>CM062296.1:771050034-771433668 GCA_031216915.1 Pictodentalium vernedei
TAACCGAAATTTAACCATGGCCATGGTGTTTGCAGGGTTAGTAGGTTGGAGAGTCGGACAGTGTTACTTGCTATCACTTGGAGGTTCTCTCTAGATACTCCAGCTTCCTCCACCCATAAAATTGTTCGACACAATATGACTCTGGATTTTGAAAAAGTCATTGAACCCCAATAAATGGATGATTGAAGATAACGTTTTAGACTTGACTTCATCACATTTTGATTCATATTTGGGTGGATGCTCCGAGGATGCTGCCTCTTTCAGCACACCAAATATCACATTATATTTGTGAAATAGTGAATAAAAGATGTTTTCTTGTTCAGTTTCACTCACTCGTGCATAAATTATAGAATGATCACTTGGCAATGTTCAGTTTTGTGACAACAAAAAAGTACATCTAGAATTGTTAAGGTGCAGTGTTTGCAGAGCTAAAAATAATGTTTCTTAGATATTTAAGGTGAGTAATTTTGTACTCTGAACAGGCAATCTATAATGCAGTTTATTTTTCCGTAATTCCATTTTTCAAAGGTTCTCTGAGAAAATGCAAACAGTTTCTGTATTGTTGACTGTCAACACTTGACAGTTTGAAGAGCATATTGCACAGCACTTTTAGTTTGTGTTTTGTGTTGTTTCAAGGAAATCCTTTTTATGACTACCATAAAATAGGGAAATAAGGACGATTTGGAGATATTTTTTGTAATTTCTCACAACATATAACTCCTGTTTGGGTGAGACCTTTGCCATTTTGTGACTACTTGGTCAGCCTTTCCATGTTTCATCCCATCTTCCAGTATTTTAACTAGTGGGTTTTTAAAAAATGTTTAATGAGAGTCCCTTATTACCCTAGGTAGGGGGTTGTAATAAGGGACAGTCACTGGTTTGTGGTGATGTCTCTTATATTCCCACAATTATTGGGTCTATAAGGGACACAGAGCTTATTTTTAAAAATTAGTTTAACCCTTTACTAACGAATCGCCCGCATCCACCCGCATAATTTGCAAATTGTGGAGCTGAAAAAAAATTAGTTTTTCAAAATATTTCCAGAAAACCATATCATGTGACACCCCCCCCCCCCCCCCCCCCCCCCCATTGGGACAAGGTCATCAAGTTCGTTCCAATGAGGGGTCACATGATATGGTTTTGTTAAAACTTTTTGGAAAAATTGTAAAACTTTTAAAAAAATAGTAATTAAAATAATAAATCTTGATATTCTCTGTGTTGGGTATTTATTTATTGAGGTTTAATGACACTTTCAACAGCCATGGTCACCTAGTTTCAAGACAGTTTTATAGGTGGAGGAAGCGCGAATACTCTAAGAGAACCACCGAGCAGTGGCGAGCAACTGTCAGGCTCCCCAACATACTAACTCCACACAAGCAGGGCTAGCATTGGTTGAAGACAAGTGCACCATCGATGTGCGGTATGCCTTAGTACACAAGGCCACCGTGCCCCCACTTGGGCAATGGGGTGAAGTGTCTTGCCCAAGGACACAATGCAGTTGCCGCAGGTGGGATTCGAAGCGATGACCTCTTGGCTCGCAGCCTGCACCTCTACCTACTGAGCCACTGCACTCTGGGTAAAGGGCTAATGACGTTTAATAATAAATAACATAATAGCCTGCAAATTAGGATTCCAAATAACCCTGAAGAAAGTTGGCAGATCTGCCACTTTGCACGAAAGAAATGGTTCACAGTGGAATCCATAGTAATATTTCTTTAGCTCCTGGATGGGTTCATTCAGCTGAATACATATCCTCTTCTCTCAGTTCTCTATCCTTAGAAAGTACCTTAAATTAACAGTAGTCCTGTCAACAAAATCTTCACAATGGATTTCAGTAGTTTATTTGTTTCCGACAATTTTAGGTTTTCAATTCTTTTAAATCCATTACACTCAAGTTGAGTTCCTTTGGTTTTACAATCTTTTGTTTCACATCTTCCATAGATAACCATCCCTTTGATGGCCATTTGATCCACTTCAGCCACGACAATCTCCATTCTCCCTGAACTTATTATCCCCTGCCAAAATGAAGTTTGCGGGGGATATAGAAATTAGGTCCTTTCATTTGTCTGTCCGTCTGTCCATCCGCCCGTCCATCCATCCGTCCATCCATCCATCCATCCATCCATCCATCCATCCATCCATCCATCCATCCATCCATCCATCCATCCATCCATTCCATCCATCCATCCATCCATCCACCCATCCATCCATCCATCCATCCATCCATCCATCCATCCATCCATCCATCCATCCATAACAAGTTTGGACCTTCATATCTCAGTCAGTGGATGCTGGATTTAAATGAGCTTTGGTATGCTGATACACCACCATTGGGGAAAAGATATTCACAAGTAACAGCTTTTGTCCATATTTTTTTTATACCTCCACATTTTTTTAAAAAGTGGGGTATACTGGATTCCATCTGTCCGTCCACTCTCTGATGTCTGTTTGAGTTATAACTTGAACATTATAGCTCAGATTTTGGTGAATTCATACAGATGTTCACTATCATGAGATGTTTCAGGAGCATCAGCTGTTTTTCTGTTGGAATATTTTTTCTGTGAATTATGGCCCTTTGAATATACAAAATGGCCAATTTTTTGTCTGTTCGCCTCGTATCTCAGGTTTGGGTTATCAGATCTCAATGAAATTTTGAATGAAGATGGTTTATGGGAAAGGCTTTCACAGTATCATGATTTATTTCTTGTCTTGCCATTGTTTGGCGGTATGCACTGTGGTGGTATCTCACCCACCTCTTCTTTTTAACTCACCTGAGCGAAGCTCAAGGGGAGCTTTACTAATCACTTTCTGTCCGTCGTCTGGCGTTAACTTTACATTATCGACTTCTCCTACCAAACTACTGGACCAACTTCAACAAAATTTGCTGTGCATGTTCCTTATCATATGTCAATTCACATTTGTTCAAATAAAGTGGCCACGCCCACAGGGGGCTCCACAGGGGGCATAACTCTGATAGCATCCATAAATTTCTTTCCAAAATTCAAAAAAATCTTCTTCTTCAGATCCACCAGTCAGAATCTTTTCATATTTGTTATACAACATCTGTAGGGGGGTCAGATTCAGGTTTGTTCAAATCGAGTCCATAGGTTAATATTTGGTCTCCCTATAGGAGCCCAAATTTTAACTTAGCTCAATATGTGGAATATTCTTGAAAAATCTTCAGATCCACTAATTGAAATCTTTTGATATTTGGTATACAACATCTCCTGGGGGGGGAGGGGGGGGGGGGGCAGATTCAAGTTTGTTCAAATCGAGTTTCTGGGTTAATATTTGGGCTTCCTATCAGACCCCAAATTTTAACTTAGTGCAATATGCAGGAATTTCTTTTAAAATCTTCTATTTCTGAACCACCATTCAGAATCCTGTCATATTTGGTATACAACATCTCTGTGGGGGGCAGATTCAAATTTGTTCAAATAGGGTGCCTGGGTTAATATTTGGGCTCTCTCTATGGTAGCCCAAATTTTAACTTAGTGCAATTTGAGGAAATTTCTTTAAAAATTTTCTTCAGATCCACCAGTCAGAATCCTTTCATGTTTGGTATACAACATCTGTAGAGGGGTCAGATTCAAGTTTGTTCAAATTGAGTTGCTGGGTTAATATTTGGGCTCCTTATGGTAGTTCAAATTTTAACTTAGTGCAATATGAGGAAATTTCTCTAAAAATCTTCTTCAGATCCACCAGTCAGAATCCTTTCATGTTTGGTATACAACATCTGTAGGGGGTCAGATTCAAGTTTGTTCAAATTAAGTCGCTGGATTAATATTTGGGCTACTTTTGGTAGTCCAAATTTTAACTTAGTGTAATATGAGGAAATTTCTTTAAAAATCTTCTTCAGATCCACTAGTCAGAATCCTTTCATGTTTGGTATACAACATCTGTAGGGGGGGCAGATTCAAGTTTGTTCAAATTGAGTCGCTGGGTTAATATTTGGGCTCCTTATGGAAGTCCAAATTTCAACTTAGTGCAATATGAGGAAATATGTTTAAAAATCTTCTTTAGATCCACCAGTCAGAATCCTTTAACATTTGGTATACATCATCTCTGAGGGGGATGGGGGTGGTGCTGGGTGGGGGGGGGGGGGGGGGGGCAGATTAAAGTTTGTTCAAATCGGGTCTCTGGGTTGAAAATAGATATCTATCTCACATGAATCATGTGACCATATCTTATGTTTCGTTGGTGTTCAAAGTATTGTTGTTTGTTGTACTTGATGTTAATAATAACAGTATATTATATACAGTTTGTTCAATTTCTTAACTTAATTCCTCTTACTACAGCATCCAAAGATCGATTGCTGCACGTGTCTGACTGACGTCATCAGAATATGTCAATGTTCATTTCGCTACAAATCTTTAACCCTTGTCTTGTGGGCGTTGGAATTTAATTTCATGGTAAATACCTGTGGTGTATACATAACTTTTGTGTGCTCTTTCCAATAAGCAAATCAGTTTTTTTCAGAAATGGACAACATAATTGTTAGAAAAAGATGCATGTACCCTTCGATTACTTTTGATGACGAAATAGAAAACTACATCTATAAAATTCTCCAAAATTGTATCTTATTACTAGGCTGTCCCTGATTACTCCAGTTTACGGAATGTGTAAATTACTTATCAATTCCACCTAACACAGTGCTTGCACCTCTCAAGATTTCTGTCAGTTACGCATAATTTAATTCATCTATTATTTATTTCAAAGAAAACAACTTGATACAAACAACACAATCACAATGTAGATTATTTCATGTTCAGCGATTTAGATTTTAAGATGATATTGTAAATAAAGTCATATATCTAACATTTTAAAAAAAAATTGTGAAAATAAAATATTTAATAACTTTTTTGCATTTAGAACACTTGTTAAATGAACAAACACTTTGTTTTTAGCTCATCTTGACAAAGTCAAGCTGAGCTAATCTCATCGCTCTCCATCTGTCGTCTGTCATCCGTCCGTCGTCCGTCAACACCATGTTTTGGTCTTCTCCTCCAAAGCCACTGGGCCAATTCAAGTGAAAGTTTGTGTGAGTGATGGTCCCAAAGGGGCATTGCATTTTTGTTCAACTCAACATGCCCAGCCCCATAGGGAGGGAGTAGAGGAAAAAGCTCCAAAATATTTTAAAAATCTTCTCATGAACCAGTGTGTACAATGACTTGATATTTGCTGTGGAGCTTCCTTTTGAGGTGTAGAATCAAGTTTTTTCAAACGAAGTTCGTGAAGCAATATTTGGCTTTGTAATGAGAGGGGTAAGATTTTTGGCTGCACCCAATATTTCTATTTCAAGAACCGGTGGGCCAACTTCAGCCAAATTTAGCATGTAATTTAGGTGGGTCCTAAGTAATTGATTGATGCCTAAAAAAAAATGTTCACAGCCCTGTGACGAACCCAGGGGCTAAAAACAGAAAAAATTCAAAAGCCCATATATCCCAAACCAGAAGGAACAGAGCACTGGTATTTGGTATGAAACATCCTTAGGACCGGAAGAAGGGATTTGTTTTTAAAAAAAGGCCACCAATTCAATCAGGGTGCCCGGTAGAGGGTATTGAAAAAATAATGAGTCAGCATTTTTGCAGTAGTTTTATCCTGGAGAAATTTTTCATTCACAGAAGTTTTTAATTGACATATTGAATTTAAATTAACAAAAATTCTGTTGTGAACAGTTTATCTTGTTATTCCAATCTGTTCCAATCTGTCAGTGTCTTTTTTCCAAAGATTTTTTTCTCTCTCCAAAGCCTCTGGGCCAATTCAAGTGAAAGTTTGTGTGAGTGATGGTCTCAAAGGGGCATTGCATTTTTGTTCAACTCAACATGCTCAGCCCCATAGGGAGGGAGTGGGGGAAAAATGCTCCAAAAATATTTTTTAAAAATCTTCTTCTCATGAACCTTGTGTACAAAGACTTGGTATTTGCTATGGAGCTTCCTTTTGAGGTGTAGAATCAAGTTTGTTCAGACAAAGTCTGTGAAGCAATATTTGGCTTTGTAATGGGAGGGGTAAGATTTTTGACCCTGCCCAAAATTTCTGTTTTCTGAACCCATGGTCCGGTTTGAACCAAATTTGGTATGTGGTATTATTGGGTCATAAGTACTTGACACATGCAAAAAAAAAATTTCCGCATCCCCTAAACCCTGAGAGCTAAAAATAGAAATATTTTCAAACGCCCATATTTCCAAAACCACACAGAACAGAGAGCTGTTAATTGGTATGAAGTATCCTTAGGACCAGTAGAATTGAATGGTAAAAAATCGGTTATGTTAGGGTGTTCTGTAATGGGTATCGAAAAAAATGCTGAGTCAGCATATTTGCAAAAATTTAAAACAATTTAAAAAAATCTTTTCTCTAGTACCAATCATCAGAATCTTTTGATATTCGGCATACAACACTCATAGGAGGGTGTGGGGGGGGGGGGGGGGGGGGCAGATACAAGTTTGTTAAAATAATGCCCATTGGTTCATATTTGGGATTTGGGCTCAATATAGGAGCCCGAATTTTTAACATAGGGTAATATGGGGAATATTATTTGAAAATCTTCTTTTTCAGAACCACCAGTCAGAATCTTTTAATGTTTAGTATACTTCATTGGTATGAGGGTCAGATTCAAGAATGTTCAAACCAAGTCCCTAGGTTAAAATTTGGGCTTCTCACGGAAGCCCAAATTTTAACTTTGTTCAATTTTGGGGATAATTTTTAAAAATCTTCTTCAGATCCACCAGGCAGAATGCTTTCATATTTGGTATGCAACATCTCAGGGGGAGGGGGGGGGGGGGGGGGGAGGTGGGGGGTCAGATTCAAGTTTGTTCATATCAGATCCCTAGATATATATTTGGGATCGCTATGGTAGCCCAAATTTTTACTTAGGGCGATATGAGGAAATTTCTTTCAAAATCTTCTTCAGATCCACCAGTCGGAATGCTTTCATATTTGGTATACAACATCTCTAGGGGATCAGATTCAAGTTTTTTCAATTCGAGTGCCTGGGTTAATATTTGGGCTTCACATGGGAACCTGAAATTAACTTAATACAATATGAGGGAATTTCTTCAAAAATCTTCTTCTTCATATCCACTAGTCAGAATGCTTTCATATTTGGTATACAACATCTCTAGGGGGTCAGATTCAAGTTTGTTCAAATCGGATCCATAGGTCAATATTTGGGCTTGCTATGGTAGCCCAAATTTTAACTTCGTGCAATATGAAGAAATTTCTTTAAAATTTCTCTTCTTCAGATCCAACAGTCAAAATGCCTTCATATTTGGTACACAACATCTTTAGGAAAGTCAGATTCAACTGTGTTCAAATCGAGAGCCTGGGTTAATATTTGGGCTCCCTATGGGAGCAGGAATTGGCCATATTGCTGAAGAATTAAAAATTTTGTATTCAGTACCCTCTAGAGGTGTGTAACTAAGATTAATCTACATAGGTTGTATCAAGGGGCTTCCTAGGGGAGCTCTACATTTTACATTACGATCAACTACAGAAGAGGCATGACGCCCGGATTATTTTTTGTCTCTCCTGCGGGGTTCAAGGTTTGACAGTGTATCCTATGGAAATGAATTGCTTAATGTAGACTCATTCTTCGACTCTGTTTATATTGTGTTCTGTTCAAGATGAGCGCTTCAGGCCCCGTGGGGCCTCTTGTTTTTACATAAGATGACAACTGGCTGCTTCATTGTTGCCAATTGATAGAAATCTCTTGTTTGTGTACAGTTAAAACTAGAAGTCCTGTCATGAAATGCGCACAAATAGCACGTTGATATGCGCATTAATGTACGCGTTATAGCCCAAGTAAAGCTATCAAATTCTGTACATATGGCCTGTGCACAAGCAATGTTTCAGCCAATGGACCTCCGGGTAACCCGGAGGTCCATTGGCAGAAACATTGCATGTGTTTGCTATGAGTAACCAGGAGAACCTGCCGTGCATTGAATGCCATTCGATATGGCAATTGCGCGCAATTCCAACACGCAATTAAGCCTAGATAAGCGCACTATTCGTGACAGGACTTCTAGTTTTAACTGTAAAGGTTGAGAATAAAAGTTACATGGCATGTAGCTGGCCGATGATACATTTCCATAGAAGGCGATGAGAGTTCATATCAGGTGAGGCAAAGCCGAACCTGATATGAACAATCAGAGCCTTGTATGGAAATGTATCGGCCAGCTACACGCCATGTAACATATTTATTATGTCAAAAGTCCATGTAAATCAAGGAGTTAATAAATTTTCATGAGAAACTAAGAATAACCAGATATTTATTTTTTAGAAACCTCTATTGACAGAACCGTGCAGAATCATCAACAGTAACTGGCACCAGTATGTATCCATGGTCACAGTAAACTATCATCACTGTTCGAAGTGCGATATTTGTTTGCAAAATAAGATGTATCACTACAAGCATATCTGAAATACCCTTACATACATTTACTGTCATTACCATCTGAAAAGGGATAACAAAGAACTGTTAAATGTTCAAAAAATCTCTTTTAATCTATTGTGTAAACTGTAAGGAAAATGTTCGCTTCAGCAAAAAAATCGATAGAGTCGTAAAAACAACAAAGAACTTTGGGGACTGCAAATAATATTTTCTGTCCATTTCTTAAATATTTAATGTTTTAAGAGATGGTACCTTGAAAATATTTTTGGTACTTAAATTCTCTTATTTTGTTTAAATTCAAATTTTGAAAATTCGAGTGGAAATGCATCAAAAATAATAACTGCAACCACTCACCCAGTATCAAATAATATCTGGTGAGTTACCTGATATGGCGGAACACTTAGATGGTATTCCAGTGTTCTGATTGGACAAACTAACTTTGAGGTATAATAAATCAATATATTGAACCCCCCAAAAATTCATTTCTGGAACTCCAAAAATGCAGATGCTAATTAATGGTAAAATCTTTCTTTTGTTATTGATGGTGCACTAAAAAGTGTAACGTAATATACCTTCATTAGAAATAAGGTATGTTGTAGGTTTGCATGCATGATAGCATGTCTCAAAAATGAAGCATTAACGTTGCTTTTATCAGTCTTTGTCCCATGTTCACCTTACTCCGAATTTCTGCTTTATAGTATGTCTTGCTTGCTGTAATTGCGTGCGGTGATCAACCATGGTTTTGATGCAATATATTTGAGTTTGCATGTCGTTTCTTTTTTACTGCTAGTTGATAAATTATTTTGGAATATTTGGAATCCCCTGCAGGAACCCCGGGAAATGAAGCAGTGCTTGTTTACTTTGGTAAACAAGCTCTGTTTCACTGATAAAATAGGACCCAGTCACTAATGTTTGGGGTGCGAGTCCTCTAAAATAGGCAACATGGGGTATAAACGATTGACTGACCTTGACTTTATCTCCATGTTGGGGTCATGATTAGCCATTATGCAGAAGTATGTGACCTTAAACACCAATAAATAAATAAATATTTGGAATGAAGTAAACAATCTCATTTAGACCAATATTTGGTCGATAATATACACCTGTCACACGAGTCCAGTACTTTTTTCTGTCAGCCCCTGACAAAAATTAACTGTCCACAGCATGTGGCCAGTGAACATTTTTTGAGGCCTGTGTAACACACTGTTGGAAAGGAAACAGATCTTTCCAGCAGTTTATCACAGCATATCATTTCAGTATTCTAGGTTGCTTATCCACACCTTTTTCAGTGCCACAGATGTACATACATACCCGTGTATTGGGGTCAACTTAACTCTTTACCCTACGAATCGGATGCATCCACACGTAATTTTCAAATTTAGCAATACAAAAAACTTCTTTTTTTTTCCTGTGCATTGAGTAAAGGCAGGGATGGATCCAGGAATTTTTTGGGGACACCTGTTTTTCAATTGAGGATGTCCCCAGATAAATTGAGATGTCTTAATGCAGATGATTAAGACCACTGAATGTGTCTTGAAGTGCTTTTTATCAACTACATGTGTATAGATTTCTACTAAATATTGGAAATATTTGCTTCAAACTGGTAGATTTCAAAGTTGAATGATATTTTCCTGCAGGAATTTGGGGACATTTGGGCTCCAGAGTTTGGGTTCCCATACCTGTAACATGTATCAAATCTGCTCTGGATCTGTCCCTTGGTAAAGAGTTAATTTGATATTGTCCAATACAGAGTACAATCTTTGTCTTTCATGAGTCTCCACGGGGGTATCTTGGGCCTGCTAATGTCCGTGCATACATGATGTGTTCATCTGTTTATCCATTCAAATCCCTCAAGTGATAGCTTCCACATCTTCCTCAAATTGCATACCAGCATCCTATATTATTATGCCCATCTTCAAAATTTTGAAATTCATCATCATAACTAGAACTTGTTTCTTCAGACTTGGTTTTAGTTGTGGTTTTGGTTTTGAGAAAAAACCTTGGTTTCAGTTCAGTTTTTCTATGTTCAAAAACATAGTAAGGTACTCTTCAGGCTCCACAATAGTTTACACGGCATCATTCACCACAAAAAGTTCCATCTGCAAGTATCTCCATTGTGTGCAGCCTAACTTTCCTTTGATCATTCTTTCGGGTTCAAAGGAGATCAGTTGCCAAGCCTATTGAGTCAGTAAAATCCTATATTTGGGTAACAACTAATAGGGAGCGTGGTGGCCCAGTGGTAGACTGTTGGACTTCTATGCTAGAGGTCCCGAGTTCAAACCCGTCCTGGACAACCTGTGTTGCATCCTTGGGCAAGGCACTTTATCCCGGTTGCCTACATGGAGGCATGATGACGCAGTGTACTAAGGCATACTGCATGTCGATGGTGCACATGACTTCAACTGCTGTAACCCTGCTTGATCAGAGCTTGAACAGAGTTAGAATATTGAGGAGCTGACAGTTGCCCGTTGATACTCGGTAGTTCTCTACTGATACTCCGGCTTCCTCCGCCCGTAATACTGTCGCAGTCATGATTAGCCATTGTGCATAAGTATGTGACCTTAAACACCAATAAATGAATAAATAAATAAATAAATAACAACTAATAAAGTTCTTCTAATCTATGTTGTGTTCTCAGTGCCACATTTTCTCCCTTACTGATTCGGCCACCAGATAATAAGGGCGAAAATGTGGCAGTGAGAACATGACATATTTGCCCCTTTGCCTAATGATAGACTAAGTAAGAAGGGTTCATGTGGGCCACCAGTCTTGTTCCCCCCCAGAAAGATAGTTTGATCAGTTTATGCACAAACACAGTAATGCCTTTTGGTTGGTTTTTGCTGGGCCTTGCGGTTCGGTTTTCCGGTTTACCACAAAAACTGATACCAAACCAGAAACCAAAACATGTCCCAGCTCTTATCATAACTGGCTTGTTATGGAAATTTTTAGCTTAACTGTATGAGCTATTGGAATGGCTTGCGATCCTTCGTCCATCCATCCATCCAGTTGTCTGTCCGTCTGCCCCGATTAGTATTTTTCGTTGTTGAAGAATTGATAAATTTCACCCTGTTTCAGACGCTTAGTAATTAAAAAAAAATTGATAAAAAACTATTGTTTCTAAAGGAAAAAGGTCAAGAACATTGACATTAAACCTCAAGAAGCCGCTGGAAGCATTTGTCTTTTAGGTATATTCAAACGTTTGATGTTCTGAACTTTTGAACCGTCAGTGCAATAATCAAGACCGGTCGGCAGTTGCGAACTTGCGAAGTTCGCAACTGTCGACCGGTCTTGATTATTACACTGACAGTTCAAAAGTTCAGAACATCAAAGCTTTGAATGTACCTAAAAGAGGATTGTCTTCATTGTTTACTTGAGGTAAGTCAGCTGACTTGAACTTCATTTGTAATGACTTCAAAGGGAGGGAGAGGGGGTCATCTAGGTATGATTTATCAATTATTATCGATTATTTGCTACGATTAACCGTTTCCTAAATTAAAAAATCGTGACAGCCCTAGTCTGTCCACAATTCTTTGAGCACACCCAACAGGCCGCAGATCTCACCAGATCAGTTCCAAATTTCAATCATGGCTTTGGGTCAATGTCTGTATGATTGCTATTGAATTTTTCTGAATTTCTTTGAAAAACCTGGCGGCCAGTGGCCATCTTAGACTTGGCATATAAATTGTCAACAATTCCATTGGCCCAACCCTACAGGACACATCTCTCACCTGATCTTTTTCAAATTTTGTATTTAGCTTTGGTGTGATGTCAAGATGTGAGCTATCAAATTTTTCTGATTTGCATTGAAAAACATGGCCGCCAGCAGCCATCTTGGTTTTAGCACATAAATTGTCAACAATTCCATTAGCACACCCCGCAGGCCACATTTCTCTCCCGATCTTTTTTCAGATTTCATAGTAGCTTTGAAGTCATATCTAGATGACAGTTATCATATTTTTCTGAATTTCGTTTAAAAATATGGGCGCCAGCAGGATAGATTTATTTTTTGATTGGAAGGGGGATACTCAAGGAAGCAGATTGGTGAGGTAAGGATGTGGGATAAAAGCCTGTTTTATGAGGGTCGACCATCTCCTGTAGTGCCACCCTTGCCCACGAGCCTCATTCTGGAAAATGTCGGTGAACTTGGTGTGAAGCCAACCAGGCATGTTTTAAGGCATTTTCAATTGCCGTGTACTTGAAATTTTTCTCAGTTTTTTAAATACACTTGTGATGGATCTACATGCAGATGGGTATACAGTAGAAGTGGGTTTAAAGGAAGAGATTGTTTCACAACAAATAAATATTGTAAAAAAGAAACATGTTAAAAGTTAAGAAGCCCCAATCGCATGGGAATATTGCCTTTATTTATTCCCACTGTAGTGCTTGCATTAAATCTATTGTGCTTTTTCTAGGGGATTGATATGGTGATCATGGGTATGAATCGGTGGCGTACCACATGCCCCCTCCCCCCCAAGAAAAAAAATCCTGCCCTGCCCCATGTTAAACCATATAGGGAACATCAGGCAAGAAACTTTAAGTTCACTATTTATACTTATAAGATGTATGAGATGTGTCATTCCAACAAGACGAATGGCTGAAATATTCCAAGAAGACGAATCCTGACAGGACGAAAACTTCTTTTTTCATTAACTATTGGGGGAAATTCATAAAAAGAGATTTATAAAGTGTATAATTAGGCTCTTTTGGGGTGATTGTTTCACATGCTTCAGTAGTTGCTGAGCAGTTATTATTAATATTTTTATTATTCATCTCTTGATAGCCCACATTCACTGTCTGACTTGAGCAGGAGTGTACTTCCGTAGTGAATTCAGTTGTTATATCGTTAACCCTTTACCCAACGAATCGGCTGCATCCGCCCGCGTAATATGCAAATTCAGCGGTTAAAAAAATATTATTTTTCAAAACATTTCCGCAAAACCATATCATGTGACCCCCTCGTTGGAACGAGCTCGTCGAGCTCGTTCCAACAAGGGGTCACATGATATGGTTTTGTGGAAATTTTTTGAAAAATTTCAAAAAATGATATTTAAAATAATAAATTTTGATATCGTCTGCGTTGGGTAAAGAGTTAAGTCTGACTTTGTCAGGCAACCGCGTTGTGTCCTAAGGCATATTGCACATCGATGGTGCACTTGTCTTCAACCAATGCTAACCCTGCTTGTGTGGAGTTAGTATCTTGGGGGAGCTGACAGTTGCTCGTCTTTGCTCGGTTGTTCTCTCCGGGTACTCCGGCTTCCTCCACCCGTAAACTGTTGTAGTAATGATCAGCCATTGAGCAGAAATATGTGACCATAAACACCAATAAATAACTTATTTTGTCAATACTTGATGATAACTAAATGCAGTATAAACTTTCAGTCAGCTATTTTAATGAAAACTCACTTGTGACACTAAAGGCGCATTTTACAAAACAGATATTGCCGACATAGTTGAAAAAACATCCTCGAAAAAAGAAATTTTTATATAAATTCTGATACTGGCCCCAAAAGTTAAAACATTTCTGGTAAAATATTCTAATAGACTTTTTGTATATTCCTTGTCATAATTTCCATCTCCACGTAATTTACGCTTTATAAAATTGAAAGGATAATTCGTAGTTCAAAACCGAACCTTTACCACAACTTATCGTTGACGAATGGAAAATTTTCCTCGCAATTTTATGAAGGATAAATAACGTGCAAATAGATAAAAAAGAAAGAAGTTTTTTTGGTTTTATCCCATAAATGGCCGTTTATTTGAACAGTAAAGGCCTTGGATAAATTTTTGCTTTAATTACCCAGTAGGGTGATAAATTTTCCCCGTAGGTTTAACACACAAAAAATTTATCACCCTCGTAGGGAGTTGGAAACAGACTATACTATGTTAACCTCTGACGTTCCATTTGAAAGGTCAGGATACCTTGACCTGATTTACGCGTATGAGAAATCTGTGGAAACGAAGCGACGATCATCACTTAAATGTAATTAAATGAGTTGTACCGGTATAAGATTATATGCTGCATGTAAGACGTTCATTGCGTTGTAAGACGTTAGTCAATTAATTAACAAAAGTATTCAAAAATAAAACTCGATTTTGAAATACCTAATGACAGTAGTGACTGGTGTAGTGTTAATTTGAATTTTGGGGATGTACATATGCTCGATGGGCGGTACCTCACGCCGATAAACAATTATCCTGTTTCAGGAGAGAAAGAATGTGAACGATGTTCTTTACTTATGAGTAACCTTACCTCTCCTCCCAGCACAGCAACGCGCAACACATTCTGCACAATTCCAATACAACTGAATTCGTACATTGTCAAAATAATTTGGACACACCTGTATCACATGCTGTTGAACCCATGGCTTCCACACATGAACCGACGAGCCAGAGGCTCGTCGGTTTTATTCTTAATCCTACTCGTAGAATAAATTTTTTTACTTGAAAACACTATACGTTTATTCTATATGTATTATATGGTACAAGATTAAATTCCTTTATGTTTTGTTAATCTGTTGTTAATTTATTGAGTTTTTCTACCTGGTTTGTATTATCGCAAGTAGGTTTTTTCTTGAAAAATAAAATTCCGCTACAAAATACCCTACTTGTATTCATATTTGCCCAGAACCTCAAAATAAATGGGTCATGCAGTCATTTTAATTAAATTTGTTTTGTTGGGATTCGTCTTGTTGGGATGACCAATTTCAACGTTCGTCTTGTTGGGAATAAACCTATGAGGAGGTGCGTAATAGCAAATTTACATGTGAAATACTTCATAATTTATTCAGATTATATTTGGTGGTAATGTGTGGCATAATTATTGACACCTTTCACAACTTATAAATTAATGACACAATCCCCCCCCCCCCCCCCCCCCCCCCCCCCCCCCCGAAGAAAATTGGGAAATCAGTTATTAAATGGAGTCTTATGGTGGTTTTGAGGGATGAAAAATCACATTATTTTGGTGCTGTTAGAATAACGCTTTTAGCCGGGGAGAGGTGTGTGGATCACCTGATTGATCCAAAGCTGGTCATTATTGAAAAAGAAAAACATTATTATTTTGTTTTGAATTTGTGTTCTACATGTGGTTATAACATAAAATAATAATAAAAATAATTAAAAATGTTGATTACAGTCTCTTGTTTTTTCCTCAACCATGATGTGCAGAGGTGTTAAAACAGATGTTTGTTTGAAAGATAAAAGATTCTGTTGCTTTGTCATGCCACCTAAATGTTAGGTTACACGTTAATTCAATCTACATGTACTTTAATTAATCCCTTTAATCAATCATCAGTTTAATTGCATAGCCCTACAACCTAAAAATTGAGTTGAATGATTTGTTACCAGAGAGAGAGAAAGAGAAAAGATGGTAATTAAGTTTTTTTTCTGATTTGTTTTTGTTTAAGTAATCACCGTGGTGACACAGAAAAAGTTCCAGTACAGTCAATCAGGCTGTTTGGTCTATTTTTAGCACAACTGTTACATAACAGCAATCAGCAATACGATTGTCAGTTTTAAATGAGATGTACACATAATGACTAGTACACCCTACAGGATGCATCCCTCACTCAATCTTTTACAGATTTCATATGTAGCTTTGGTGTGATGTCTTTTATGCACAAACGTGATTGAATGGCATGGCATTAGCTTTCTATTTAGTTCAGTTCCTTCTTGGACAAGTTGAGCTGCAGTGTCATTGACACTTTCATTATTGTTTTGGACTTGGTATTTTTTTTCATGGTTCTCATTCATTATGATAAAGTATGTTTTGATGGGCCATTCTGGGATACATGGAATGGTTGTGAGATGTGCAGTACAGGCATAGAATGAAATTCTCAAGGAAATACTGATTGCATCTCTGTATAAACCAGCATGATGTAGTTTGAGGAAATTTCGAGCAGTTGACAACAAAAATCTAATGAATAACAGTTTTACTATTTTCTTTTTTATTAGTCCCCTACGGGAACCGTAAGGGGACTATAGGATTGCACTCCATCCGTCTGTCTGTCTGTCTGTCCGTCCGTCCGTCCGTCCATCCGTCCGTCCGTCCGTCTGTCTGTCTGTTTTTATGTTACCACCTCTCCCTCCAACATGCTTTAAGCTACATCTTTCATATTTGGTACATGGATAAATGGTTCTGAGGGATGATGCACGCTCAAAATATGTTTTTCAAAATCCAAGATGGTGGAATGGCGGCAATTTTTGTTGTGTTTTTTAAGCTTTTTTTTCTCTATTTTCATGTTACCACCCCTCCCTCCAACATGGTTCAAGCTACACTTTGCATATTTGACACATGGATAGAGGGTTGGGAGGGGATGATGCACGTTCAATTTTTTTTTTCAAATTCCAAGATGGCGGCATGGCGGCCATTTTTGTTGTGTTTTTTAAGCTTTTTTCTCTATTTTATGTTACCACCCCTCACTCCGACATGGTTCAAGCTGCACTTTCCATATTTGGCACATGGATAGAGGATTGTGATTAGGGCCCTGCGAAGCTTCGAGTATTAGATTCGATGTCGACATCGCTTTGGTATTCGTATATCGATCTCGAATAGTTTGCCGATTCGTTAGTCAAACGAAGCATCGAGGAAAATGAACCAGTGTTCGACAATGTACATTTTGAGTTTTTAGAACGGGAAATTAAACGTTCGTTTTGTGACTTTTGCAAATTGGAGCTGTTTTAACTTGTAGCCTGTTCACGCCCCATCTATACAACCGAAATATCCAGCTATGGGCCTAAGCCCCGCTCTCAGTCCCAGAATCTTCTAACACAATAATGGGGGCATGTCGCCAGGAGCGCTTCCATTATTATGTTAGAAAACTGTGGGAGGAAAATCTCTTTAGTTTCTTTGCATTGTTCGGCGTTGGTACTTGGAAGTTGGAATGAAGTAAAAGCAATTTGTGTGAATGAGCACTGCGTCAATATTCGAGTTAGATAATGCAGAAACTAACACAGTTTAACGCCTTCGCTGCTTTTGATGTATACTGAGTTATTGAGTTGAGAACGGACCGAAATCTACAAGACCCGAATCCCGATAATACAAAAACAACCAAACATTACAGTAATGAGGTTCCTATAAGATGTACATGTATTTAGCCAGGCTAACGTACCTGAAGTTAGCGGCTGTAGCCGACTTCAACCCATGGGAATTAATGTGCCACTTGTATTACATTTGTGCTTTTAATTCTCATCTTTCAATTTAGTGGTTCTTCTCAAATGTTTCTGGGCAGTTACACCTTAATTTCTGTCCATACTTATGTCTTGAATTTATTGTCGGGCCAAGTGAACATCTGAATGGTCATTCAACAAGAAAAAAAATTAAAACAACGCCAAGTTGTCAGGTTATGTCAACTCTCTCTTCTCGCAGTGCTTTCCGGACATTTCTGCCCAAGATAATGCCAGTTATAGTTATTTCTCGAGTTTATCCCGATTCGATTCGAGATTCGATTCGATGTCTACATCAGTCCCGATTCGATTCGAGATTCGATTCGAACATAAATTTCCCGATTCGCAGGGCCCTAGTTGTGATGGGATGATGCATGTTCAATATTTTTCTTTCAAAATTCAAGATGGCGCCATGGCAGCCATTTTTGTTGTGTTTTTTAAGCTTTTTCCTCTATTTTATGTTATCACCCCTCCCTCCAACATGGTTCAAGCTACACCTTTCATATATGGTACATGGATAAAGGGTTGTGAGGGGATTATGCACGCTCAGTATTTTTTTTCAAAATCTAAGATCTGTCTGTCTGTCCGTCTGTCTGTCTGTTTTTATGTTACCACCTCTCCCTCCAACATGCTTTAAGCTACACCTAGTGTCTTATGTGACAAAAACACCTTGTGTCACAAAAGCACCGTAGGGTCTTAATACCACCTCGGTGGTCAAACACTTGTTTACAATACTTCTTACAATCTGCTGAACAACTCATCTCCTGGTTAGGAAATAAAAACGAACTTCAACAGAAAGCATATAGAAAAGATATGGAGAACTTTGCTTTCAGAATTCGATGAGTTCCCTATGTGGGTGATTATTGGAACTCAAACATTTTTTGAGTGATCCACATTTTCCCATGGATCACCCACTTTATCGTCATAGCCCAAATGAGGAAAGTATATCACTTTCATTGAGATGCATAATGCATTGTCCCATATCCCTACAAATGTCAGATTCTATGGAATTTCATCTATTCTTGAGTAACAGGATTGTTGCATTAATATTTGACCTGAACCAAACTCAAGTTGCCCACTTTGTCTTCTTTCTTCTCTGTCTTAAGACCTGCATTGATCCACAAATTCACAAAAAATTTTGGGGGGATTATTTATTTCATTCCAAATTATTGAATTTTATGTGCAAGCAAACATTCATCTCAGAGGTCAATTCTTGAATTCACAGAGATATTAACCTAAATTTAGTTACACTGAACTGAGCATGTTAAGAATGATCTGTAAACCTTCTCCCGCGGCAGATTAGTGAGATTACTCAGAATGATTTGGAATGATATTGCAGAATGACAAACAGCAAATAAAAATGATCAGATTAATAATCTGAGTTGTCTGCTCACGCTTGGAATAACTCTATAATTCTGGAATGGCCCCCAAAAAGGTACCCGCTCACAGAGGGGAATTTGAGATACTTGTTTCCTTAAAAATTTGGAAAAAATTGTACCTGATAAAAAATTCTGTCTGAAAACATTAACATTTTTAACAATGAAAAATAAGCAGTGTTCTTCCTTCATATCATGTGAGTTACAGGCAGTGAAGTTTCCACATACCTATAGTTGACAACTGAATACACTTTCTAGAAATAGGTGCCTTTTGATGAGTTAAAACCACTTGTGCACAAGTGATCGAGTACATCATGAAACCATTCATTTGAATATAAGAAAAAATAATTTTCCATTGAATGTGGTTGGGAGGTTCATTTTTCACTTGTGTTGAGCCATTCCAAGCTACTCATGCATAATAGAGTATATTTGTTTTTACCTGTGTGTTTACTTTTAGTATTGACATTCTAATGCACTGATACGATCTCTGTCATTTGTTATGTAAGTGGCCATAGCACTGTCTGGGACACAAATTCAACACAGAAACTTTAGATGGTATCACCTGGAATATTGCAGAAATGCAGGTACGTTGTCAAGAATTTTTGTCATTGACATGTTTCAGTATCTGTATTTATCTTTCTGTGATATGAACAAATCCAAAGGAGCCCCTTAGGTTGAAGAGATAGATGAGCAAGAGAGCCTCTTACTTTCTCTTCCTCATAAATCTTTCGGAATTTATTCAGTCCTTTAGGTTTTTAATTTCATTATTTGGGAGCAACACAAATCATCAAGTTAGTTGTGGTTCAGTCAGTTTTTGGATATTAACTGTCAGAAATGTAATTTTTTGGCTTCTCGGCTTGATTGGTGCCTCAGAATATTTATTAACCTTCAAAGGCCTAATTCACTTTTCATTGCAACAGAACAAAGGGGACGTGCTGGTGCAGTGATTATAGCATTGGACTTCAAACCGAAAGGTCCATTTTGATCCCTTACTAGGGGT
Organism: Pictodentalium vernedei; assembly: GCA_031216915.1. Lineage (NCBI taxonomy): Eukaryota > Metazoa > Mollusca > Scaphopoda > Dentaliida > Dentaliidae > Pictodentalium > Pictodentalium vernedei. The sequence goes on from CM062296.1 coordinate 771,069,965, forward strand.
TACTACATTGTGTCCTCAGGTGAGGTACTTAATCTCAATTGGCCACATGGGGCACGGTGACGCTGTGTACAAAAGGCATACTGCATGTCGATTGTGTTCTTGTCCTCAACAAATGCTAACCCTACTTGTGTAATGTTAGTACATTGGGAAGTTTGACAGTTTCTTGCTGCTGCTTGGTGGTTCTCTGTGTACTCCGGCTTCCTCCACCAATAAAACTATCTGGCACAAGTTGACCCTGGCTGTCAAAAATGCTGTTAAACCCCAATAATAAAAAAAATACAGGACAGGTGCCCTTCAACATGTCATCTTGAACTTGAAGTTACAAGTACCTTTGTAGTTGTTTTCTAGTCAAGTCTTTGATGCCTCTTTTGGCCGCCAAGACTTGCCTGGGAACATCTGCAAAGCCACAAGATATGCACTGCGAATGTGCAACAAAAATGTCTAAAAATCTCTGTCCCTTTGAATGTTAATTCACTTGTGAAATTGGACAATAAAGGATAAAAAATGAACCATCTGTTATGTCCTTTAATTTGGGAACCTTCCTGTAATGTGGATACCTCTGTAACTGTTGTGAATTTGGTGAAATTTAATCTCCCGGTTCATCCATAGTCTATGCTTTATCAAAACTCCACGTAATATTTTTAAGTAATGTAAATAGGTTATTTTTTGTCTGTTTGCCTCGTATCTCATGTTTGGGTTATTGTATCTCAATGAAATTTGGAATGAAGATTGTTTATGGGAAATCTTTCAAATGAGTCTTGAATAATGTTTCTTACTTTTCACTATTTAGACTTATCCATCTTTTTAACTTTGAAAATTTTCTGTTCGCCTCGTAAAGTCGCCAATTTTTTGTCTGTTCGCCTCATATTTCAGGTTTGGGTTATCAGAAGATTTCAGTGAAATATGGAATGAAGATTGTGTATGGAAAGACTTTCAAATGAGTCATGTCCCTGCATTAAAACAAAGAAAATACTTGCAAATCACCTCCCCATATGTGGCATTATGTCTTTGTTCTACATCTCTTATGTGGTCACTAGACTTCAGTAACAGGTGTTTTGCTGGCCTTCAAAATTACCTTGCTGTAAAACAGACAATAATTTTGTTGTTTGCCTTGTAAAATAGCCAATTTTTGGCCTGTTCGCCTTGTATCTCTGGTTTGGGGTTAGCGGCTCTCAATGAAATTTGGAATGAAGATTGTTTATGGGAATAGATTTCACAGTATCATGGTTCATTTCTTCTCATCTCATTGTTTGAGGGTATGCCCTGGAGCATTGCCCCTCTGTTGTTGATCTATGTGCAGAATTACTCAGCCATCTTTCTATATTATATAAGACTTTTCATAACTTTGAACCCCCTGAAATGAGTCAGTTGGTTCAAAGGATTATAGGAGCTCAGCTATTTTTATTAACTTAGGCCTGTGGCATTTATTGTTACCAGTTGGAAACTTTCTGATTATCTTATCACTACAGACATTTCAGTTGTCATCATCAAATAATTGGCTCTATCACAAACAGATCGATTGCTTGTGAAAATCTAGTTATTAAACCACTGAAGTGGAAAAAATGAAATTTTCTTATGTGGACTGCCTGATGTCTTCAGTTTGGATGGCATCACTGATTAGAGTACAACTTTTTTTTGGAAAGTTATCATCAAATGTCTAATTCCCTGTGTGAATCCTCAGTGAAGTGGAGTCAGACCTGTTTTACTGGTACAGTGGAACCCTGTTAATTGAATAGCCATTTTGCCAATGAAATTATTCAATTAACAGGCATATTCAATTAAAAGGGATTGTGTCACTTTCCTCTGTTCTAGAGATAAACTTAGCATTTATCCTATCTTGTTTGACAGAGCTCCATGAGATCTATTAAACAAGATATAATAGATTAAATTCCTGTATTGGATGTACTGAGGCCAAATAGGCTTATAAACAAAGGAAAACTGGGGAGAGTTGGGGTAATTTCTCAACAGGTTACAAGATTTTTTATTCAATTAACAGGAATTTACTCTATAACCTATATTCAATTCACAGGTCAAATTTGTACTGGAGGTATGGTAAATGGTGTTGGGAAATTATGTTCAGTTAAGAGATATCCAATTAAGTGGTCTCCACTGTATAACAGTACCAAGTGCTTTAGTCCTCTAAACTGAACAACACAATCATAAATGATGGGGAATAATCTTTCGAAACCTTTGTCTTCAGAACCACCAGTCAGAATCATTTCATATTTGGTATACAACATTTTTAGGTGGGTCAGATTCAAGATTGTTCAAATCCTCCTTCGGTGGAAATTTAGGCTTCTTTTGGAATTCTAGATTCAAATTTGTTCAAATCGAGTTCCTGGGTTAATATTTGGGCTTCCTATCGGAGCCCAAATTTTAACTTAGTCCAATATGAGGGAATTTCTTTTAAAATCTTCTTTTTCAGAACCACCAGTCAGAATCTTTTCATATTTGGTATACAACATCTCTAAGGGAGTCAGATTCAAATGTGTTCAAATAGGGTGCCTGGATTAATATTTGGATTCCCTATGGTAGCCCACATTTTAACTTAGTGCAATATGAGGAAATTTCTTTAAAAATCTTCAGATCCACCAGTCAGAATGTTTTCATGATTGGTATACAACATCTGTAGGGGGGTCATATTCAAGTTTGTTCAAATGTAGTGCCTGGGTTAATATTTGGGCTCCCTTTCCAAAAGAGGACAGAAGAATCCCTGATATAAGATCTAGCCAAACTTTGGTTGTTTAGGGTTCTGCAAACACTTTTGAGTGCTGGTCGATCACAACCAGTACTCCTGAGTTTCCGACCAATAGCTTCATTTCTAACCACCACTTAGTCTTTCCAACTAGGCATAGTGCACCTAGCCGTAGACCTTTAATCTTTCAGTGTCCCGCACTAAGTAAATTTCTTGGAAGTATGACGTTTGTTAAAATAAGATCTAGTAAAACTCCTATTACATTTTTTCTACTCTTCCCTATGGCTTTACAATACCAAGCAGCTTATTGTATTGTTGACCTATGGCTGATGATTCTATCTGTATAATATTTATGTAAGGCCTAAAAAAATAAAAAATCTGTTTCTCAGGCCCTCCCGCATGGTCCTTTTGGCTGCCGCATGCTCTCTTTTTATAACCAATTTAAACTTAAAAAAAATAAAAATTAAATAGTTTATGTCTGATATTTTCCCAAAGTTAAAAAAAATTGATGAATTTGTCCCTTGAGTGCAAGAAGGCTTTGCAATGCTTTAGCATTGCGAAGTCTTCTTGAACTCAAGGGATGAAATACACCACCACCCATGCTATTCTGTAGATTATGAGGCCTAAAACTTGAACCAAGAACACAAACTTTTGATGACAAAAAAGTAATTACTGAAATAAAAAATAAAATAAAAAAACGCTCGCCCGCATGCAATTTCACAAATAATGGCCTGAGAAACAGAAGATCTACTTTGTGTGGCCTAACTGATTGCTATATGTCGTACTTGGTTTTGATAGAAAACAACCAACACTATAAAATGCTTTCCATTGTGTTGGGTGAAATTATTGTTTTCTGATGGTGTTGAACAATTACTTTACCAGACTTTCAGCATTTAAAAATGTGCCTTGTTTTCAGGGTTGTGAAAGTGAGGAACTTGATTTTCCTTGCAGACAGTACTATTTTGATTCCTCTACCTCTGTGATCAGTATCCCAATCATTTCTCCGCCTTGGCCTGCATTACTGTGGATATCACTTAATTGAATATCTCTTAATTGAATAACCCTGTTAACTGTACAGTATAGTTGTCGTGGACTGGATGTAATCCATGTGAGGGCAGTGATGATCATGCATGCGTTTACCAGGTAATAAAAATCTTCATCAGCAAAATTTTAATTAATGGAGCACTGGGTTGTCGCCGGTGCTTCATTAATTAAATTTTTGATAATTATTCCTATAATTAGTGTTTGTGGAGTCTAATAATATTGCATCCATGGAAATAGTGCCCACCTGTGGAATGTGACCATCAGTGACTAGATCTGATAAAAAATTCTAAATTTAACTCAATAAATCATTGGTGAAAACATCCATTCAATAAATTTATTTATTTATTGTTGTTTAAGGTCACATACTCATGCACAATGGCTAATTGTGACCATGACATTATTACGGGTGGAGGAAGCCGGAGGGAACCACCAAGCATCGATAAGCAACTGCCAGCTCCTCAACATTCTAACTCTGTTCAAGCTCCGCTCAGGCAGGGTTACAGCAGTTGAAGACATGTGCACCATCGACATGTAGTGTGCCTTAGTACATGGCGTCATCATGCCCACATGTAGTCATCCGGGAGAAAGTGCCTTGCCCACGGACAAAACGTGGGCCGTCCCAGACGGGGATCGAACTCGGAACCTCTAGCATAGAAGTCCAACAGTCTACCACTGAGCCACTGCGCCCCACTGGAAATTGGATTAAATATGCCTAAATTATTCATATTTCTGGTGCAAGAGAAATCCTGTCCTGGGCAGGTATATCCACCAGCAGCATGCAAAGAGTTAAATGCCTATATTGATGTATTAATGACAAAAATGTTAATAAATCTGGGTTTTTCAGTGGTTATCAGAAAAATTCTTTGACAGATTACAAGATTTTTATTCAGTTAACTTGAGTTTCCTCTAGAAACTATATGCAATTAACAGGTCAAATTTGTATTGAAGGTATAGTAAATGGTGTCATGTTTTTTAAGGCATATACAGCACAGCTGTCGTGGACTGGGCAATATCAGCATGGATGCAATAATATTAGATTCCAAACACTAATTATATGAACATTCTTCAAAAATTTAATTAACTGGTTGATTGCTAGAAGCCACTATCAGAAGCCACTATAAATAAATTTGTTTTATTACAAATTATTGGAGAGTGCCTGTGGGGGCACTCCAATAATTTCTGATAAAACAAATTTTGATGAACGAATTCAGACCACCAAAAATAATCCTGCCCTCAACAGTTAATGAAGCAGCGGGTACAACACAGTGCTTCATTAATTAAAATTTTGCTTCTGTACTGTAGGTGGCTGTACACAGCAACTGTACTTAGGTGGGGAGAGTACCAGTCAGCATAACTTTTATATTAACTACAAGAATGTTACTTTCTTGTTAGTTTTCTTCCAATGGAGAAGAAGCCACAATTTTTCTTGAACATTCACTTGATCAGACCAATAAATTCTGTATGTGAAGGGAGCGTGGTGACTCAGTGGTTATGGCATTGGACTTCAAACCGAAAGGTCATGGTTCGATCCCCACCAGGGGTAACTGCATTGTGTTCTTGGGCAAGGCAAGGCGATTTATCTCGATTATCATACCTTCAGTACAAATTTGACCTGTTAATTGCATATATGCTGCAGAGTGAACTCCTGTTAATTGAATCAAAAGTCTTAAAAATATGTCAAGTAGGGCTGCACGGTTTTTCGATAAACCGATATATACCGGTATTCAAACCAATATCGATTGAATACCGGTGTAATTACAAAAATATCAGTTTAACGTCATTATTTATTTACCCACAATTTAATTTTCAAGATATCTTGAGTTTTTGAACTGGAGCTCAGAATGAATAATATTATCGCTTTACCCAAGGAATCGTCAGCATGTGCCCACGTAATATACAAATTCAGCAGTTGAAAAAATAATTTTCAAAAATTCAACAAAACTATATCATGTGATCCCTCATTGGACTGAGCTCAACGAGCTCATTCCAATGAGGGGGTCACATGATATTGTTTTGTAGAAATTTTTGGAAAAATTTGATTCAAAATAATTAATTTTGATATCGTCTGCGTTGTGTAACCGCATGTTGATTCGTTCCGACTGTGATGCCTCAAGATATCTGAACAGTTTTCGATATACCGGTATACCACGGTATTTTTTTGAATACTGATACTGGTATTCTGTTTTGAATATGCTGCAGCCCTAATGTCAAGAAATGACTCTGACAGTCATCAAATTACTTTTGTTTTATACCTATTTTGCCTCGGTACACTCATTGCAGGCATTTAACTCTTAACCTGCTGTGTATTTTCAAAATATTTTTCATCAGATCTAGTCATGGCTGCTGTAAAGTAGCCATGACTAGATTTTGATGAAAAATTAAAAAATGCCCATTCAGTTTACACAAGAGAAATTTAGTTACATGTGCCCCAATTATATTTATTTCAGAGGTAAGAGATTTTGTGTCCTGGGCAGGAATATCTGCCAGCAGCATCAAAGGAGTTAATCTAGTATATTTTGTTTCACAGAGTTCAGTGAGCTCTGTCAAACAAGGTAAAATAGATTAAATGCTCAGGTTATCTCCAGAGAACAGAAAAGTAACAGAATTCGTGTTAATTGAATATTCCTGTTAATGGAATAATTCAATTAATAGTCTTCTGTTGTAATTCAACTTGAATTGTGATTTTTTTTGAAGAGCTCTGGTTGAATGTGGGTAATATGTCAGGTGAAGATTTTAAAGTTTCATCTTATTGTCCCTTTTATTAACCCTTTACCTAACAAATCTACCACATTCGCCCGCGTGATTTACAAACTGAGCAGTTGAAACAAAAATTATTTTTAAAAAATTGTTAACGAACCCACATTCTGTGACCTGTGATTGGAACGAGCTTATCGAATTTATTCCAATAATGTCTCACATATTTTGATTTTGTTGAAATTTTTTTTAAAATTGAAAAATTTTTTATTGAAAATAATCAATTTTGATATCCTGTTCGTTAGGTAAAGGGTTAAACAAGGATAGTTCTGTCGTTACAAAAGTACAGAGAATTTCGGTTGGATTCCAGCTGGTTATGATCTGGTTGTAATTCTGTTTTCTTTCAGCCGACAACATGCACTGTAGAGTCACACCTGATGAAAAAGAAAATCTTGAATGCTATAATTTTCATTTTGTTTTTGACTCATTTTTGATTTTGCAGTATTTTATTTTAAAATCTCGACCCAGTGACATTTATGCAAGACCCCAGTTTGATCTAGAAAACGATCCCATTTGCATTCACAGTACAGTCTTCAACCAATCTAACCCTGCCTGTGCTGCAATGCAGAGTTACGATGTAGGGGAGCTGGCAGCTGCTCATCATCGCCCGGTGGTTCTCTCTGGGTACTCCGGCTTCCTCCACCTGTAAAACTGTCACCGTACACATTATGACCATGGCTGTTACAGTGTCGTTGAACCTTAATAAATAAATAAATCGATTACTCTTCAGAAGTCGATTATGAAATTTCATAATGGTGCAGTATTAAAAAGAATTTTTATTCAGTTGAAGCCCACTTAAATCTATAAATTATGACCTGTGATTAAATTGTTGATTAGATGATTTCAGATGACACATATTTTGACTAAAGTTGTATGTATTGATGAGATTTACACACATGGTTCTTGCTTGAACAAATTGCTGAGGTTTGCAATTTTGAACCAACCGATTCAGAATTTCCAATCAATAGAAACTCTGTGAGGTAATGACATGGAAAATAGAATGAGAAAAGTAAATGTTGGTTTTACTTAGAATTTTCAATAATCACAAAACAGCGACTCTTTTTATCGGTACATTTACTGGCAAGAACCTTGTTTAATTTTTTATGTAATAGAATTTTCACGCCATTGCTCTGTGGTTCTCTCCCAATACTCCATTTTCCACAACTTGTAAAATTGTCCAGCACAATATAACCCTGACAGTTGAAAGCGTTGAACCTCAATAAACAAACAGACAAAAACAATAGAATTTTCAGAAGCCTGCACTTTTAACAGCCTAAATTTTAATTTTTTTAACCAAGAACATTGGTTTAATTGAAGGCTTGCCTAAGCTATATTTTGTGATAAATAGATGTAACAAAAATTAGTCCCTCAAACAGGGTTCGTAAGCCATACTGGAAAACAGGAAAATACTAGTGCTCAAATGACAAGTGAATTCCAAAGTCGACTAGTCAATACCCAAAAGTCAAGTCGACTTCGACTAGTCATTGGTGATAACTTATCTCCTTATAACAGTGTTGGTGTTCCGGTAGAGTGCTGAAGGTCCAAATTTGGCTTCACTTGGGCATTCATATACAGCAACTTACTGGAACATTATTCTGTTAATGTGCTTCTAATTATGCTAAGAGTGAAATTATATAGTCTTATTTAATTATACCCCCGCTTCGAAGATGTGGGGGCTATATAGGAATCGCCCTGTACGTCCGTACGTCCGTCCGTACGTCTTTCCGTCCGGACAAATTCTTGTGTGCGCAACTCCTCCTACATTAATGAACCGATTTTGATGAAACCTTCATCTCTACTAAGTGGACATGTGCATATTCCAAACTTTTTGATCTGCGACAATTTTAACCAGGTTATCTCTCTTGAACTTTGATTTAATATGGGTTTCTATATGAAATTCTTGTGTGCGCAACTCCTCCTACATTTATCAATCAATTTGGACAAAACTTTTCAGACATCATCACTACTAAGTGAACATGCGCATATTCCAAGATTTTTGATCTGCGACAATTTTAACCAGGTTATCTCCCTTTGACTTAGATTTATTGTGCCTTTCCATCCGAACAAATTCTTGTGTGCGCAACTCCTCCTACATTAATGAACCAATTTTGATGAAACCTTTCAAACATCATCTCTACTAAGTGAACATGTGCATATTCCAAACTTTTTAATCTGCGACAATTTTAACCAGGTTATCTCTCTTGAACTTTGATTTAATATGGGTTTCTACATGAAATTCTTGTGTGCGCAACTCCTCCTACATTTATCAATCAATTTGGACGAAAGTTTATAGACATCATCACTGCTAAGTGAACATGCGCATATTCCCAAATTTTTGAGCTGTGGCAATTTTAACTAGGTTATCTCCCTTTAACTTAGATTGGGGGCGCGGTGGCTCAGTAGGTAGAGGTGCAGGCTGCAAGCTGAGAGGTCCTCGGTTCGATTCCCACCTGCGGCAACCGTGTTGTGTCCTTGGGCAAGACACTCCACCCCCCATTGCCCACGTGGGGGCACGGTGACGCTGTGTACTAAGGCGTACTGCACGTCGATGGTGCACCAGTCTTCAACCAATGCTATCCCTGCTTGTGTGGAGTTAGTATGTTGGGGAGCTGACAGTTGCTCGCCGTTGCTCAGTGGTTCTCTCTGGGTACTCCGGCTTCCTCCACCCGTAAAACTGTCGTGGTCATGATTAGCCATTGTGCAGAAATATGTGACCTTAAACGCCAATAAATAATAATAATAATAATAATTTAACTTAGATTTATTATGGGTTTCTACATGAAATTCTTGTGCGTGCAACTCCTCCTACATTTATCAATCAATTTGGACAAAACTTTTCAGACATCATCACTACTAAGTGAACATGCGCATATTCCAAGATTTTTGATCTGCAACAATTTTAACCAGGTTATCTCCCTTTGATTTAGATTTATTATGTCTTTCCGTTCGAACAAATTCTTGTGTGCGCAACTCCTCCTACATTAATTAACCGATTTTGATGAAACCTTTCAAACATCATCTCTACTAAGTGAACATGTGCATATTCCAAACTTTTTGGTCTGCGACAATTTTAACCAGGTTATCTCTCTTGAACTTTGATTTAATATGGGTTTCTGCATGAAATTCTTGTGTGCGCAACTCTTCCTACATTTATCAATCAATTTTGACGAAACCTTTCAAACATTATCACAACTAAGTGAACATACGCATATTCCCAAATTTTTGATCTGCGACAATTTTAACCAGGTTATCTCCCTTTAACTTGGATTTATTATGGGTTTTCAAATGGGATTCTTGTGTGTGCAACTCCTCCTACATTAATGAACCGATTTTGAATACATGTTGCACATTGTAAATGTGTTTTTCCAAATGTAAACCATATATGTGTGGGCTCTTTAAGTATTCAGTGCTGTTCTGTGGAAGGCCACATGCAAATACATATTTCAACAACAAAAAATGATCTTTATGTATACATTTCCTTATGGCCTTCGCCTACATGATCAGAAGTGCATTCCTCCAAAAACCCAAAGCGGGGGTATTAATCACCTTCAGTGATAGTTCTAGTTTGCCTTGTTGCGATTTATGGGAGAGTGCCTATAGGCACTCTTCCATAAATTGCAACAAGGCAAATTAATAACATATCCTGATAGCCCAAAATAATTCAGCACTCTCCTAGTACCAGTTAAAACAAACTACTGTCACTACTATTAGATGGCAATAGATGTATACATTGATTGCCCAATATTAATGTGCAAACTGCCTGACAGTGGCACAGAAGGGATACTATTTACTTAAAAGCTTGAACTCCGACGACTAGTCGACTGCACAATTGAGAGTCGACTACTGGTTTGCCCACAGTCAACATCGACTAGTCGACTAATCGTTTGAGTACTAGAAAATACTGGAAAAATGGTGTGCATTTTCCAGTGCTGAAAAAATACAGGAGAAGTTATCTCAAGTTGGTAAATACTGGAAATATACTTGAATTGTAATTTTTGCTTCCCATAAACTAACTAACCACTGCCAAACAAACTCTTGCCAATATGATAAATTAGGTGCAGGCTGCAAGCCGAGAGGTCCTCGGTTCGAATCCCACCTGCGGCAACCGCGTTGTGTCCTTGGGCAAGACACTTCACCCCCATTGCCCATGTGGGGGCACGATGGCGCCGTGTTCTAAGGCGTACTGCACGTCGATGGTACGCATGTCTTCAACCAATCTAACCCTGCGGAGTTATGATGTTGGGGAGCTGGCAGCTGCTCGTCGTTGCTCGGTGGTTCTCTCCGGGTACTCCGGCTTCCTCCACCCGTAAAACTGTCACGGTCATGATTAGCCATTGTGCATAAATATGTGACCTTAAACATCAATAAATAAATAAAATATGATAAATTAAAGTTGTTGGGCATAGATAATGCTACAAGTTTGGTCGACACCTGGTCATTACCCCCCTCCTCCACTTTCTTTGTTTGGAAGTGTAGGAGGGTTAATGATCGGAGGTCCTAGTTAGGACAGTTCTGTTGCACAAATGCCTGTTGGAGAGCCAAAGGCACTTCAAAACCCCACTTGAAGCGAAGGGTTCATGCCTAATGAGGTGTGCCAGACTCCAATCAGGGTTGTCCAGGCCTTCGTTGGTCCTTAACCCTTTACCCAACGAATCGCCCGCATCCGCCCACGTAATATGCAAATACAGCTGCTGAAAAAATATTATTTTTCGAAAAATTTCAACAAAACCATATCATGTGACCCTTCTTTGGAACGATCTCGTCGAGCTCGTTCCGAAGAGGGGTCACATGATATGGTTTTGTAAAATTTTTAAAATGATATTTAAAATAATTAATTGTGATATCGTCTGCGTTGGGTGAAGGGTTAACATCGTTGGTTTGTTGATGTTTTCGGATAAGTCTGCTGATGACAGAATGACTATAGCCAAGTTGCCTTCCAAAAGCTTTGAATGACATGCCTGTCCTGATATTGCTTGGGCCATTTTATTATATTCTGGATACTAAAGTGCTCTTAAATGCCTAGTTGGATTATCACTAAAGTTTGCTTCTTGAAACTTTGGTATTTTGACATTAGTGTGCAGAGGTTTAAATCTTAACCTGCTGAGTAATTTTATAATATTTTTTATATGTGAAGCAAACATGAGTAGATTTTATGAAAAATTCATGAAATATTGATACAAAAAAATCATTGGTTAAAAAGTCTATACAACTTACAGAGTAACATTTGGTTAAATATCCTCAAATTTGCGTTATTAGTTCCCTACGGGAACCGTAAGGGGACTATAGGATTGCACTCTGTCTGTCCGTCCGTCCGTCCGTCCGTCCGTCCGTCCATCCATCCGTCCGTCCATCTGTCCATCCGTCCGTATCTGTCTGTCTGTCTGTCTGTCTGTCTGTCTGTCTGTCTGTCTGTCTGTCTGTTTTTTTATGTTACCACCTCTCCCTCCAACATGCTTTAAGCTACACCTTTCATATTTGGTACATGGATAAATGGTTCTGAGGGGATGATGCACGCTCAAAATTTTTTTTTCAAAATCCAAGATGGCGGAATGGCGGCCATTTTTGTTGTGTTTTTTAAGCTTTTTTTCTCTATTTTGATGTTACCACCCCTCCCACCAACATGGTTCAAGCTACACCTTTCATGTTTGGTACATGGATAAATGGTTCTGAGGGGATGATGCACGCTCAAAATTTTTTTTTCAAAATCCAAGATGGCGGAATGGCGGCCATTTTTGTTGTGTTTTTTAAGCTTTTTGTCTCTATTTACATGTTACCACCCCTCCCACCAACATGGTTCAAGCTACACTTTCCATATTTGGCACATGGATAGAGGGTTGGGAGGGGATGATGCACGTTCTATATTTTTTCTTCAAAATCCAAGATGGTTGCATGGCGGCCATTTTTGTTGTGTTTTTTAAGCTTTTTTTCTCTATTTTATGTTACCACCCCTCACACCAACATGGTTCAAGCTACACTTTTTATATCTGGCACATGGATAGAGGGTTGTAATGGGATGTTGCACGTTCAATATTTTTTTTCCAAAATTCAAGATGGCGCCATGGCAACCATTTCTGTTGTGTTTTTTAAGCTTTTTTCTCTATTTTATGTTACCACTACTCCCTCCAACATGGTTCAAGCTGTACTTTTCATATATGGTACATGGAATAAGGATGTTGTGAGGGGATTATGCACGCTCAATATTTTTTTTTCAAAATCTAACATCTGTCTGTCTGTCTGTTTTTACCACCTCTCCCTCTAATATGCTTCAAGCTACATATTTGGTACATGGATAAATGGTTCTGAGGGGATGATGCACAGTCAATATTTATTTTTCAAAATCCAAGATGGCAGAATGGCGGCCATTTTTGTTGTGTTTTTTTAAGGTTTTTTCTCTATTTTATGTGACCACCCCTCCCTCCAACATGGTTCAAGCTACGCCTTTCATATATGGTACATGGATAAAGGGTTGTGAGGGGATTATGCACGCTCAATAAATCCAAGATGCTTATATACTCTAGTGTCTTCTGTGACAAAAACACCTTATGTCACAAAAGCGCCATAGGGGTCTAATACCACCTCAGTGGTCAAACACTTGTTTTAATAGTAAGAGATTTTCTGTCCTGGGCAGGAATATCCGCCTGCAAATGCAAGGAGTTAATGAAAACTTAATTGTGACATTTATGATCATTAGCAGTATTCATGCTGGCCCAAAATGTTTTGTTGCCAAGTGGAATTTTTTTTGTTCTTGCACTGAAAATACGATATTTTAATTTGGTATTATCTGGCTCTCTTAACCCTTTACCCAACGAATCCCCCGCATCCACCCACGTAATATGAAAATTCAGCAGCTGAAAAATATTGATTTTTCGAAAAATTTCAACAAAACCATATACATGATATAGCTTTTTTGAAGTTTTTTGAAAAAATTAAAAAAATGATATTTAAAATAATAAATTTTTGAAATCGTCTGCGTTGGCTAAAGGGTTAATTCTCTATCTGACATGGAAGGCAGATGACACTTGCAAATAAAATTCTTGAATAACTAATTTTTTTTCATTTTTTTGCATCAAAAACATAGCATATGCTCCCTCATTGGATCAAGCTCAAAGAGCTAATTCTAATGAGGGGTCATAAGCTAAGTTTTTGCAACAAAAAAAATGCAGAAAACAAAAATAAGAAAAATTGAATGCTGATATTTGCGAATAGCACTGGCCTGCATTGATAGTTACATTGGGTGAAGGGTTAAATATTTTATTTGCAAAAGAAAACACAAATGATAAAAATGTAGATAAGGCCTAAAAAAATAAAATTCTCAGGCCCTCCCGCATGGTCCTTTTGGCTGCCGCATGCTCTCTTTTTATAACCAATTTAAACTTAAAAAAAATAAAAATTAAATGGTTTATGTCTGATATTTTACCAAAGTTAAAAAAATTGATGAATTTGTCCCTTGAGTGCAAGAAGGCTTTGCAATGCTTTAGCATTGCAAAGTCTTCTTGCACTCAAGGGATGAAATACACCACCACCCATGCTATTCTGTAGATTATGAGGCCTAAAACTTGAACCAAAAACATGAACTTTTTTGATGGCAAAAAAGTAATTACTGAAATAAAAAATAAAATAAAAAAACGTCCGCCCACATGCAATTTCACAAATAATGGCCTGAGAAACAGAAGATCTATGTTGTGTGGCCTAAAAAACTAAAACTAAACCAACAAATAAATAATTATTATTTACTCTCTGTTTATTCACTCCAAATAAAGTATTAGCAAAGAATTTATCCTCCATCCTTTATCCTTTATCTGCTATGTAATGTATACAAGTAACAAACTTTCCAATAAATATTGTTTAAACTAATTTATCCTCCAGAAAGCTTATAAAAAAAGATTAAGGAAGATAAATCAGATTAACTGGTAGGGTGCTAAATTATTTTTGGTGATCAAAATTTGCCGACATAGGCACTCTCCCATAAATTTTAACAAAGCAAATCCTTAAAGTCTAAATTATTTCACTTCAAGGATAATATGAAGTCTATCCATGGAATATGAAGTCTTTAAGATGTGAATTACATGCACTTCAAATTAAAGCCCAAATATGGGCTTTTAGCGCTCTACCAGTTAAGTAACAAAGAAATGTTTTGATAAGAATCAGATTAACCCTTTACCCAACGTAACGGCCAAAACCGGCCAGCGCTATTTTCAAAAATCGCCAATTAATTTTCAAAATATTTTCATTTTTTGTCTCAAAAACATAGGTTATGACCCCTCGTTGGAACGAGCTCGTTGAGCTCGTTCCAACGAGGGGTCATAACCTATGTTTTTGAGACAAAAAATGAAAAAAATTAGTTATTCAAGAATTTTTTTTGCAAGTGTCGTCTGCTTTTCATGTTAGGTAAAGGGTTAACCATTGATGTAACACGAAATGTAGACGACACTTGTAAGCAAAATTCTAGAATAACTACTTTTTTTCATTTTTTGCTTCAAAAACATAGCTTATGACCCCTCATTGGAAGAGCTCAAAGACCTTGTTCTGAAGAGGGGTCATAATCCATGCTTTTGAGACAAAAAATAATGAAAATTAAATTGCTTTTTGTGAATAGTTCTGGTTTGGTTTTGGCAGTTATGTTGGGTGAAGGGTTAAATGGATAAACTATTAATTCAGTGGATCAACAACAAAGGGCCCTGATTATGAAGTTGTCTATAGATTACTTGACAGGTGTGAATTTTGTGTGTCTCGCCTGAGTCGGACGTTTTATCGAACACGCCACACTGAAATAATAACCCACAATGCCTTTTGAGACCTCCCTAAATAGACTATTTTTTGTGCCACATTTTGGTGCCAAATGTTGTATTTTTGGGGGCCAAACAATTTTTTTCGAGCAATTGGCACCATTGGCACCATTGGCACCCAATAGTGTAAACACCGATTTTTGGTAATGTCCAGTATGGACAGCTGGCACGAATCATTTAACCTGATACACTCTGATATCAAAATTTCACCCAGAAAATGTTTTCCACAATGCAACTTACAATTTAATTAATTCAGTCATGTTTAACACAGCTTATGAAGGTCTGTCAACAAGAATGAGTTGGTTAAATACCTTGTTGGATTCAAGCCTAGAAATAAGCAGACAGTCATCTGCAGAATGGGGTCCCCAGAGGGTGAATTTGGTGATGCTACCCTGCACAGCAGGGTAGCATGACTAAATTTACTCTATGAACCTCAATCTGAATCAAGGTTTTCAAGTCTAAACAGAAAGAGGTACGTAGAGGATAAATTGGCCCATTGTATGGACAGCATCAGCAAATTCACCCTCTGGGGACCTCATTCTGCAAATGACTGCTTTTTTCCAGGCTTGGTTGGACTATGGAATAAATTTGTTGCTTAAAATTTCAATTTATTGACATCAGTTTGAAGAAGGTTGATCTTCAACTTATATATTTTGTTTCAGCATATATTTTGTTTTCAATCACCTTTTACAGTTTACCGGAGTATGATCAAACTATCCTGATGGGAGTGAACTGGACTAGTGGCACCTATGGATTCTCATTACTTACACTATCCGACATTGGGGCAAATATGTTGTGTTCTCATTGTCACATTTTCTCTCTTATTGACTCATCCCCCCCATGGGAACACCGGGCAGTGAAGCAGTAAACAAGCTCTGTTTCACTGGTAAAATAGGACCCATTCACCAATGCTTTTGGTGGAACGATTGACAAAACTTGACTTTACCTCCATGTTGTAGTCATGATTAGCCATTGTGCAGAAATATGTGACCTTAAACACCAATAAATAAATAAATAAATAAATAAATAAATAAATAAATAAATA
This sequence comes from Pictodentalium vernedei, assembly GCA_031216915.1. NCBI lineage: Eukaryota > Metazoa > Mollusca > Scaphopoda > Dentaliida > Dentaliidae > Pictodentalium > Pictodentalium vernedei. Next base: position 771,086,289 of record CM062296.1, read on the forward strand.
AATAAATAAATAAATTGATTCATCCACCAGTGGACGAGTCAGTAATGGAGAAATGTGACATGAGAACACAATATAGATTAGATGTTCTTTATTCATTTGTTATCCTGATTTCTGTTTTTTCTGACTCAATTGGCTAAGCAACTTATCTTCTAGAACCCCAAAGAATGATCACAGGGAAGTTAAGCTGAACCCAGTGGAGATACAGTGGAACCCTGTAAATTGAATAGCCACTTTGCCAATGAAAATTATTCAATTAACAGGAGTATTCAATTAACAGTGATTGTGTCACTTTCCTGTATTCTAGAGATAAACTTTTTTATTCTATCTCCATGAGCTCTGTCAAGCAAGATATCATAGATTAAATGTCTGTATTGGATGTACTGAGGCCAAATAGGTCTATAAACAAAGAAAAACTTGGGAGAGTCGGGGTAATTTCTGGACAGGTTACAAGATTTTTTATTCAATTAACAACATCTTAATCTTTAACCTACTAGCGGGTGAATACCTTGAGTTGCACGGGAGAAGATGGTTTTATCAATATACCCTCAGATATGATCGGCTCAGCTGTTTTCAAAATAGAATGTCAAGGTCACCAATTTCAAGGTCAAGGTCACCCCACACGGACATCCTGATAAAGTCAAAATGATTGATGGGTCAATATACCCGCACATATGAAATTTTAGCCTGATCGGCCCAGCCGTTTTCGAAATAAAAAGTCAAGGTCATCAATTCCAAGGTCAAGTTCACCCCGCACGGGCACGGCACCCATCCCATGTTACTCGCAGGGGCGAATTACCCCCATGTACAAAATTTGAGATCGATTGGTCGAGAAACTGAGAAGTTCACCCGGAACAAAGATAGAGAGATAGATAGAGAGATAGATAGATAGACATTCACATTTATATATTAGATATTTTAGATATATTAGATATTCAATAAACAGGATAAATTTGTACTAGAGGTATGGTAAATGGTTTTGTGTTGGGAAATTATATTCAATTAACAGGGTTATTCAATTAAGAGATATCCAATTTAAGTGAGTTCCACTGTACTTACACAAAAATGCTTTTGTGCTGAGTGGTGTCTTGTAAACATTTGTAGATTTTTTTTTTTCACTTTTAAGGAGGGGAGCATGTGGCTCAGTGGTAGGCGGTTGGACTTCTATGCTAGAGGTCCCGAGTTCGATCCTTTCCGGGACAACCTGCGTTGTGACCTTGGGCAAGGCACTTTATCCCGGTTGCCTACACGGGGCGCATGATGACGGCGTGTACTAAGGCGTAGTGCATGTTGATGGTGCACATGTCTTCAACTGCTGTAACCCTGCTTGAGCGGAGCTTGAACAGGGTTAGAATTTTGAGGAGCTGACAGTTGCTTGTCGATGTCCGGTAGTTCTCTCTCGGTACTCCGGATTGCTCCACCCATAAAACTGTCAAGGTCATGATTAACCATTGTGCATAAGTATGTGACCTTAAACACCAATAAATAAATAGAGTTAAGGAGCCTGAAGTATTATTTACTATCTTTTCTTAACAAGTTGAGAAATCAAACTGAATCTGAGCAGGCCTTTAAATTTTTCCCAACTAACGACAGTAAACGCTGTGTCCAAATAAGATAATTGCACCCAAATTATGCAGAGTTTGAAACTTTTTCCAAAGTTTTGCAGTGTTTCGTCAGTATATCGTTTGGCCAGGTTTCCCTAATGCTTGCAATATAGCTTAGAGCTTATCTTTGAATCAAACAATGCAACAGATAAATAATTTTTTTCAAAACCCACAGAGTTTGCCATAGAAAAGCAATCGGCATCGACAGTGTCATATACAACACTGTAAATGCCGATTGCTTCTCTGTAGCAAATTCCATATGATCATGCACTTAAAGCTTGAGATCGGTTATATTCATGTTTGTGGAATTTCTCAGTAAATGCCATGCGTTGTTTACATTCAGATAGACCTTTGGCTCGACACTGGGAAACTAAGAAGCTTTCTCGAGCTAGTCAAGTAAACTTACGTCAAAGGGTGTTGGGAGGGAACCAGTGATAATGGTGAAGGCCTATAACAAGGGGTTGTAAACTAGCATTTTAAGATAGGGGACCTAAAACCTAAAACAGATGCCAAGAAGAAGAAAATATCAGTGCTTTTTCTCCAATCATGCAGGCCACATCCATATTTGCCATTGTGCCCAAATTAGACGGATCTAAAGATCTGAATCTCAGGTTTTTTCCTGACAGCGAACCAAAACCAAATCTGAAAAATCAAAATCTTCCAACTCTTCCCATCACATGATTCATATCATCTTATCTGCTAAATCATTTTTGGTCATCAAAATTTGTTTACATGTCTTTGCCTTGTTACAATTTATGGGAGAGTGCCTATAGGTTCTCTCCCTTAAGTTGTACAGTACAGCTGCTGTGGACTTGTCATTATCCATGGCGTGAGCAGTGATGTCCACGCATGCGTTTAGCAGGTATAAAAATCATCATCAGCAAAATTTTAATTAATGAAGCACCAGGTTGTACCTGGTGCTTCATTAATTAAATTTTTGATGATTTTTCCTATAGTTAGTGTTTGGAATCTTAATATTATTGCGTCCATGGAAATATTGCACACCTGTGGAAAGTGATTAGTCCATGGCGGCTGTACTGTAGCAAGGCAAATCCTTACAGACCAAATAAATGCACTTCAAAGGCAGCATGAAACACATCCACACAATATGATGCCTTCAAGATGTGGTGCCTATCCTTTAGAATAAAGCCCAAATATGGACTTCAGCACTCAACCAGTTAATAGCAACTTTACGCCTCTTGATGAAAAAATGGTTGGAATTTTTAGCATGCACAAAATGTGTCTCATCTCTCTGTACATGCAACAGTCATTTTTGTCTTCACGCCGTGGAATGGTTTGCGATGACAGAAAATGTTTGGACACCTTACGATCTTATTGAATGGCTTTGTAAATCTTTCTAAGTGGATGTAGCATTTTGAGTTTTATGTTCCCAAAATAATTGCAGGAAGATCGAGTTACAGTGTTGTCTATATGCCTGCCTATCCATCTCTCGGTAGACGTAGTTTGTATCTATGCATTATGTAAACATTTGTTGAACCCAATATTAACCGAACTTGATATGTAGGATGTACATGATGAAAAGATTGGTGCCAGGGGTCAAGGCCACTGTCTCCTTCAACTTGATATTGGTTCTTATTTCTTAACTGAAGTTACATTTGCCTGATATGGAGCACACTTGATATATTGCCTGAAAGAATGGTTATACACCCACTGTTCTTATACTATTAATGGGGACGCGGTGGCTCAGGTGGTAGAGGTGCAGGCTGCAAGCCGAGAGGTCCTCGGTTCGAATCCCACCCACGGCAACCGCGTTGTGTCCTTGGGCAAGACACTTCACTCCGATTGCCTACATGGGGGCACGATGACGCTGTGTACTGAGGCGTACTGCACGTCGATGGTGCGCATGTCTTCAACCAATCTGACCCTGCCTGTGCTGCGGTGCAGAGTTCAGAGTTACGATGTTGGAGAGCTGACAGCTGCTCGTCGTTGCTCGGTGGTTCTCTCCGGGTACTCCGGCTTCCTCCACCCGTAAAACTGTCACGGTCACGATTAGCCATTGTGCATAAGTATGTGACCTTAAACACCAATAAATAAATAAATATACTATTAATGAAGAACTTGTCATTTGCCTTTGAATTGAGGGACTCGTAAGGCAAGCAATTTAAATTTAATGTACAATGGTTTTCTGGGGCCTCATGACTACCCAGTTCAAGGCCACAGTTGTGCATTAAATTTTTGTTTGAGTGGGAATGGGGATTAATAAATTTGTGGTTAAGAATTGGGAAAAATCATGACCAAATATCATTGGGAAAGGTCCCATAAACGGCCCATGTAGCAGCCCTGGTAATTCACCCTGAGCAATCAGCAGTGCCGAGGAAAATGCCAAGGAAACAAAAAATATCCACAGCAAAAATACTGCCGAGGATGGCTTCTTCAGAAAGCCTTGTGGCAGAAATTGCACAACTTCCAGATTACTCAAGTAATCAAATCAAACCTGTGGGTTGCACTACGCTGTATTGCTAATCTTACAATTTACAGTGCAAGATGCAGCAGAGCCACTAGAAACTATGTGTTCTGCTTCTTCTGTGTTGATAACACCAGAATCTGACATCAGTTTCTGGAAAGCTCTTACAGAGCTATCCAGAAACTGCTGTCAGATCTGGTGTTATCAACATAGAAGCAGTGAGATACTTGGTTGTGGTTATGCTGCATCTTATTTTCACATATTCTATACATATTGAACAAGTCACCTGCTTACTTCCAAGATTTTTTCTCATCATTCACATGGTTTGTGATATTGGCATGATCTAATTGAGTGAAGGATTCTGAACATTGATTGTGATTATATACACATGTATCTCGAACATGTTAAAGTTACTTGAAAGTTTTCACTTCACCGCATACAACATATACATGGCAATTCTGACTGATGATTTTTACACAATCGAACAGGCTTCAAAGCAATTGCCCAAGAAGCACCAGTTTTTCCACAGCAATTCTTTTGCCAAGGGAACAAAGATGAATTACCAGGACTGATGTGGACACCCAAAAGAATCCCTGATTATTCTCTGTAACTTGGGAATATCCCTGTAATTTTGGAACATTGGTTTCCCCTGTGAGTTTCGTGGAATTTAAAGGACTGAAGAGTTGATACTCTGTATTCTTTCCATCATGAGATTGCACAGTATTTCACCAACAAAAGTAAAGTTATTGTTCCCATTTTAGAAGAGCTCACTCGATTCAACAAATTAAACCGCTGCCAGTGAAAAGGTAAAAGACCGCACCCAATATTTAAAATATATATAACATGTCAAGAACAAACTCTCCGAGTCTGCAGTTCTGTTGTTCTGTGCTGATAGTTTTCAATCAATTCACAGTTTGATACGAACAAATCTAATTTGAAATGATTGGCACATTTTGAAATTGTCTATATCATATTAATCTGTACTGGACTGTTAAGATGTTTGATCTGTCTATTACTGTCAGTTTGATTGTCAATAGTTAGTTTAGTTAAGACATTTGTTAATATGGGAAGAGAAAACTACCAAGGATAAAGAATATGCATTCATTTTCTCTCACTGAAGTAGGTCTTTGTAAAACAGATGGACATACATTGAGTTTGTCAATTGTTTTCTCACATTATCAACCAAAATTAAGTAAATCTTAACACATTACCTCAGAAAATGACTAATCAGTTAAAATATTTACATTACAAATGTTATGGTTTAACTCTTAATCTGTCAAGTATTTTTATGCGCCTGGAAAAAAATTTGGGGGGGCATATAGTGTTTGTCATTTCCGTCTGTCCATTTGTCAAGAAGATTTTTGTGTCTGCTCCATAACTCTTGAGATGCTTCATTGGATTTTGTTGAAACTTTGCAAACAGGGAAACACAAAAAATTTTTTTGGGTTCGATGGAGGCCAAGGTCACAGATCAAGGTCATAGATCAAGGTCATAGTTCAGGAGCATCCGTGGCTGTGCAGTTGCTGTTAGTCCTGTTTATAATATTTTCAGGGGGGCGCAGTGGCTTAGTAGGTAGAGGTGCAGGCTGCAAGCGGAGAGGTCCTCGGTTCAAATCTCACCTGCGGCAACCGCGTTGTGTCCTTGGGCAAGGCACTTCACCCCCATTGCCCATGTGGGGGCACGATGACGCAGTGTACTAAGGCGTACTGCATGTCGATGGTACGCATGTCTTCAACCAATCTAACCCTGCCTGTGCTGCAGTGCGGAGTTCCGATGTTGGGGAGCTGGCAGCTGCACGTCATTGCTCGGTGGTTCTCTCCGGGTACTCCGGCTTCCTCCACCCGTAAAACTGTCACGGCCATGATTAGCCATTGTGCAGAAATATGTGACCTTAAACATCAATAAATAAATATAAATATTATATTTTCATCAAATCTAATCGTGCCCAAAAGTTTATTATTCTAGTGGCAAGAGACTTGCTGCCCAGGGCAGGAATTTATACTATGCTCACTTATGTTACTACCTGTGAAAAGCCTATATGTTAACCCTTTACCCAACGTAACGGCTAAAACCGGCCAGCGCTATTCTCAAAAATCGCCAATTAATTTTCAAAATATTTTCATTTTTTGTCTCAAAAACATAGGTTATGACCCCTCGTTGGAACGAGCTTGTCGAGCTCGTTCCAACGAGGGGTCATAACCTATGTTTTTGAGACAAAAAATGAAAAAAATAAGTTATTCAAGAATTTTTTTTGCAAGGCGTCGTCTGCTTTTCATGTTAGGTAAAAGGTTAAATTTTAGCTTTTAACCACTATAAAGCTTCTACTGCGGATAAAACATTTCAATGGGAATTCTACTAACCTGAAATTTTTGGTTAACTACACAGCTCTTGACGTAGGTGAAAAACACATTTCTATCGACTAGTGAAGAGGTGGGGTGGGGGGGTTAATTCAGAAAGGGTTGTGCAGAATTATTTTGCATAACCGTTCAGGGGTTATGCAAAATTTCCAATTTGTTCACCTCTGCTAGGTCTGGTAATCAGATTTAAACCACTCGTAGAATAGGGTTTTAAGCACTCTGCAGGGCCTTGTGGTTAAAACCATAATTCTACTCATGGTTTAAATCTGATTATTGGCCCAAGTACCTATTTATTCTATATTTCATCAAATCTTGTCTTGTTCCAAATTTTCTTATTCTAGTGGCAAGAGACTTGCTGCACAGGGCAGGTATCTCTGCCAGCAGCAGGTAAAGAGCTAAAGGCCAGTATGCACTAGGTGCCTACTGGGCTTTAATTCTTCACTAACTGCTGGCTATTGGTGCATACTAACTGGGCTTTAACTCTACCTGCTGCTGGTGGCATCCATTTTGATTACATGAACCTAATAGCTGCTGTGAATGTTGAATACAACTGTGCATACCCCAGTCATTATCCAGAAATAATGTAATTATTTGGTTATAAATGTTGTACAATGTGCTGTACACCATTTGGGCTTTACATTTTACCATGTGGGTGCTGAGGCTGGATGTCCACTCTCAGTCACACAGTGTATCCAGTGGAGCTTCAGATACCTCAGTCAACAGTATCGTCAGGTACTATCCATTCTTATATGGGAGTTCAGCAGTGAAGGCTAAACACAACTGTATACACCCCTGTCTTTATTAGTCCCCTACTGGCATCGCCGGAGGGGACTATAGGTTTGCCCTCTGTCCATCCGTCAGTCTGTAGGCCACACTTTAGATTTCCAGACTTTTTTGGAAATACTTTAACCGAATGATTTCATTTTTGGTAACCTACTATAGAACGATGACTTACAGATCAAGTTTGAGTTTCATGGTTTCATGCTGATTGCTTTATTCTTGTGTGAGTTATGGCCCTTGGAAATGTGGAAAAGCGCCAAAATATTAGTTTTCCGACCTTATCCTTTTCATCAAACACAACACACAAGTTAAGCTACAGTGTCATTGACACTTTCATTGGTAAACTACTATAGAACGATGACTTACAGATCAAGTTTGAGTTTCATGCTGATTGCATTATTCTTGTGTGAGTTACGGCCCTTGGAAATATGGAAAAGCACCAAAATATCAGTTTTCCGGAGTTTTTTTGGAAACGCTTCAACGGAATGATTTCATTTTTGGTAAACTACTATAGAACGATGACTTACAGATCAAGTTTGAGTTTCATGCTGATTGCTTTATTCTTGTGTGAGTTATGGCCCTTGGAAATATGGAAAAGCGCCAAAATATCAGTTTTTCCGGACTTTTTTTGGAAACGCTTCAACGGAATGATTTCATTTGTGGTAACCTACAATAGAACGATGACTTACAGATCAAGTTTGAGTTTCATGCTGATTGCATTATTCTTGTGTGAATTATGGCCCTTGGAAATATGGAAAAGTGCCAAAATATCAGTTTTCCGGACTTTTTTTGGAAATGCTTCAACGGAACAGGGCTCAAAATAAGTGGTTTCGCATCGCTATTTGCAATGCAAAACATGCTAAAAGCTATGCAATTTTCAATTATGTTTAGCATTTTGCGATACAATATATTCAACTGCAGCCTAATAGTTGAATATCTTGTATTGCAAAATGTAAAAATGAAACTTTGCAAACTAGTTCACTGATGCTTTACTCCTGATATAAGATTAACTCTCCGTCTCGCATTAGCAACTTCATATGTAATGTGAATTTTTATTGGTTTAAGTTCATCCTGCATTGTTTCTGAATTTTGTCCATGCAGTTATTATAGGCAGTTCAGCTGAAAAATACATAGCTAGTGCTTCATGTGTTGCAGCTCATTTGAAAAAGCACAGAAATGGATGGACATTATTCTATCTGCTCAGAAAAGTTCAATACAAACCAGTATGGCATAACTCCGGTATACAAGAACTGCTATGCAATTTAAACAAAATGCTATTCATTTTTCGGAAATATGTAGCATTTTGCTACGCATAGAAAAGAAAGGTATTTTGAGCCCTACAATGGAATGATTTCATTTTTGGTAACCTACTATATGACGATGACTTACAGATCAAGTTTCATTTGCACTCTGTCCATCCGTCAGTTTGTCAGTCACATTTTAGTTTTCCGGACTTTTTTTGGAAATGTTTCAACCTAATGATTTCATTCTTTGTAACCTACGATAAAACGACTTACAGATCAAGTTTGAGTTTCATGCTGATTGCATTGTTCTTGTGTAAGTTATGGCCCTTGGAAATATGGAAAAGCTCCAAAATATCAATTTTACGGACTTTTTTTGGAAATGCTTCAACGGAATTCATGCTGATCACCAAGCCAGAAAATAAGCAGACTGTCATCTGCACAATGAGGTCCCCAGGGGGTGAATTTAATGATGCTATCCTGCATAGCAGGGTTGCATCACTAAATTTATACTCTGTGAACCTCAATCTGAATCAGCATCTCAAAACTAAACAGAAAGAGGTACACAGAGGATAAACTGGCCCACTGTATGGGATAGCATCATAAAATTCACCCTCTGGGGACCTCATTCTGCAAATGTCAGACTGCTTATTTTCAAGCCTGCTGATCACATCTAGGTTATAACATTTGTATAATTATTAATGCTCATTAGTCTGGTAGGGGACATTGTATTGCTTCAACGATACGTGAGCTCTTGTTCAGTAAGAATTATCAAGTTCTATTTATTTGACGAATTTCGCAAGCAGAAAGAACAAAATGGTCTATTACGGTTGTTAATCTGGTTCCTAGCTTTGAATGCTGTAAGGGGGGGGGGGGGGGGGGGCGCAGTGGCTCAATTGGTAGAGGTGCAGGCTGCAAGCCAAGATGTCCTCGGTTCGAATCCCACCTGCGGCAACCTTGTTGTGTCCTTGGGCAAAACACTTCACCCCCATTGCCCACGTGGGGGCACGGTGACGTTGTGTACTAAGGCGTACTGCACGTCGATGGTGCACCTGTCTTCAACCAATGCTAACCCTGCTTGTGTGGAGTTAGTATGTTGGGGAGCTGACAGTTGCTCGCCGTTGCTCGGTGGTTCTCTCCGGGTACTCCGGCTTCCTCCACCCATAAAACTGTTGTGGTCATGATTAACTATTGTGCAGAAATATGTGACCTTAAACGCCAATAAATAAATGATAAATAAATAAATATGAATGCTGTAAGGTGTATGCTGTATTGATGAGTGAGATTCTCAGCACAAAACTGCACAATTGGTGTTATACAATACTCACAAGTGTTTCTTAGTAAATGAAGCTGACTCAGTAAGCTTGGGTGATTTCACAGGCATGCCAACCGGTACTGGTACTGCTGAATCGTTCACGCTCCAACCGGCACCTGTCCTGAAACTTTTGTCCCACCGGTACCAGGACAGAATTATTTTATGGGGAAATTCCTAACTCAACGAGGGTAAACAGACTAATAATTGTGTATGGCACACTTACACGACATACTTTCAGCTTATTTGTGAATGAACATATCAGAGCACTCTAAAGGGGCATGTTCTGTCTTCACAACCACCTCAATAAGGCCGATCATTTTAACTTTCCAAACATGGCATCTAAAACAGTGAAAGCACCGTCATCGGCTACTTCAAAGAAATTATTTTGTAGCGACATCAAAGTAATCATAAAGCACGATTCTCATGCTTTATGATTACTTTGATGTCGCCGCAGAATAATTGGTACGATGCCATGTTTGTCTTTGCGATCTTGGGGACTGGCCGGTTTAAATATGAATTTCTCCCATCTGATTGTGATTTCACCCAATTGTTCACTTGTCCCGGTACTGGTACCGGTTTCGACAGGACAGGTTCTGTCCCGTCCCAATACCAGTTATGTTGGTACCGGCGGTACTTTGACATGCCTGGTGATTCATTTATTAATAACACTAACAGTTCAGAACATGCTTGTTTTACTGGTATCAAGGTTTGAGATTCAGCTCGATTTGATACCATGAAGGTGATTTGGCTTGAGATTCGATTCTATTTAAAATCCCTGATTCGCAAGCAAGCCTGAAAATAAGCAGACAGTCATCATCAAAATGAGGTCCCCAGAGGGTGAATGTGGTGATGCTACCCTGCACAGCAGGGTAGCATCACCAAATTTACCGTCTGTGAACCTCAGTCTGAATCAAGGTCTCAGCCAAAACAGAAAGATGTACCTAGAGGATAAATTGGCCCACTGTATGGGATAGAATCAGCAAATTCACCCTCAGGGGACCTCATTTTACAAATGACAGGTTGCTTATATTCAGGCTTGTTAGCAGGGCCCTACTTCTTATGTCAAGAGACTTGTCCAGAGTGGGAATATCCATCAGTAGCATGCAAAGAGTTAATAATCACTCTTCCTGTGGGAACACCAGGACGTGAAGCAGCACATGTTTACAGTGGGAGACAGGGACTGTTTTACATGTATACAAGGATCTGGTAGTCAACTAGGCCTTAACGCTTCACATTACGAATCATGGCGCATCCACCCAAGTAATTTGGAAATTGAGCAGTTGAAGAAAAAATATTTTTCAAAAAATTTGATCTGAACTATATCATGTGCCTCCCTAATTGGAATGAGCTCGTTGAGCTCATTCCGATGAAGGGGTCACATGATATGGTTTTGTTGAAATTTTCTGAAAAATTTGAAGCAAAAAATAGTAAAATAACAAATGATGTCCTGTGTGTTGGGCAAAGGGTTAAAATTTGCCCCAATTCACGAGTATCAGTTTTGATTGTCTCGAACTTCTGCTGTTGAGAATTTGAGAATCAGTTTTTGATTCTTATGTAATTTAGCATAAATTTGAGAGCTTTGTTATACTCCAATGAGTTCAAACAGTATTTATTCCTCAATAAAAAATTATATTTTTTTTTTTCATAAAGTTAAACCCTAAAGGGCCTAGTTCCAAATTTGGTAAGTCATATGTGTGGAAGACATTTTCCAACATACAGGCTTTTGGTGATATTGCTGATTGAAGTTTCTGTTCCTTGGCTTGATTTCTTGTGAAGTCATGATTGTCATATAGGCAGCCAAGACTGCCAATACCACAAGTTCTTGACAAAGTTTGATTTTCACTACTATCCATTGCTTAACTTGTTAGTAAGATTTATCGTTTCACTTCATCTAGTTTTTAAGACGGATTCCTCCACCTTTCAATTAATTTTCTTGAAACTTGTCATGCTGATATCTTAGGTAAGTTCTTGATGAAGTTTAATTTTCATCTTTATTAATGCATACTTCTTGTGTTATGCAACTAATGTAAGTAACACTTAACATTATTTCACTTCATCTGGTTGTGAACATTGATTCTTTCATCTTTCAGTCAACTTGAAACCTGACATGGTGATACACTTTGGTAGCCTCTTGACAAAGTTTGATTTTCACCATTATCAATGTGAATTATGGGAGTTATGCCTCTTGTTTATATGTAAACTATTACTACTTTTTACAGCCTTGCATACATGGTATTTATTTCATTACCATTTCTTTTTATATTCCTACAGTTACTATTTTATGTCACAGTACATTTGAGAAAAAGTCCACAGACAAAGGCATTTACTATCAGGGACTGACCTGGGCATGCGCTAGTGCGTATTTGGTTCTGAAACATCAGAACCTGGCTCTTAAATCTCAGAAATAGGCTTCTCAGTTGGCGCGTAACTTCTCAGATCATATTTTGATATTCTTTCGATGGATAATCGAGAGAGACACTCTTACATGTATTATATATATGATTATCATTTATCATTGTTGTAGAGTGCTTAAGTTAATACTTGAAGTCTTAATTACCAAGCATTAATCTTCACTGTGGTTTCTGATCAAGTCTTGGCTGCCTAAATAGGCAGCCAAGACTTGAATAGAAACCACAGTGAAGATTAATGTTTACTATAGTGTACTAAATGAAAATGATGAGAGCTATTACATACTTGCAGTGTGTGTTACAAACAGCAGTGTGACTCCGTAAATTGAAATCTGGCGCATGAATTGAAAAAATAGGCTCTGAGGCTAGAGCGTATTTTAAATTGTCCTGATCGGTCCCTGACTGTGTTGGGGGGACATTGGCCTCTTTGGGTCAACTTGTTTCATTTTAACATGGAAGAAACTTCTGACTTCAATTATAGGCTTGAACTTTTGTTGAAACCTTGACTATTTCAAAATATCTGTAATTTTTGCATTTAAACTTTTACTCTTTGTTTACATGTCAGTTTACAAAAAAATCCAAAACATGGAAGGCTTTCTGTTTGGTAGATGTTGGAAGTTTAAGTCAAGGTTCTCATATTTCTCACCTTGGGCACTCTGGGTAATTAAATTTCCTGTTAAATGTAAGTTTTTCACTGAAAACAATTGCTATTCAATTAACAGGGCTCCATTGTATTTTCATTGAAAGAAAAATATTTTTTTTTACAATTACCTTATTTGGATACACTAGGTTAGAGTAGGGCAGTTTTGAATCTTTAGATTCAGTTTCGATTTGATTTAGAGAAAAAACCTTTGTTTCTGTTCAGTTTTTCTATGTGTAAAAACATATCGTAAACAACTCATCAGGCTCTGCAATAGCTTACATGATACCACTCACCATGAAAATTCATGTTTGTCAGTATCACAATTGGGTTCAGCCTAACTTCCCTTTCTTTAATCATTCTTACGGGTTCTAGGGGATCAGTTGCCAAGCCTATTTGGTCAGACAAAAACTGAATTCAGGTAACAAGTGATAGCGTTTGCCCAATATATGTTGTGTTCTCAATGTCTCATTTTCTCCCTTATTGACTTGTTTAGTGGACGAGTCAATAAAGAAGAAAATGTGGTGAAATCAGGATGCATTCATCCCTTTGCCCAATAGACTAAGTGACAAGAGTCCATACTGGCCACTAGTCTAGTTCCCTCCCAGAAAGACAGTTTGATCAGTTTATGTACAAACACTGTAAAACCATTTTCAGGGACCGATCAGGACTATTTAAAATACGCTCTAGCCTCGGAGCCTATTTTTTCAATTCATGCGCCAGATTTCAATTTACGGAGTCACACTGCTGTTTGTAACACACACAGCAAGTATGTAATAGCTCTCATCATTTTCATTCAGTATGCTATAGCAAACATTAATCTTCACTGTGGTTTCTGATCAAGTCTTGGCTGCCTATTTAGGCAGCCAAGACTTGATCAGAAACCACAGTGAAGATTAATGCTTGGTAATTAAGACTTGAAGTATTAACTTAAGCACTCTACAACAATGATAAATGATAATCATATATATAATACATGTAAGAGTGTCTCTCTCGATTATCCATCGAAAGAATATCAAAATATGATCTGAGAAGTTATGCGCCAACTGAGAAGCCTATTTCTGAGATTTAAGAGCCAGGTTGTGATGTTTCAGAACCAAATACGCACTGGCGCATGCCCAGGTCGGTCCCTGCATTTTGGTCAATTTTTGCTGGACCTTGTAGTTTGGTTTTCTGGTTTGCCACAAAAAAAAAAAAAACAGAACCAAACTGGAAAACCGAAACCTGTCCCAGGTCTATGCCAGGAACATTACTGAAACAAATACCAACATGTGTTTTAAAGTGGATACTGATATAAAGGGAATACTATCATGACAGAAACATAGATAGTTTTATTGATTATTGGAAATTTATTTGCTTCTTGGGAATAGCATCTCGGAACTGAATTCATTTGGAATAATCATTTAATATTTTTTAGTTCACAATAAGGCTATCTTAGTTCTGATCGATGTTTTGCTCACAAAATATCTTCTTACAATTTATTGGAAGGTGTCTATTTGCTTTCTCCAATGAGTTGAATTCCAGGCATTGTTGTAGTATAATAAAGTTCTTGAATGAGTTTTTCATATAAGCCTAAGAATATATATAGAATAAACGTATAGTGTTTTCAAGTAAACAATTTATTCTACGAGTAGGATTAAGAATGAAACCACCGAGCCTTTGGCGTAATACCCCATAAATCATATATAGGGCCGTCGCAGTGAAATCGTGCTGTTACTCGCTACAAAACACTGCGAGAAGTGAGGAGGGCATTAGTTCAATTCGATCGACAAGCAAAACTTCCAAAAATAAACAAGGTGCAGTGATACATTTCTGTCTAAAAATAATTCCCTAAAGCTAAACGTGTATTAAAACTTTATTAAATAAACAATGTTTATCATTCTTATTTTCGTTTGTTTATTGTTGTTTTTTTCGTCATCGATTCAACTTGAGTTTTATAAACAAAGCAGACGAGACGTGCATTTGTTTGAATTTGAGTTGAAATGTGTCATATATTCTAAAACTAAACATTTCAGCTATGGTCAATGTTTGATAAACGTTGGTTCATTATGTCTCCCACAAATGTAAAACAGGTCATGACAACATAAATGCGGTAGAGTTCAGAGGTCAACAAGTCTGTCTCTACTATAGGAATAAATTCTTTCAATGTTAAACCTACAGAGAAAATTTATCACCCTACTGGCAGCTGCTACTAGGTGAATAAAACAAAAATTTATCCAAGACTTTTATTGTTCAAATAAACGTCCATTTATGGGATAAAATGAGTTATGTCTTGTTTGACCTCATTGATGAATTGCCACTTGCATTTTGGGAAAAAAATTATTGCTGAAAAAATCAGTATTTTGATATAAGAGTGCAAAGAGTTGTCTCACTCCTACTCAAAAATAGCAGACGACACTTGCTAAACATTTCTTAAATAACTAAAAAGTTTAAAACATAGCTCATGACCCTCATTGGAATAAGCACAACAAGCTCATTCCAATGGGGTGTCATAGGCTATATATTTTTGAGACAAAAAATGAAAAAATAGTAAAATTTGAATCTGTTTGAATGGCAGTTTTTGTGAACAATGCTGATGGTTTGGGTGGATATATTGGGTAAATGGTTAAATGCACAGAAAGGATTCAAAAGCCAAATTGTAGTTTCATGTATTTCAAGCAAAGCCAAAATAAAGATTTTTATGCTACCTGAAAATTTAGGATGGTTGATATAGAAGCCAATTTGTCAGTCTTTCCATCCATCCATTTGTCCATCCTAATTTTCTCTGGTCCATAAAATATTATCCAGTGGACTGATCTTGTTGATACATCACACAATGATTTCTCATGACTCGAGAGTGTGTCTTCACTTTGACTCCAAGGTTAAGGTCAAAGCAAGCCAGAAAATAAGCAGACTGTCATCTGCAAAATGAGGTCCCCAGAGGGAGAATTTAGTGATGCTACCCTGCTCAGCAGGGCAGCATCACTAAATTTACCCTCTGAACCTCAATCTGAATCAGGGTCTCAAAATTAAACAGAAAAAGGTACCCAGAGGATAAATTGTTCCACTGTATGGGATAGCATCATCAAATTCAGCCTCTGGGGACCTCATTCTGCAAATGTCAGACTGCTTATTTTCAGGCCTGGGTCACAAACTTCATTTGTTTGTTCCTCCATTGTAACTTTGATCCATAAAAAAGTTTTAAATGGTCAGTCTTATTCATACTTCACAAAAAAGACTGCTAAATATGCAAGAGTGTGTCATGACCTTGATGCAGGGTCATCACTCCAAGTTCTCAGACCATTCGTTTGTTCCTCCACTGTAACTTTGTCCAGACAATAAATAATTATTCAATGGACCAATCTTGTTCATAATTTACACAATCATTGCTTATTACTGAAGGGTGTGTCATGACCTTGATGCAAAGTCATAGCATCAAGGTCACAGACCATTTCTTCATCCATTCTAACTTTGTCCTGTCCATCAAAAATTATTCAGTGGTCTGATTTTGTTCATACTTCACACAGTGATTGCTTATGACTGAAGGGTGTGCTATGACCTTGACCCAAGGTCATAAGGTCAAGGTCATTGACTATTTGGTGTACTAACTTGGTCTGGTCCAGAAAAACTGATTCAGTGGGCATATCTTGTTCATACTTAACTTGATGATTGTACATGACTCAAGGGTGTTGTTCATACTTAACATTTTGCTTGCTCTTGAATCGAGTGTATTGAGGTTATAACTTCAAGATCACAGATTCTTCACCTCTCATTTAATACACCAAAACAAAATGGCATTTCCAGTCCTGTGTAGAATCTATGTTCCACTACACTTTTTTGGAATTTCTCTCCATTTTATTACAAATTATCACCATCATTATCGATTTCAAGTTTCTTCAAATAAAGTCTCTGGGTTAATGGGTTAATATTTGGGCTCCCTATAGGGGGCCCAAATTTCAAGTTAATGTAATATGTTGAGTAATCTTTAAAAATCTTCAGACCCACCATCCAGAAATAATTGATGTTTTGTATACAGCATCCTGGGGGTGAAGGGGAAGGGTCAGATTCAAGCTTGTTCAAGTTAAGTCCCTTTGTTGATATTTGGGCTCCCCAGTTATGCATTACTGGAAATCTGGGCAATATTTCTGTGGTAGCAGAATTGACTGGAAAAATCATCTGACATGTACAACAGAGTTATAAAAATTTAAATGTCTTGATTCCTCTCTAGTGTTAACTAGTCATTGATGTTAATTAATTTCTTCTTTAACCCTTTATCCAATGAATCGCCTGCATCCACCCGCGTAATATGCAAATTCAGTAGCTGAAAAGAAATTATTTTTCGAAAAATGTCAACAAAACCATATCATGTGACCCTTCTTTGGAACGAGCTCGTTCCAAAGAGGGGTCACATGATATGGTTTTGTTGAAATTTTTTGAAAATATTTAAAAAATGATATTTAAAATAATAAATTTTGATATCGTCTGCGTTGGGTAAAGGGTTAAACAACTTTGTCAGGTGAGTGCCCAAGGTCCCCTGGGACTTCTATTTGTTTATTCAAATTTCTAACTTGTATTTTACATTTGTCTTTTTATCTGTGTTTTAATTGTCATATAGCCCTAGATGCTAAAAGTTGCCTGAAGCATAAACAGAAATAAACATAAACCAAATAAATTGTTCAAATACATATAATTACATTGTTAATGTAGTTATACGTTTTGGGTCCAAATGCTCAATTCCCATTGGTCAGCTGGATGAAAACGTCATGACCAAATGTAATTCATTTTCCAATGAATACATTTGGTCGAACTGTGACCCACATTTATGGTAGAGTGCAGTTGACAGAATGTAATTTGGGCGGTGTTTTGGTGAGTTTATAACTTTTAGCGCCTCTCGCAGTGATCAGTGATTATAGTTTACTGATTTGTTAAATAAATTGTTATGAACATTCCAAGTTTCGTTGCGAACGACGGCAATTTGACAAATTTGGGTCAATGCCGAAAACCGCCGCTCAACTCAAGAGTTGCGTGGTTTGTCTTTTGTATGAGGGTGGTTTTTCGCCTCGTTCGTTCGTACGTACATGTTTTATTTCGTCTTTCTGCCTTGTTGTTTGGTAAAAAGTAGTTTAAACAGTTACGGATTGTAATTATAAGAATTGAATGCAATTTTTATAATCTTTATTGGAGTATGAACGTGTGGGAATGGGTACAAATTGTATGAATCCCTTCGGGATTCATACATAATTTGTACCCATTCCCACACGTTCATACTCCAATATAGATTATAAAAATTGCATTCAATTCTTAAATATTCGCTCTCAGTATCCTGATATTATCATCAGATCCCAAGATTATCTCCAGGTCATTATTGGAAGCGTACTACCTAGAACATTAACTCTAAAATTACAAAGTAATTCTTTAATTTCTCATAAAATCAAAGCATGGCTGCTGCAAAGGCAATACAGATATGACTTGATATATTGATGGAAAATTCTATTTTTTTTATTAGGATTTAAAAACACATTTCATAGCCAGGGTCACCTAGTGTTAGACAGTTTCATGGGTGGATGAAGCAGAAGTACCTGGAGAGAACCACTGAACAGTGACAAGCAACTGTCAGACTCTCCAACATACTATTTCTGCACAGGAAGGGTTAGCATTGGCTGAAGATGAGAGCACCATCGATGAGCAGTATGATTAGAACGCAGCACCTTGTGCCCCTACATGGGCAATCGGGATTAAGTGTCTTGCCCAAGCACATAATGCAGTTACTCCGGGCGGGAATCCAACCGTGGATCTTTCATTTTGAAGTCCAATGCCACAACCACTGAGCCTCCATGCTTCCTCGAAAAGGCAATAGGGTCCCATCAAGAACTTGATAACTCCAAAATTATATAGGTTTGGTACTGAAAGTGACCTTGAATACCAATATATTAGTTTATTTGCATATTTTGTTAATAAGAACCAGCGGAATACCTCTACTGATGAACAGGGTATTTTTGTTTCTGTCCAGAAAATCAACCTGCGGCAAGTTAATTGTCCACCTAAAGAATTATTCACATCAGCCCGTGTAATGTACAAAATTAAGCAGTGAAAAAAAAAAATTTTCAAAACATTTCAACAAAACTATATCACTTGAACCATCATTTGAATGAGATCATCAAACTTGTTCCAGTGAAGGGGTCACATGATATTACTTTTGTTGATATATTTTGGAAAAATTTTGAAAAATATTGTGTCCTTGAGCAAGGCACTTAACTCTTAACTCGCTGAGTATTTTCAAGATATTTTTCATCAAATCTAGTCAGACTGCTCTAAAGCAGCCATGACTAGATTCGATGAAATATTCATCTAAATTTGACTTAAGAAATCTTTGGTAAAAAAATCCATTCACTTTACAAGGGGAAAATCTGGTTAAAGGTACCTAAATGATACTTTTTTCAGTGACAAGAGAAATCCTGTCCTCAGCAGGAATATCTGCCAGCAGCATGCAAGGAGTTAATCCTGATTGCTTTTGTGAGGGTTTGGTGGTGTTATGTACTTTGGCATACTACGTGTCAATGGTGTATGTGTTTTCAACCAATGCTACTAACCCTGCTTGTGCAGAGTTCATACATTGGGGAGTCTGACAGTTGCACGGTGGTTCTTTCCATGTACTCTGGCTTCCTCCACCTGTAAAACTGTCTGACATGAGGTGACTCTGGCTGTTGAAAGTGTCATTAAACCCCAATAAATAAATAAAAATGCTAAATAGGTTCAGTGTATATTAACTTCATACAAACTTGCACAGGGACTGGTCATGCAGACCATACCACTCTCTAAAAATGAATAATATCATGTCTCAAGCATTTGAGTTTGAACTAATACTGTTAGTACAGTAGTGACCACTAAAGTGGATAGTTCTAAATTGAATAACTGTTAATTAAATATAACTACCAAACACAAAACCATTTACCATGCCTTTAGCACTAATTTGACCTGTTAATTATACCCCTCCCCCCCCCACCCCCACCCCACAAGGGGGGGGGGATATACTGGAATACTGGAATCACCTTGTCCGTCCGTCCATCTGCCCATTCGTCTGTCTGAGCAAACGAATCAAGTTTATGTGCCTAGTTGTTGGTACACAGCACAGTCATGTGGCTTGTCTGATTTATGTGACTAGCCATATAAAGTTGAACTAACAAATGGCATTTATGTGTCTTAAAAAAGTGAGTTATGGGGCTAAAATGTTTTTTATGTGGCTAAAATGGTTTATGTGTCTAAAAAGTGACATAACGTGGGTATTGTATTTTCAGGGATTTTATAATAGACTAAGGGTTATGGTCAGTAAGCTGAAAGGGTTAGGGTATCCTACCACCCAGAAATTATACTTGAAAAAGAGTTTTTAGTGGTTGTCCATGTATTAAATTCCTCAAATATTTTAACAACATAAACCTGATTTGTAGGAGTGTCCATCTTTCCGTCTGTCTATCCATCGATAGACATAATTTTGTGTAGAGATTTTCTCAGACGTTTATGGACCAATTTGCTTGAAACTTGGTATGAATGTTCACCACCATGGGAACCTGTGCACCTGCGATTATAGTTCCGGTCAGTTTATTTTTGCCAGAATTATGCCCTTGATCGACTTGAAAAACCAGGCCTAGAATTTTGTCTGGAGATTTTGTCAGATGTTTATGGGTCGATTTCTTTGAAACTTGGTATGGATGTTTACTACCATGGGAACCTGTGCACCTGCGATTATAGTTTTGATCAGACTTTTTTTTGCCAATGTTATGCCCTTTTTTATCTTAGAATAAAATAATCATGGCAGCTAGGGCGGCGTGGGTTATGGACAGGCCCATCTGGGACAGTCACACCTCTAGTTGTATATAGATTAGGTTATGGAGTAAACACCTTTTGATTAAAAAATCGCGTGTATTTGTTCAACATTGCAATTCGAAAACACAAGGTGCTATAACTGCCTAACCTTTCAACATGAATTCTTTCAGTGATTCAATGTAGAGAAACCTAGTGATGTGATTTCATATTTTGATAATTGTACTGTTGAGTGGTGTGTTATTTCTTTCCAGACATAGAAACGTATTTTACATGTGTCATCAAGTATATGCTTTCTCGCAAAATACCTATTGAAAGCTTGTAATGTTCTATAAATAGTACTGTAAAACAAATAGTAACTAAGCATGTTCTCATAGACTGCATCTGCTCATAGACGGCATCTGCTGTATACAGAATTTGTCACCTCTCTCACACAAACATACAAAACACCTGTCTGAATTTGATAGCTTATGACCCTCATTGGAATGAGCTCATCAAGCTTGTTCTATTGAGAACAATTAACCCATGAATTCAGGTCATATCACAATCCTGGACTGGAAAAGTGTTTTTTCTTGTTCAACGGGTTAAGGTATGGTATATAAAAAAAAATGCCTGTTATTTCGGAAAGACGTTCCTGACATCCTCAACTTTTGTTACATTATGGTGGAATGTTATGAATAAGCAATTAAATTATTGGTATTCTTCTGATAAAGTGTGAAAGATGACCAGGAAGAAACACTTTTTTACATCATTGTACAGAATCATCAAATAACCTTCAGTTTCATTGTGATCCACTTTTGGCACTGACACTTTCAGTGATGTAAATTAGTCTTCAGGGATTATTTCTATGTGAGATATGAGATATTATCACATTGTTTTAACAAATTTCCCATTGGATTAAATGCAGATTGATAACCATCTTGTACAAGATGCGTAAATCACATTCTGCCCTTTGCCCAACACAGTTGTCTTGAAACCATATCTATATTCATGACTTGTGTCTCTTTTTTTATTTCATTCAAACATCAATTCATTTTTCCCTTCTGAAACATTGCTACAGATCTCCTTGGAAATGTCAAAGCTACTAATCGAAATGGAAGGGGGGGGGGGGGGGGGGGGGGGATGGGGTTTTTAAGTTTTCAAATGTCTTGGTGTTTCAAGTTTAAATGTAATATTGGAAACAATACTGGGGTTTTAAAGCCAGACTACCTGTAGAGAACCACTAAATAGTTGGAAGTAACTGCCAGCTCGAAACAGTTTGCACTTTAACCCTTTACCTAACCCTTTACCCAATGTAACGACCAAAACCGGCCAGTGCTATTCACAAAAATCACCAATTAATTTTCATTATTTCTTTTTTCATTTCTTCTCAAAAACATAGGTTATGACCTCTCTTTGGAACAAGCTCATTGAGCTCGTTCCAATGAGGGGTCATAACCTATGTTTTTGACACAAAAAATGAAAAATTTTAGTTATTCAAGAATTTTGTTTGCAAGTGTCGTCTGCTTTTCATGTTAGGTAAGGGGTTAAAGGCATAACTCTATTACCCATTAATCATTGGAGTACAATTGGTTCAGAGTTGTATACAAATTGTGCTGGTCTGCACAAATTAAAACTAAAGGGCACCTAGAAAAGGGTTACTTTGGCCACGTAGTAGAGGGATACAGAAATGGCTTCTGTCCATCCTTCAGATAATCCTTCCATCCATCCATCGCTCTGTCCTTCTCCATTTCTTGCCATCACATTTTTTTTAAAAGAAAATCATTCAAAATATTTGTCCCAAATTTGACATATAGCTTTTTGGCGATGATATCATGAATGGGATTGTGAACCAGCTATGTCCAAGTATTTCTTCAACAGTTATTGCCCTTGTAGTTCTTGGACTTTCTTGTCATCACCTTGCCATTTCTTGTCATCACCTTACAAAGGGAACTGGGGTAAACAAGCTTTGTTTTACTTGTAAAATAGGACCCGGTAACCAATACCTGGGGTGGAAGTTCTCTAAAATGGGAAACTTGGTTATAAATGATTGGCTGGGCTTGACTTTATATCAATGTTGTGGTCACAATTAGCCATTGTGCAGACATATGCAACCTTAAACACCAATAAATCAATCAATCAATCCAGGGGGACATATGTCAGTCATGGATCTGAGTGAAAAAAATAGCTGTAGCTGACAAAGAGTTCAAAGATCATGAAGTTTTATCCTTAGCTGTAGCTGACAAAGTGTTCGAAGATCATGAAGTTTTATCCTCATTTAAAAATTAAATCAGCGTCACTGGTTCTGGAAAAGTTTATATATTTGTTGGGGTTTACCGACACATTGGACTGCCAGAGTAATCTCGTGTCAGACAGTTTTGCAGATGGAGGAAGACAGAACTACTGGGCAGCAGTGAGAAACTGCTAGACTAAAGTACTAACTCTGCACAAGCAAAAGTTTGAAATCAAGTACACCATGGACATGAGGTACACCCTAGTACACAGAGCCACCATGTCCCTATGTGGGCAATTGGAATTAAGCCTTTACCCAATGCAGACGATATCAAACTTTATTTTAAATATCATTTTTAAAAAATTTGTTTTATAAAAAAAATGACCTCGTTTCAAGGAGGGGTCACATGATATGGTTTTGTTGAAATTTTTTGAAAAATAGTCTTTTTTCTGCTGCTGAATTTGCATATTGCACTTGCAGATGTGGCCAATTCGTTGAGTAAAGGGTTAGTTAACTGGTAGAGTGCTGAATTATTTTTAGTCATCAAAATTCGTTCACAGTCTTTGCCTTGTAACAATTTATGAGCGATTGCCTGCAAGTAAAGGAAATTCCTCGCAGACTAAATAATTTCATCTCCCGCGGGAATCCCAGGAAGTGAAGCAGTGCTTGCTCATCGGCTCATTGCAATGAGTGGTCACATGATATGGTTTGGTTGGAATTTTTTTTTAAAATTTAAAAAATGATATTTAAAATAATAAATTTTGATATCGTTTGCGTTGGTTAAAGGGTTAAACATCAATAAATAATAATAAATCCTAAGATGTTGAAAGTGACTTTAAATGGTAGAATGCTAAATGATTTTTGGTTGTCAGATTTTTTCACATGTATTTGCCTTGTTACAATTTATGGGTGCATGCCTAGAGACTGGTCACTTTCATGGGTGAGCAATATTTCTGATGTCGCAATAATATTAGATTACAAACACTAATAATTGGAATAATCATCAAAAATTTACTTAACCCTTTACCTAACATGAAAAGCAGACGACACTTGCAAAAAAAATTATTGAATAACTAATTTTTTTCATTTTTTGTCTCAAAAACATAGGTTATGACCCCTCGTTGGAACGAGCTCGACGAGCTCGTTCCAACGAGGGGTCATAACCTATGTTTTTGAGACAAAAAATGAAAATATTTTGAAAATTA
This sequence comes from Pictodentalium vernedei, assembly GCA_031216915.1. Classification (NCBI taxonomy): domain Eukaryota; kingdom Metazoa; phylum Mollusca; class Scaphopoda; order Dentaliida; family Dentaliidae; genus Pictodentalium; species Pictodentalium vernedei. The sequence goes on from CM062296.1 coordinate 771,110,270, forward strand.
ATTGGCGATTTTTGAGAATAGCGCTGGCCGGTTTTGGCCGTTACGTTGGGTAAAGGGTTAATGAAGCCCCGGGTACAACTTCATTAATCAAAATTTTGCTGATGATGATTTTTATTACCTTGTAATCGGTGCCCATGGGTGAATTAGTATTACGACCAGTTTACTGCTGCTGTACTATAGCATGGCAAATCCATGCAAACAATATAGTTTCACTTTAACAATAATATCAACACATCCACAGAATATGAAGCCTTTAAGCTGTGATAATTGTACTTCAGAATGGAGCCCAAATATGGGCTTCCAGTACTCGACCAATTAAATACAGTTAGTAAGTAAATACTGAGTGAAATCTTTACCACCACCAAAGTATACATGGCAGTTGTTTGGCTTGTTCTTTATTAATTCCATAAACAACTGATTCAAAAAATAAATTTTATTGTTAGTGTCATGGGGGTTTTGATGTTTTTAACTCCTATGCATATTCTGGCCCTCTTCCCAGCATGTCATGTTTTACGCTCCTGATTCTTCTGTATGTTTTTGACAGGATGTCATGAGAGAAAGATCCGCACATTTTTTTTACCTTTGGTTGATATTAGTTAAATTTGTTACTTTTTATGCCCCTCCCCCCCCCCAATTTTTTTTTGGGGGAGGGGAGGGGGGCATATAGTGTTTGTCATTTCTGTCTGGCCATCTGTCTGTCTGTCTGTCTGTCTGTCTGTCTGTCTGTCTGTCTGTCTGTCTGTCTGTCTGTCTGTCTGTCTGTCTGTCTGTCTGTCCGTTCGCCAGGAAGATTTTCGTGTCTGCTTCATAACTAAGATGCTTTGTTGGATTTTATTGAAACTTAGCATACATGTTGCTTTTGGGGAGACGATGTGCCAAGCACAAAATTTTTTTTTTTGTTTGATGGAGGTCTAGGTCACAGATCAAGGTCATAGTTTGGGGCATCCATGCCCGGGCGGTCACTATTAGTCTTGTAAATTATTAAAAATGTCAACATTTTATTCAGATCAAATTGGACTTCTTCAGCATTCATATTTCTGTTGAGGCCAAGGGATCCAATTTATTTCATTCCATTTAATCAATCAAATTGTGGAACCCCAATTTTCGAATAAAAAATGTAACTAAATATGTCCAAGTAAAGTTATATTATATATAGGAAAAAATGTGCAAAAACTTGAAGCTTATCGCAGGTCTTACTGTATTTTCTGTTGCCATTGAGGAGAAATGGGAAAGTCCTTTTCCCATAATGGAATTTCTACTAATTAGTTTGTGCATCAAAACTAATCACCCAATCCATTAAAATATGTATGTTATAAGTTGAGAACTAAATAACATAATGGGAAAATTATTGATCAGTTCTTGTGATGTTCGGTGAATAGAATGTTAAATATAGTGGTATTGTTCAGTAAAAGATAAAGTGATGTTATTATCAGCATTAGATCCTGTTTTCGTAGATATTCCGATACGTTCTTTTGTTAATTGTATGTGGACCGGTACAGATATACTTACATGCCATAACATTTTTTCTCTTCTGTGAATAATACAGTTTATGCCAGAGAAAGCAGTCGAATCTTTTGATAATTGAAAATGAACATTTTTTTCCCTGGAGTGCAACAAGACATCTGCAATGCAAAAGCATTGCAGATGGTGCCTTGTTGCAGTCAAGAGCTGATTTATTGATGGCTGACTCCTTCATGTACTTACAGGCCTTAATATTTGTAATTACAGTGGAATTATGACTGTCACCTGATGAATCTACAAACTTAACCTGTTTGTTTGGTGTGATTTAATGACACTTGAAACAGCTGGGATCATAATGTGTCCAAAAAAAAAAAAAAATCAGCGCAGTGCAATAATAGAAATTGTTATTCACTTTTCATTATTTCCCCGTGGGAACCCTGGGAAGTGAAGCAGTGCTTGTTTACTGTGCAAACTTAAGAAAATAAAAATTAAATAGTTTATGTCGGATATTTTAACCAAGTTAATAAAATTGATAAATTTGTCCCTTCCAAAGCCTTCTTGTAGTTAAGGGTCGGAATACACCCCGTCCAAGCTATTCTATAGATTATGAGGTCTAAAACATAAAACAAACCTCAACCTTTGATGGCAAAGTAAAAGAAATAATTACAAAAATAAAAAATAAAATAAAAAACTGCCCACCCATTTGCCATTTAACAAAAATGGCCTGAAAAACATATCTTCTTTGTGGGGCTTAACCCTTTACCTGATGAATTACCCACATCCACCCGCATAATTTGCAAATTAAGCAGTTGAAAAAAATCATTTTTGAAAAATATTTCAACAAAACCATATCATGTAACCCCTCATTGGAACGAGCTCGTTCCAACGAGGGGTCACATGATATGGTTTTGTTGAAATTTTTTGAAAAATTTAAAAAAATAGTAATTAAAATAATAAATTTTGATATTCTCTGCATTGGGTAAAGGGTTAAAGGAATTCTTTATTATTAAGGTTTAAGGCTTAACCCTTCACCCACTGCACACAATTTCATAATTTATTATTTCAAATACTATTTTTTCAAATTTTAAAAACTATTTCAACAAAACTATAATCATGTGACCCCCTCATGGGAATGAGCTCAACAAAATCCTTCCAATAAGGGATCACATGGTATGGTTTTGTTGAATTATTTTGAAAAATAATTTTTCTTCAAGAGCTTAATTTGTAAATTGCGCAGACTGATTCATTAAGTAAGGGTTAACCTTTTCCAACCCTGATGGTACCTTCCATCATTAGTTCAGTGGCATCAGTTTGAAGAGCCCAGATTCATTTCCTCATGGGAACCAAAGGAAGTGAAGAAGTCCTTGTTCCCTGTTGTAAACAAGCTCTGTTTTACTGGTAAGGTAGGCCCTGTTCACCAATGCCTGGTGTGGAAGTCCTTTAAAATGGGCAACATGGATGTAAACTATTAGCTGGAGATGACTTTATATCCATCTTGTGGTCACGATTAACCATTGTGCAGAAATATGTGACCTTAAACACTAATAAATAAATGAATGAATAAATAATTAAATAAACAACCATATTCATAAATTGGGGTTGACCAATTAATATTTTCAATGTGCAGTCTTGAAAATGTTAATTGGTCTACCACACATATTCACTGAGCATTTTATTTGATCGAATAGGTCTGATGCAAATCACTATCATTATTTTGTCCATGAACTGCATAAATTATATGAAGAGTCGTATTCCCACATAGATTCTGTTCATATACTATTTGAGATCACAAAAATAGTCCACAACAGTAAACAATATGAAAGTCATCTGCTGACTTTTTCAGCGAGTAATTTTTTTTATTATCAACTTTCTGTGGCAAATGTCTCATTAACTTAGATTTTATGTTAATTTGCAGAGCATCAGGAGAATAAAATGATTTTTATCAAAAATTTTAAACAGTGTTTTGATTGAGTGTATCTCATAAGGCCATCTTTTTCAGCAAATCATATAAAGGTTAACCCTTTACCCAACGTAACGGCCAAAACCGGCCAGCGCTATTCTCAAAAATCGCCAATTAATTTTCAAAATATTTTCATTTTTTGTCTCAAAAACATAGGTTATGACCCCTCGTTGGAACGAGCTCGTCGAGCTCGTTCCAACGAGGGGTCATAACCTATGTTTTTGAGACAAAAAATGAAAAAAATTAGTTATTCAAGAATTCTTTTTGCAAGTGTCGTCTGCTTTTCATGTTAGGTAAAGGGTTAACAACAGTACTAGTCTCCAAACAGGAAAGCCCTATTAGGCAAGATTGAGAAGTTCTGATAAAAAGATTTTTAATTTTCATATTTTTTTTTTTAGCTCACCTGACTTTCAGTCAGGAGAGCTATAGTGATCACTCACCGTCCGTCGTCCATGAACATGGTGTTTGCGTCTTCTCCTCCCAATCCTCTGAACCAATTTAATTGATATTTGAGATAATAGTTTGTTATGACATCGCAATTTGATTTTGTTCAAATCAAGTTGCCTCGCCCCTTGGTAGGGCCATACCCAAAAAGTGTGCTTAAATCTTTAAAAATCTTCTCATGAACCAGCAGTAGCAGAGACTTAATATTTGGAGTGCAGCTTCCTTTTGAGGTGTAGACTCAGATTTGTTCAAGAGAAGTTTGTGGGGCTATTTGCCGTCGTTATGGGAGGGGCAAGAATTTTTGCCCCTCCCAAAATTTCTATTTTCCAAACCGAGAGGAGGATTTGGACCAAATTTGATATGAGGGCTTATTGGGTCATAAGTACGTAATTTATGCCCCAATTTTTTTTCCTGTCGCCCCATGGGAACCGCAGGAGCTAAAAATAGAAAAAAATTAAAACGCCCATACCTCCAAAACTACTTTTCTGGGACTTTGAAAAAGTGCTGAGTCAGCATTTTTTAACACTGTGGGTAATGGGAAAAACATTTAAGACTACTTTTCTCCCAAACTACTGGTCCAAAAGCTTTCAAATTTCACATATAACATCTTTGGAAGATTGTTCCACAGGTTTATTGAAATCAATTCCCTGGGTCCATATTTGGGCTCTCTATTGAAGCCCAAATGTTTAAATTAGTGCAGGATGAGGAATATTCTTTAAAAATCTTCTTCTTCAGATCTACCAATAAGAATCTTTTGATATTTGGTATGCAGCATCCTTAGGGGGGGGGTGAGATTCAAGTTTGTTCAAGCCAAGTCCCTGGGTTCATATTTAGGCTGAAAGTTTGGGATCCCGTTCCGGACTTAGAAATTTTGGTCCAAAATCCGGGAATTTTTTGTTTGTTTTTTTGTGCTTCGGTCAGTTTTAAGACAAAAAAAAATTATTTTTTTCACGGAAAATTTGGGGGCCGGGTGGGACTTAGAAAATTTTGGACCAAAATCCGGAAATTAGTTTTTGGGTTTTTTATGCGTTTTGGTCAATTTTTGGACGCAAAAGTGCAGGAACTGAAAATAGAAGGAAAATCCTTTGTATTGTGTGGGCACAACTGCTTCATCCAGTTGGTATATGCTTTTCTTAGGAAGGGCGTATGCAGCTTATTCAAGTCAAGTGCCTTGTTTGATATTTAGACTACCATGTCAGGTGAGCGCCCTCAGGCCCCCTAGGGCCTCTTGTTTATTCTTCTTGTTAAATCAGCAGCAAACAATATATTTTATGAGGATTTATTTTATTACAAATTAATTCTGACATTCTAAAGGCCCACTTAAGTTAATCATTACTAAGCATGTATTGAGCAACTAAAAGTAATTGGCATTGTATCATTTGAAAATAATTAGCTCACTTGTCAATTTTTATGCTCCGTCCAAAAATTTTGTGGGAGCATATAGTCGCCGCTTTGTCCATCCATCTATCTGTCTGTCCATCCATCTGTGCATCTGTCCGTCCGCAGCGATATCTAAGCAATGAGTGGATGAATTTCAATGAAATTTGGTATGAGGGGTCCTTGTGACGAGCTGCTCCTGCACATGTTATGAAAAAGTTGCCTTCTTATATTTCACCAGAGTTACAGTCTTTGTATTTCAAAGATGTGCCAAATGATTTCCCATAGGTGGGGGTACTACAATTCTACGAATCTGCTTGTTAACTAAGTTGCCTGTCTGGGAGCATCCATCAGTTTTACTGATTTTCTTGAGTTATTATGTAATTGTATCTGAATAGAAACCTGGTGTGTGCAACTCGAGTCATGTACCTTCCAACAAATTTCAAGATGTTATTTTCCTGAAAAAACAATTAAATCTGAAATTGACTGGGAAGAGTGAGTGTGCGTGATGTCTTAAAAAACCTTGACCTGTGTTATCTGTGTTGTAGCATTAGGCAAGTCACTTAACACCTTGCATGCTGCTGGTAGATATTCCTGCCCCAGGACAGGCAATCTCCTGCCACTAGAATAAGAATGGCACTTTTAACCAACTTCCCAACTAAATTACTTTCTTAAATTAAATTGTGTTGAATTTTCTGGGAGCTCAGTGGTTACAGCATTGAACTTTAAGCCGAAAGGTTCATGGTTCGATCCCAGCCAGGGGTAACTGCATTGTGTCCTTTGGCAAGGCACTTAATCCCGATTTCCTTTGTGGGGGTATGATGGCGCTGTGTACTAAGGCGTACTGCACGTCAATGGTGCACTTGTCTTCAACCAATGCTAACCCTGTTTGCATGGAGTAAGTTCATTGGGGAGTCTGACAGTTGCTCGGTGGTTCTCTGCGGGTACTCCGGCACGTGGTGACCCTGGCTGTCAAAAGTGTCGTTAAACCCCAATAAATAAAGAAATAGAATTGTCCATCAAATCTAGTCATGGCTGCTTCAAAGCAGCCATGACTATACTGGTTGGAAAATATTTTTAGAATACTCAGCGGGTTGAGTTTATCCCTATTGCCTTTATCTGACATGAGTAGGTTTGTTTATTGTTTAGTTGTTTATTGTGATTTTAACGACAGTTTCAACAGCTAGGATCACATCGTGTTAGACTGCTTTATGGGTAGAGGAAGCTGGAGGACCTGTAAAGCAGCGATGAGCAACTGTCAGACTCACCAACTTACTAACTCTGCTTGTTAGCAATGGTTGAAGGCAAGTAGACCATCCATGAGCTGTATGTCCTTGTACCCTCCCCCCGCAGGAACCCCGGGAAGTGAGGCAGTGCTTGTTTACTGTGGTAAACAAGCACCATTTTTACTGGTAAAATAGGACCCAGTCACTAATGCTTGCGGGTGCAAGTCCTCTAAAATAGGCAACATAGGGCATAAATGATTGACTGACTTTGACTTTATCTCCATGTTGTAGTCATGATTAGCCATTGTGCAGAAGTATGTGACCTTAAACAACAATAAATAAATGCCCTAGTACACAGTGCCACTGTGATCCACACGGGTAATCGGCATTAGCCCTTTACCCAATATAATGGCGAAAACCGCCCAGTGCTATTTACAAAAATCACCATCCAATTTTCATTATTTTTTTCATTTTTTTGTGTCAGAAACATAGCTTATGATCCCTCATTGGAATGAGCTTGTTCCAATGAGGGGCCATCAGCTATGTTTTTGACACAAAAAATGAAAAAAATTAGTTATTCAAGAATTTTATTTACAAGTGTTGTCTGCCTTTCATATTAGGTAAAGGGTTAAGTGAGTTGCTCAAGGACACAGTTCAGTTACTGCTGGTGAGAATTGAACCATCAACCTTTTGGTTTAAAGTTCTATGTTCTAATCACTGAGTCACTGCACTCCCACATGAGTGGGTGATGGCACAATTCTTGCTGAACAACTACATGTAGAGAATTCTCACTTTCTGCATCTGAAACACAACTCATGGTACTGCGATCGCAATAGTGTTCTCTTCATCCCCTTAATAGATGTATAAATATAACAAGATATACAATACCTTTTTTTTAAAAACAAACCAACTGACCATCTTTCTATTTATCTCAAATTTGAATCACTGGGTGTATTTCTGAATACCCAGTGTTAAGTGAAAGAGAAGATACAATACAGTCTCCGTGGACTGGTCACTTTCCACTGGTGGGTAATATTTTCACGGACGCAATAATATTAGATTCCAAATCTGATTATAGGAATAATCATCAAAAATTTAATTAATGAAGCACCAGGTACAACCTGGTGCTTCATAAATTAAAATTTTGGTGATGATGTTTTTAATTACCTTTTGAATGGGGGCACGATGATGCCGTGTACTAAGGCGTACTGCACGTCGATGGTGCACATGTCTTCAACTGCTGTAACCCTGCTTGAGCGGAGTTTGAACAGAATTAGAATGTTGAGGAGCTAACAGTTGCTCGTCGTTGCTTGGTGGTTCTCTCCAGGTACTCCGGCTTCCTCCACCCGTACAACTGTCACAGTCACGATTAGCCATTGTGCATAAGTATGTGACCTTAAAACCCCAATAAATAATAAATAAATATTACCTTGTAAATGTATGTGTAGACATGACTGCCCATTCATGGATTACGACCACTGCAGAGTGACTGTACTGTAATTAGCTTTCTATATATCACTTGACCATTGGGTGTTCTTAGATCATTCATAATTACTAAGAATTGAAAGAAAGAATGCAAACAAATAATAACAGGATCAACAGATAAATTTCCCAGTGCTCAGTCCAAGAGATTTCCTGGTGTGACCAAAGCAAAATTGCCTAAATTGCCTGTTTCATAGTTTTTTTTAAAACTTTATTCAAATTTTATTCAATCCTGGTGAACACAAGTCTAGGTTTTACATTTTCTCTGGTCATTCTCTCACACCATGACTGAAATTTCCAATCCAAATAATAAACCCGCCCTTCCATTGGGCCATGGCTGTCAACTTTTTCGACACGAAGAGTGACCAATGGAAGGACAGGACTAATCAAAGTTGAGGTGATGGCTCAGTTATTTGTTCACTGCTTTGTGGTAGGTAAATGTTTTTGATTTTCTCCCGAAATTCATAGTAATTATAAATGATCTCAACAATAGGTTGTTTCACTTCAGGTGGGAGCGACCAGTATGCAACACTCCTCCCATTTTCAAAATTGAAAATGTTCACGTGAAATTGGTTTGTTACTATTTATAGGAATGTAAATTTTCTGATTTTTGCCTATTTATGGTTTTTTTGTTCATCCCTGAGGTGATGGTCTAACTGTACAGAGATAATATTAGGTATGTACCTGGACATCCCACACTTTTTGGTTGAATTTTCCAGCTTTTTGATTAATTTCCTAACCATATTTATTGGAGAGTGTCAATAGGCTGTCTCCAATAATTGTAACCTGGCAGTTCCTTATGAATATATTTTGACTTTTGGAACTAATATAGCCTTCTACCATTTAGAGGCCTCCATCAAAATCATGTAATTCACTTGGTTTTAAACGTAATTTCCATCACAGAAAAACTTTTATAGTCTGATTTTCATGCCTATCCTAAGGTGAACTCATTAGAGGGAGCTCAGTCATTTATATTTTCCTTATGGGAACTGCAGGTAGTGGATCAGTGCTTGAGGATTGTGGTAAACAAGTTCTCCTCTATAATCCCCCACCCCAACAAAGCTTGGCAGAGATCTAGAAATGGGTCCTATCTGGCGGTCTGTGCATACCTCCATTCATGCATCCATCTACACATTTTGTAAATGCAATAACTTAAATGTAATCGGATTTTGATAAAATTTGGAATAGATATGCTTTGCTGGAAGATCGCACTCTTGTTGAATATTCTCCCAATATAATTTATTTCTGAAGGAGTTATGCCCCGTTTTGTTGATAGTTTGGTGTTTGTCTCATAAAAACTTGGAAGAAATATAATCAGATTTTGTTAAACTTGTCACCAGCATCCATCGTGAGAAGATCTTGCTTTGATTGGATATTTACCCAGTTTCATTAATTATACCCCATGCAACGAAGTTGCAGGGGTATAATGTTTTTGACTGGTCCGTCAGTCCGTCAGTCAGTCCTACTTGTTTTCCGGACTTTTTTTCTACACGCTTCCAGATATTGAGCTGATTTTTGGTATGTGAGTCTAACATGGTGGTCTACAGATCAAGTTTGCATTTTCTTTCGCTCCTCTGATTTTTAGCTCAACTTTGACGAAGTCAAATTTGAGCTATTGTCATGGCCCGTCGTCCGTCTCCGTCTGTTCGTCTGTCCATACATCAACAATTGGCTATGGCTCGGGCTAGAGGTCGTATTTATGAACCAATCTTTACGAAACTTCTTGTGTACCTTTGTTATGACCCTGGGACGGGAACGAGTGTTTTTAGGTGTGGTCCGAAATTCAAGATGGCTGCTAGCGGCCATTTTGTACCGATGATGCAAAAATCAGTTTTTTGTACAGAACTTCTGTATTAAAGTTCTGATTTGAATAAAGTTTTGTATAAATGTTTAGTACCATGGGATACATCACATATAATACGGGTTTTTTTCTCGTGCGTAAATTATGCAAATTAGACTGACTTTGATTTATTTAGTGTTACTTTCAGAGCTGTAAGTGCCAAGCTGCTATGGCTCGGGCTAGAGGCCGTATTTATGAACCGATCTTTACAAAACTTCTTGGGTACCTTTGTTATGACTGTGGGACGAGAACGAGTGTTTTTGGGTGCGGTCTGAAATTCAAGATGGCTGCCAGCTGCCATTTTGTACCGACGATGCAGAAATCTGTTTTTTGTACAGAACTACCATATGAAAGCTCTGATTTGAATAATTTTTTGTATGAATGTTTAGTACCATGGGATACATCACATATAATACGGGTTTTTTTCTCGTGCGTAAATTATGCAAATTAGACTAACTTAGATGTTTTTTGGTGTTACTTTCAGCATTGTAAGTGCAAATGCCAATATGGCTCGGGCTAGAGGCCGTATTTATGAACCGATCTTTACGAAACTTCTTGGGTACCTTTGTTATCACCGTGGGACGAGAACGAGTGTTTTGGGGTCCGGTCCGAAATTCAAGATGGCCGATGGCAGCCATTTTGTACGAAATTTGGTGCAATCAGATTTTTGCACAGAACTTCCTTATGAAAGCGCTGATTTGAATAATTTTTTGTGTGAATGTTTAGTACCATGGGATACATCACATATAATATACACACATAAAACCTAAAAATTATGCAAATTAGATGAACTTTGATTTTTTCAGTGCTGCTTACACACAGTAAGTACACATGTCAATACGGCTCGGGCTAGAGTCTGTATTTATGAACCGATCTTCACGAAACGTCTTGGGTACCTTTGTTATCACCTTGGGACGAGAACGAGTGTTTCTGGGTGCGGTCCAAAATTTAAGATGGCTGCCAGTGGCCATTTTGTATCGAAATTAGGTCTAATCAGTTTTTTGTACACAACTTCTATACGGCTCAGGCTAGATGCCGTATTTATGAACCGATCATTACGAAACTTCTTGGGTACCTTTGTTATTACCGTGGGGTGAGAATGAGTGTTTTTGGGTGTGGTCCGAAATTCAAGATGGCCACCAGCAGCCATTTTGTACCAAAATTAGTGCAATCAGTCTTTTGTACAGAACTTCTGTAGGAAAGTTCTGATTTTAATAAATTTTTGTATGAATGTTTAGTAAGATGGAATACATCACATATAGTACGGGTTTTTTTCTCGTGCAGAAATTATGCAAATTAGATGAACTTTGATTTATTCAGTGCTACTTATACTCTGTAAGTGCACATGTCAATACGGCTCGGGCTAGAGGCTGTATTTATGAACCGATCTTCACAAAACTTCTTGGTTACCTTTGTTATCACCTTGGGACGAGAACGAGTGTTTCTGGGCGCGGTCCAAAATTCAAGATGGCTGCCAGTGGCCATTTTGTACCGAAATTAGGTCCAATCAGTTTTTTGTCACAACTTCTACACAGCTCATATTTGTGAACTGATCTTCACGAAACTTCTTGGGTACCTTTGTTTTTACCTTGGGACAGGAATGAGTGTGTTTTGGGGTGCCTTTGTTGTCACTGTGCTATGAGAACAAATATTTTGGGGTTCAGTCAGACCCACTCTGGGACTCAAAGATTTTTTCTAGCATCTGACTGTCACCCACCTTTACAATACTTTACCTGTACATTTGTTACAGGCTACGGTCAGTATTTATGTACAGACCATTACAATACTTTATATGTACCTTTGTTATCAGGTCATTACCTAGATGTTTGTCATTGCTGTGTCACATACTATACATGTACATGTCTTTGTCTTGACAAGTTGAGCTACAGTGTCATTGACACTTTCATTACCGAAATTACGGTCCTTGGACTGAAAAATTCATCAAAATAACAGTTTTCCGGACTTTTTTTTCTACATGCTTCCAGATATTGAGCTGATTTTTGGTATGTTAGTCTAACATGGTGGCCTACAGAGCAAGTTTGCATTTTGTTCTGCTCCACTGATTTTTACCGAAATTACGGCCCTTGAACTTTGAAAAGTTCATCAAAATTACAGTTTTCCAGACGTTTTTTCTACACGCTGCCAGATATTGAGCTGTTTTTGAGTATGTTAGTCTAACATGGTGGCCTACAGATCAAGTTTGCATTTTGTTCCGCTCCACTGATTTTTACCGAAATTACGGCCCTTGAACTTTGAAAAGTTCATCAAAATTACAGTTTTGCAGACTATTTTCCTACACGCTTCCAGATATTGAGCTGATTTTTGGTATGTTAGTCTAACATGGTGGCCTACAGAACAAGTTTGCGTTTTGTTCCACTCCACTGATTTTTACCGAAATTACGACCCTTGGACTCTGAAAAATGCATTAAAATTACAGTTTTCCAGACTTTTTTTCTACACGCTTCCAGATATTGAGCTGATGTTTGGTATGTTAGTCTGACATGGTGGCCTACAGATCAAGTTTGCATTTTGTTCCGCTCCACTGATTTTTACCGAAATTACGGCCCCATAGACTTTGAAAAGTTCATCAAAATTACAGTTTTCCGGACTTTTTTCCTACACGCTTCCAGATATTGAGCTGATTTTTGATATGTTAGTCTAACATGGTGGCCTACAGAACAAGTTTGGCTTTTGTTCCGCTCCACTGATTTTTACCGAAATTACGGCCCCATAGACTTTGAAAAGTTCATCAAAATTACAGGTTTCCGGGCTTTTTCTTTCAATACCATTGAAACTACAGAACACTGTTTTCTGCAGTATTCCTAGAATCTATGTTTATTTTTAAAAAATGATTAGAGCTTGAAATATCGGGGCGCATGGGGTATGTGAGCATGCTCACTGAGGTTCTATATTTTCTATAGGAGTTATGTCCCTTTTTGTTTGAAATTGGGTGTTTGTTGGAATTCAATAACTTGAACAAATATAATCAGATTTTGAATAAACTTGGTATAGGCATACACCAATCTGCTTGACGATTTCCCTCTGTTTGGATATTCACTCAGTTTTGGCAATTTCTACAGAATTTACACCCATTTGTATTGAAAATTTAGTGTTCTTCTCATAATGAGGTTCTGAATGCGATAACTTGAACAGATTGTTACAGAAATAACCATGGATTCTTTCATTTGAATTTCGGATAAATCTGACATTTGGTTTGTCTGGAATGAAGGATGCAGTTTGCAACATCTTTTGATATCATTACTTTTGTCAAGAATATGAACAATCCTTAGAAGTGAAGCAATCCATATTTATTTATTGGAGTTTATCGATACTTTCGACAACCAGGGTCAACTCGTGTCTGACATTTTTTACGAGGTGTACCCAGAGAGAACCTGCGAGCGACTGTCAGACTCCACAACATACTAACTCCACACAAGTAGGGTTAGCATGGGTTGTACCATCAACGTGCAGTACGCCTTAGTACACAATGCCTCCACATGGGCAATTTGGATTAAGTGTCTTGCCCATGGACATAATGCCGTTGCCGCAGGTGGGATTCGAACAGAGGACCTCTCGGCTTGCAACCTGCAACGCGCTCCCTAATGCAATCCATACTATTGATTTTCTCATTATTACCATCAAACCATTACAATATATAGCAGAGACAGTAGTCAAGCCTGTATTCTTGATACTCAGTGAACAATATAGAAGTTGATATTTCTGATAGGTGTTCATGTACTTAAACGATGTAACAATATATTTTGTACTTTAACAATAATTGTCTTGTTTGGAACTGTGAACTACAGTGGAACCCAATGAAATGATTATATCTTAATAGAATATTCCTGTTAGTTGAATATAACTTCCAAACACAAAATTATATACCATACCTTCAGTACAAATTTGACTTGTCTAATTGCATGTGCATTTTAGAAAAAGGCCTAAAAAAGTTAAAAATCTGTTTCTCAGGTCCTCCCACATGGTCCTTTTGGCTGCTGCAAGCTCTCCTTTTATAACCAATGCAAACTTTAACCCTTTACCCAACGTAACGGCCAAAACCGGCCAGCGCTATTCACAAAAATCGCCAATTAATTTTCAATATATTTTCATTTTTTGTCTCAAAAACATAGGTTATGACCCCTCGTTGGAACGAGCTCGTCGAGCTCATTCCAACGAGGGGTCATAACCTATGTTTTTGAGACAAAAAAATGAAAAAAATTAGTTATTCAAGAATATTTTTTGCACGTGTCGTCTGCTTTTCATGTTACGTAAAGGGTTAAAAAAATAAAAATAAATGGTTTATGTCTGATATTTTACCCAAGTTAATAAAATTGATCAGTTTGTCTCTTAAATGCAATAAGGCTTTGCAATTCTTTAGCATTGCAAATCCTTCTTGCACTCAAGGGACAATATACGTAACCAACCATGCTATTCTGTAATTTGAGGCCTAAAACATAAAACAAACCAAGAACATGAACTTTTTAGATGGCAAAGAAATAATTACAAAAATAAAAAATAAAATAAAAAAAACTCCCAGCCCAAATGCTGTATTCTAGAGATAACCCGAACATTTAATCTTTTATATCTTGTTTGGTAACCATGGAGCTCTGTCAAACAAGATATAATAGATTAAATGCCCATAATGGTTGTACTGATGTAAAATCGGTCTTTTAACAAGGGGAATTTGGTGATTGTCAGGACAGTTTCTCTCAATTTATTATAAGATTTTTTATTCAATTAACAGAAGTTGACTCAATAACCTATATGCAATTAGCAGATAAAATTTGTACTTAGCGTATGGCAATTAGTTTTGTATTTGGAAATTATTTTCAGTTAATAAGGTTATACAAGTAAGTGATATCCAATTAAGTGGGTTTCACTGTATGTTGAAATTACCCCAATACCTACTAAATTCCCCTTGTTTATAGACCTAGTTGGGGGTCACTATAGATCCAGTACAGGCATTTAATTTATTATGCCTTGTTTGACAGAGCCCCATGAGCTCTGTCAAACAAAATGTAATTGAATAAATGCTTAGTTTATTCTCAGAAAAACTTTTTCTAAAGAAAATTAAAGACAGCAAACTCTGGTTACTTAACCCTTTACCTAACATGAAAAGCAGACGACACTTACAAAAAAAATTCTTGAATAACTAATTTTTTTCATTTTTTGTCTCAAAAACATAGGTTATGACCGCTCGTTGGAACGAGCTCGACGAGCTCGTTCCAACGAGGGGTCATAACCTATGTTTTTGAGACAAAAAATGAAAATATTTTGAAAATTAATTGCCGATTTTTGAGAATAGCGCTGGCCGGTTTTGGCCGTTTTTGGCCGTTACGTTGGGTAAAGGGTTAATGGAATGTTGTGAAGTGAGTAGTCACTTTGCCAGTGAAAAATATTCAACAAATTCTGCTTTACTGATAAAATAGGACCTAGTAACCAATACCTAGGGTAGTAGTTCTGTAAAGTGGTTAGTATAGGTCTAAACAGTTGGCAAAACTTGACCTTATATTTGTGTTGTTGGGAGCGCGGTGGCTCAGTAGGTAGAGATGCAGGCTGCAAGCCGAGAGGTCATCGTTGTGTCCTTGGGCAAGACACTTAATCCTACCTGTCCTGTGGGAGCATGGTGGCATTGTGTACTAAGGTGTACTGCACATCGATGGTACACTTGTCTTCAGCCAATGCTAACCCTGCTTGTGTGGAGTTAGTAAGTTGGGGAGTCTGACAGTTGCTTACCATTGGCTGGTGGTTCTCTCTGGGTACTCGGGCTTACTCCACCCGTAAATCTGTCCAACATGAAAGTGTCATTACACCACAATAAATAAATTTGTGTTGTTGGAAATGGTTGGAAGACATGCAGCCCCAGTGGCTATGCCATTTTCCAGTGCTTCAATCATATGTTCTGGAGCTCACTTAATTGAACATCCCTTAATAGAATAACCCTGTCAATTCAATAGAACTTCCAAACACAAAACCATTTATCATACCTTCAGTACAAATTTGACGTGTTACCCCTCTGCACTATGATGTCAAAATAGCAAAGTATTCAGCAACAAATATTTCCCATAATGCAGTTTGATATTTAACCAAATATACCTTGCTTGACAGAGCTCAATGAGCTCTGTCAAACAAGATATAATTGGTAAAATTCATAGTTAAACAAGAGAAAAACAGAGTGAAGGGAGAAAATTCTGTTGCACTACCAGAGTGCCAGCGGTTAAAACTGAATGTAGGTTATCGAGTAAACTCACCAAGTAACTACACCTGGGCTTAAATTTCTATGAGAATAAGAGAATTGGTTCACCCAAAGATTTGCACAACAAAACCAGCAAGAATCCATGTCGATTCTCGCTGCACCTCTGCTTGGATTCGGGTGAAGAGAATTGAGTCAGTTTAACCCTTTACCTAACATAGCGGCAGTAAATTCACCAACACAAGGCTAACATGACTTGAAATATTCTGACACTTTGTCGCTAAAACTGTACAAGTATGGTTGTCATTCAAACCGGCTCCATGAGCCGGTTCCAATGACATCCATATTTGTAAGATTTTATTGGTAAATATTGTTTATTTTTTAAAATATCAAATTCAGTGCATGTTTTAACAAGTAAAAAGCTGCTTTGGTTAAAGGGTTAACATGTGTTATCAGTATACAACAGGAGTTCAACCATGGTGGTCCTATGGGATCCTGGGACACTCATTACCAGTATGGATTCTCACAACCATTTTTGAGAGAATCCAAATTTAGATGAAATATATTTATTCAAAAAAAGTAGGGGATATCCAAATTGATGTTGATATTGTTGGAAAATGGCATTGGATACGCGTGATTGGACACATCAATATGTTACCAAGTTTAGTGTGGATCATGAATGTCACTGGCCCACGAAAACTTCGTGCAGGTTTTTTACACGAGCGCCATGTTAATGTCTGTGGGGTATGTTTTGAAATTTTCATTTGTACTGGATGTGCTTTTTCGGAGGTCTCAGTCTTTTCTTTGTATAAACTCATTTGTTAATAGTTTCTGGTCGAATCCTAACTTTTGAGGTATGCGAAGACTGACACGTGACGAACGTTTACATGTCGTTGGCATGTTGGAAGCTGGCAATAGACAGACTGCAGTAGCTCACATTCTCAACGTTACTCAATCAGTGATTACCAGGTTGTGGTCACGCTACCGTCAGACAGGCAATGTTGATGACAGACGTCGGTCAGGTTGTTCAAGGGTGACAACTGCTAACCTGGATCGTTTCATCCGAACCAAACATTACGTAACTGCCATAAAAGTGCCTCAGAAATTGGGATAGCTGTGCGAGTCGGTGGTCAGACTATCCAAAAATCGCCTACACAGCTGGAATTTCTCGTGCGTAAATTATGCTAATTAGACTAACTTTGATGTTTTTAGTGTTACTTTCTGCACTGTAAGTGCAAATGCCAATACGGCTGGGGCTAGAGGCTGTATTTATGAACCGATCTTTACGAAACTTCTTGGGTACCTTTGGTATCACCGTGGGATGAGAACGAGTGTTTTTGGGTCCGGTCCAAAATTCAAGATGGCCGATGGCAGCCATTTTGTACAAAATTAGGTGCATTCAGATTTTTGCACAGAACTTCCATACGATAGCGCTGATTTGAATAATTTTTGTGTGAATGTTTAGTACCATGTGATACATCACATATAATATGGGTTTTTTTCTCGTGCAGAAATTATGCAAATTAGATGAACTTTGATTTTTTCAGTGCTACTTATACACAGAAACTACACATGTCATTATGGCTCGGGCTAGGGGCTGTATTTATGAACCGATCTTCACGAAACTTCTTGGGTACCTTTGTTATCACCTTGGGACGAGAACAAGTGTTTATGGGTGCGGTCCAAAATTCAAGATGGCTGCCAGTGGCCATTTTGTACCGAAATTAGGTCTAATCAGTTTTTTGTACACAACTTCTATATGGCTCAGGCTAGAGGCCGTATTTATGAACCGATCTTTACGAAACTTCTTGGGTACCTTTGTTATCACTGTGGGATGAGAACGAGTGTTTTTGGGTGTGGTCCAAAATTCAAGATGGCCACCAGCAGCCATTTTGTACCAAAATTAGTGCAATCAGTCTTTTGTACAGAACTTCTGTATGAAAGTTATGATTTGAATAAATTTTTGTATGAATGTTTAGTAATATGGAATACATAACATATAGTACAGGTTTTTTTCTCGTGCAGAAATTCTGCAAATTAGATGAACTTTGATTTATTCAGTGCTACTTATTCACTGTAAGTGCACATGTCAATACGGCTCGGGCTAGAGGCTGTATTTATCAACCGATCTTCACAAAACTTCTTGGTTACCTTTGTTATCACCTTGGGAGGAGAACGAGTGTTTCTGGGTGCGGGCAAAAATTCAAGATGGCTGCCAGTGGCCATTTTGTACCAAAATTAGGTCCAATCAGTTTTTTGTCACAACTTCTATACCGCTCGTATTTATGAACTGATCTTCACGAAACTTCTTGGGTACCTTTGTTTTCACCTTGGGACAGGAACGAGTGTGTTTTGGGTGCCTTTGTTATCACTGTGCTATGAAAACAAATATTTTGGGGTTCAGTCAGACCCACTCTGGGACTCAAAGATTTCTTTTCTATTTAGCATCTGACTGTCACCCACCTTTACAATACTTTACCTATACATTTGTTACAGGCTATGGTCAGTATTTATGTACAGACCGTTTATATGTACCTTTGTTATCAGGTCATTACCTAGATGTTTGTCATTGCTGAGTCACATACTATACATGTACATGTCTTAACATGTTGAGCTACAGTGTCATTGACACTTTCATTTTGAATAGTATATAAGCCCTTTGTATTTGAGAACAGTGTTTTTAAGTATTTACTACATATTTGCATGTTGCACTCCTCAATAGGATCATTCATTTCAGTTCCCTTCTTCCATCTTTCCATGCCCCCACCAGTTCTCCCCACCCCCTGCCCCCTTGTTACAATTACAGCTCATGATCTTGGCCATTATGATTGCATTTCATAGCACACATGTGTCTCTCATTTCTTTGAACCACTGAAGAGATAAGAACTATTATTTACTCAAGTATTACCCAACACCAGATAATGTCACGACTTAATGTCATTGTCATATCTTCCTAACTGCATTACACTGTTGCTTTCTGCACCTTCATATTTTTATTTGATGATAATATCTAGACGTCATGAGCAAATGTAAAAATGAAGTATTCAGTATCAAAACATCAGTATCAAATGAAGTGCTTGAGGTATTTATCTCAGTTGATCACATTTCAACACTATAAACTTAGTTTTTCGACCAGAAAATATATTGGGCCCTAAAAGGTGACCTTTTACCTCATGCAACCAGATGAGAACACCGTGACCATTTTTCTCCTGAATAAGTAAAGTTTTTCAATTTTCTTGGAAAACATACTTTATGGTATATTACATGTATTGTGAATGGGAAAAAAGGATGAAATGAACTGGTCAGGTACTGTAACTTGTATTGGGAATGGGATATATATGTTGATGACCAGTCTACTAGAAATTAGAGATGGACGGTATTGGAATTTTTAGTGCAGTATCGGTTTCAGTATTTTTAGGGGGTATACTGCAGTATTGGTTTGGTTTTCAGAATCTGACGACTCAGATTTTATGATAGAACCAAAGGGGAATTCACACTAGGAAAATACAGAATATGTTGTATCGATCTGTCATAGCACCACAAATGCCACTACCAATGAGCTCAACATTGGCATTCTTTTGCCAACACAAATCATAACTATAGTAATTTTCTGACTTGTTCTAAACACACCTTAACCTTTAACCCTTTACCCAATGGATCGTCCGCATCCGCCTGCGTAATATGCAAATTTAGCAGTTGAAAAAATATTATATTTCAACAAAACCTTATCATGTGACTCCTCGTTGGAACGAGCTCATCGAGCTCGTTCCAACGAGGGGTCACATGATATGGTTTTGTTGAAATTTTTTGAAAAATTTGAAAAAATGGTATTTAAAATAATAAATTTTGATATCGTTTGCGTTGGGTAAAGGATTAAAGGCCTGTTTTAGGCTTTAGCGATCTCAGAGCACGTGCTCTTAAGATGCCATCATAAGAAGGTCCTGCTGACAATAGGCAGATTACCTGGATAGTGATTTCTAGTCAGGTAGCCAAAACTTGACAAGAAATCACAGCAAAGCAACTGAACATGTGCAGGTTGTAGTCTTGTGGGAATTCTGGACAATTGCCTAGAATTTTAAGGGTTAATAAAACTGAAAAGAAAATCAGTCACTTCAGCTGCTATCAAGCATCAACAAACCCTTATAAATAGCAAACGTAGGAAAATTTGAAAATACAAATGGTTTCTGTATTCAGTGATTGGTTCAGTTTGGTTTTTCGGTATCCATATTGCCTATCTCTACCAGGAATTTTCTAGTCAACTAATACTACTAATCGCATCAACTGATTGATGATCAACACTCATTTTTAGCTCACCTGACTGAAAGTCAGAATAAGCTTTTGTGACCACTCACTGACCATCGTCCGTCGCTGTTCATGAACATGATTTTTGCTCCTCCAAAACTGCTGAACTGATTTCTGTTAAATTTGAGGTGATTGCTTGATCTGACATCTCATTTTGTTTTTGTTCAAATCAACTCGTAGGAAGGAGGTGGGGGAAAATGCTCAAAAATTTACAAAAAAATCTTATGAACAGTGGGTACAGTGACTTGATATTTGGTATGGAGCTTCCTTTTAAGGTGTAGAATAAAATTTGTTCCAACGAAGTTTGTGGAGCATTATTTGCCTTTGTAATGGGAGGGGCAAGATTTTTTGCCCCACCTGAAATTTCTTTTTTCTGAACCGATGGTCCAATTTGAACCAAATTTGGTATGTGGCATTATTGAGTCATAAGTGCTTGATTCATGCAAAAAAAAAAAAAATCCCTGTGTCTCCATGGGAACCCCAGGAGTTAAAAATAAAGATTGTTTCAAATGTGCATATTTCCTAAACCACACAGAACAGAACTGTTATTTGGTATGAAGCATCCTTTGGGCCAGTAGACTGGAATGGTAAAATAAATTACCGTCAGTTGTGTCAAGGTGTTCTATAGGGTGGGGGTGGGGGGCATCAGAAAAAGCTGAGTCGGCCTATTTGCAAAAATTACAAAAATTTTCTTCTCGATACCCACTGATCAGAATCTTTTGATCTTTGGTAGATAGCATCCTTTGGGAGGTCAGATCAGATTCAGATTCAATTTGTTCATATAAACTCCCTGAATTTATATTTGTGTTCCCTGTTGTTGGGTTCGGAGGGGGGGCTAATTTTAACATGTGTAAAATTGGTAATATTCTCAAAATCTTCTCCAGAATCCCTAGTCAAAATCTTTTGATATTTGGTGTACAACATCCTTCAGGTTTGTTCAAGTTTTGTCCCCAGGTTGATATTTGGACTCCCTAGTTACTGAAAATCAGGGCATTATTTTTGTGGTATCATCCCAATACTAGAAAACAATTATCTAGCATGGACAACAGATTAAATAACTTCATCCCTCTGCAGCGTTAACTGGTTGAGTGCTGGAAGCCACTATCATGGCTTTCAAGAAACATGAGGGTACCATACTAAAGTCTTCATATTCTTTACACAAATTTACTATTCAGTCATAAGCAAATACAATTGTGTTCATATAGATTTGCTTTATTAAAAAATTATTGGAGAGTGCCTTAAGGCACTCTCCAATAATTTTTAATAATGCAAATCTATATGAACAAATTCCAACTTCCAAAAATAATCTGGCACTCAACCAGTTAACTAGCCATAGATGCTAATTAAATCCTTTAAACAACTTTGGTCAGGTTATTGCCTCAGACCCATGGGGTCTCTTGTTCTGTTTGTGACAAATCAGCATTCCAACAATGGAATGGAGATCAGTTATGAAAACTTGTACATTGTCATTATTAATCTGAAATATGCCCAAGTGTAAATGTGAGCAAGGCCATATAGAATTGCATCTGCTATATTCTGAAGGGTCATAAGTGACAAATATTGGAAATACTCGTGAAAGAAGATAGAGCTGCAAATAACGTATATAGATTTATGTATGTTCTTATTATAACAATGCCAAGTGGCTGAAAATAATTGTTTCCTTGTCCAACTTGACAACCCACCTTTTGTGATGCCACTCTTATTCCTCCAATGTCATTTGCTCAAGAACTTCTCATAACATACAAAAAATGGAGATATTAAAAGCCTGAAGCTATATTTTTCTGTGTTTACCCTTTACCTAACACACAATATCAAAATTTGTTACTTTTTCAAATTTTTCAACACATTTCACCCAAACCATATTTTGTGACCCCCTTATTGGAACAAGCTCATGCTATGAGGGGATCACATGATCAGGTTTTGTTGGAATTTTTAAAAAAAAATTGTTTTTTCAGTTGTTCAATTTGTAAATTTTGAAGGTGGATGCGTTTGATACTTAGACAAAAGGTCAATTATGAATGCAGTGATGAACAAGTTAGATTACTACAGTCTATTTCTTAACCTGAGCTTAACCCCCCCTCCCCCCTCCCCTTCACACTGACAATATGCAAATGTTCAAGGGCCAAAATTTTCCCACAGTGCAACTCAGAATTTAAGCAATTCAATCTTGTCAAACAAGATTGAATTGCTTAAATTCCCAATTGCATTATGGGAAAAAATGCAACATGAAATTTCAATATTTCAACTTCGGTGTGCACGGGTGAAGGACAGCATTTTATTCCTGTCGTAAATTTCTGCAGCAATAAGTTTTTGACATTTTCCAACCACCAACACTACATAACACATTTTAAAGGTGTAACTGATGTACAAAATCAGTATTTTGAGGGTCTATAATAATTTGAAAATCGGTTAATACAAAAAAGGAAAAAATATTTAAGTTCCTATATTTCTTCATTTATTATCCTTCATGAAACACCCAATGAATTGGATGTGCATTGTATCAAATAATCTGAAAATCTCCTGGCTTCCTAAATTTGTATGTCCTGCAGGTCCAAAATAGAATCAAACAGTTAATAAAAATATAGGGAATGGTTTCTAGCCATGCCATGGCTGCCTGTATTGGCAGCCAAGATGTAAGCAGAAACCATCCATGACTTATGTTCTCAGACTGTTCAGCATTAAATGGACGAATGAAGGAAATGGAATCTTATGGTTAAAAAACAACTTGGAAGGCTGTGTTTAAAATACAGGAGCTAGATAAAAATTTTAGGAGCCAAATCCAACCTGTCTTCTTACTCGGTCAGTCCCTGTACCAAGTATCAGGATTTCAGACGTCAATAGAATCGAAAAAATCGTTTCCATGGTTTAAGAGACACGGAACCCGCCGGTAACGAAATTTAGGTACCGTCTGTGAGCAGTTATGGGAACCTTTTTGAAGTTTTTTCGAATCGAGGGAATTTTATATCATTCGTAGCTTTTTAGATTTCAGACACGTTTCCCTCCTACATAAAACTGCTTGCATACATTGACATACTTGTAAGTTATATGTGAAATGATATTGGGACATTTCGGCCCCCAAGACGTTTCGGCCTCCTATATTAACAGTCCGGAGTGAAGGGAATTACCTCCGGCACGATAGATACCAAACAGAGGTTATTGGGATGTTGATTTTTTAATTTTTTTTATTGTTTTAGATATTATAACGCCAGTAAACCTGTGCATGATACCTTTGTTCAAAAAAACTGCTTTTCAGTTTTCAACATATATTGAACACAGGCGCTTGTTATTTTATCATACTTAAAACAATTCTCAGACACACAATGAAATTACTTGTGATAATGTTACTGACAAAAAAAACGTCAAGATGTTTACAGAATGAGCCAATCACATTCACTTCAGCAAAAGGGTCCCGCACTTTACTCATTCTGAGAATGTTATTGGTTGAAATGTTTAACGGGTGCAAACGGTACACACATGTTTTTCCCACTTCAGCTTGTTTCTGTATTCGATGTAAACAGCATTTCGTTTCTATCACAGTGATGATTGTTCACCAACGAGCAGCTCTTATGAGCATTTCTTTCAACAACAAATGTTTCAATGTCTTTAGTGACAGATTGAGTGGGTAATGATATTTCGGTTCCGTCATTTTGTGACCACGGTTCCGACACGCTACCGTTAACGATCGTTACCGTGAAATCCTGACACTTGCTGTACTATATTAGTAACACAATTTTCACTTCCCAATCAAATGATGGCTGCACTTATTTAATTATGGCAACTGAAAAATGTGGAATTGTTCACATATTTACACTTTCTAATAGCATCATTATCTTATCCCATTTTGTATGAAATGGTGAATGTCACGCATGATAGGGTTGATAATATGTTGCATGTTTCATCTTGTGTGAGTAAACTTCTATGATTTTGTTGCTTTAACCCTCTGCAGACTGATGTCGAAATATCAAAATTTTACCGGTCTCATTTTTTATCCCTCCAGAAAAAAATTTGGGATAAAGCTGTGGTTCGGTCTGTCTGTCTGGACGGACAGAATTGGTTCCCACCCTCTTATGTAGTTTGGGGTCATTGAGCCAAAGGTCAAGGTCACAGTGACTTTTAACTAGTTTCAACACTCTGCTGTGTCAGGATATTCTCTTTTTTTTTTCGGGGGGGGGGGGGGAGGGGGGGGGGGGGGGGGAATTAGCCACCCTTAATGTCCAGCTGTCATTCTGAAATGTCACTAGGAATTGAACCAATTCATTCTTGTTTGACAGTGCTCAATGAGCTCTGTTAGCTGGTAAAGTGCTAAATTATTTTTGATCACTAAAATTTGTTTTTGTGTCTTTGCCTTGTCACAATTTATGGGAGAGTGCCTACAGGCACTCTCCCATGAATTGCAACAAGGAAAATCCAAACAGATAAAATAATTTCACTTAAAAGATAACATGAAGCATATTCACTACATATGTAGCCTTAAGTTATGGTACCTACACTTCAGAGTAAAGCCCAAATATGGGCTTCCAGCACTCTACCAGTTAATTGTTTAAATTTGTAGGTGCATTATGGGAAAAATTCTCTTCCTGAAATTTCTTGTTATTTTGATATCATTATGTAGAGGGTTAATACAGAATTTCACAAAAATCTTTTCATGAGCAATTCTACAGCATCAGAGTTGTGGTTATAAATTTCCCTGATTCATTGCAAAAATCCCATTGAAATTAGTCCTGATTATTAGTAAATACAATACAACCATACATATATACAAGCTCAGAAATAAGCAATCTGGCATTTACAGAATGAGGTCCCCAGAGGGTGAATTTGCTGATGCTTTCCCATACAGTGGGCTTGAATTCCCCAGTTTATCCTCTGGGTATCTCTTCCTGTTTAGGCCTGAGACATTGCTTCAGTTTTTGGTTCACAGAGGGTAAATTAGTAATGCTACCCTGCTGTGCAGGGTAGCATCACCAAATTCACCCTCTGGGGACATCATTCTGCAGATGACAGCCTGCTAATTTCCAAGCTTGCATACATATTTACTGCACAACACACAGGGTTCATACAGCTCTTGAAAAACCCTTGAAAATGAGTTTTTTCTTGAAAAACCCTGGAATTTGAAATTAGCCCTTGAGAAACCCTTGAACTTTCAGAAATCTCTTGAAAAACCCTTGAATACCAAGCTATTTCCTGGGCATTGTAAATATATGTGTACTCACCTTTTACTTGTTTTTCGCTTGTGTCGCTCAGTTAAAAAAAAACATAAAAAAGTATAGAACGTTTTACCAAGATTACTGTAACACAGATCACACTTTGGGTACCAGTACTTCCTGACTTCCAAAGTCAGATCTGTGTCACATGAATCTTAGACTTTTACAGCTCATACAACAAGCTGAATAGTATATGTAGCCCTTGAAAAAAAGAAGCCCTTGAAAAACTCTTGAACTTTGTGAGCAAAGTTTTGTATGAACCCTGACACACAGTCCCCAAAGGAAGAGAGTACCCTATTGGTTTTGGATCAAGGTGTGGTAAGTAGCGATATCATTAAGATGCCGACTATAGGTTTGTTCATACTTTTCTGGTATTTTCGGGAGCAGGTCATCTGACCACTGGCATATTTCATGTATCTATCCAGGCTGAATATTTGGACATTTGTTGACCACAAATAGTATGAGATATTGTCACTTAAATATACTATGTATTCACCAAAATGTGCAAAATTCGATATTTCCAATTCTGTGTTTTTACATATTAGTATTTTTCGGGTTGTCTGAGTTTTCTATATATACACCTGTAACTTAATTAAGCACCCCCTGAAATGTTTTATGACAGTGAAGTTACTGTTACTGATTATTATGTTTTTAATGATTGCTTTGTCTTGCAGTACAACTTACGTGCCCAGTAACATCAGACCTACTGTTCCTTATGGTGGAGGATCAGTAATGATCTGGGGATGCCTCTCTCATGATTGTAAACTTGATATGGTGACTGTATGTGGGAATCACAGTGGTCATCAGTACATCCGGGACATTCTCAATCCGGTTGTCGTGCCTCATATTGACAACCACCCCTTGGCTACTCGCCAGTATTCATGTACAACAATGCAAGGCCACATCATCCCCATGCTGTGAGAGCATTTCTTCAGAACAACTCTTTTATAACACTACCATGGCCTGCAATGAGCCCCGATTTGAATCTGGGACTTTCTTGGACGTTGTGTGCAAGCAAGGGATCTGCCTGCACAGAATTTGGCTGATTTGGAAGCTGCATTGCATGAGTGCCAGCAGTTGTCTCTGGACTGTATCAAGACTCACTGGTAGCATTAGGAGGAGGGTTCAGGCTGTCATCCGGGCACGTGGTGGATACACTCGCTACTAACATCAGACACTGCTATTGTGTTCAGGAGATCACAAGTTACAATTTTTGTCAGTAATTACTGGCATTGTTTCATCATGGACCATTCCAGCACCATACTTGTCGAGAGAAGATTTTTCCATCAAAATCCCCACAGGAATTCCGTGAAGTGAAGCAGTGCCTGTTCACTGCGGTAAACAGGCTCTGTTTTACTGGTAAAATAGGACCCAGTCACCAATGCTTGGGAGGTGCAAACCCTCTCTAAAATGGGCAACATGGCTTATTAACCGCTCACCCCTGGTCTTGAGTTGATGCTCATCTTGTGGTTATGATTAGCCATTGTGCAAAAATATGTGTCCTTAAATACCAATAAATAAATAAATAAATATTTCCATCAAAAACATTAGTGACAGATATGTGTAATTAGTGCCATTAAAATACTGCATATTTTCTTCATTGTGTTGTCTATCATTTGTCAATAGACCATTCTGTCCGCAAACAATCACTTTTGGCCATGTTAAAGATAGCATGAAAGTAATGACAGTTTCTATTAACAGCACGGCAAAAAAAACAGGGGGTGCTTACTTGAGTTCCAGGTGTATATATTTTCTGGTTCTGGTGAGTTTTATGACAGGAGTTATTGATCAACAAATAGTTTTATTAGATAATCATAAACATACAGCACCACAAATAAACGTACATAATTCATTGATGCTGCAGTGATGCAGTTGAGGTAAAATTAACATACAAAATGCATTGTTTCATTTGAGGCTAAGCCCCATATACATAACTCACTTCAAAAACCAACAATGTGAAAAACAGCATCTAGGAACATATATATATATATATAATATACCCAAAGTTGCTTGGTGTACCAAATATACAGCACAAGTGGTGTTAACTGCGAGCCTTTGGTGAGCAGTTAACACCACTTCACCACAATTAGTGAACATTTGATACACCAAGCTTCTTTGGGTGTTTTATTTATACCATGATCATCAGATTATTAAGAGTCGCTATGATGTTTTCTCGATTTTACTGAGCAGCAGACATGCACATGTGCGAATCTGTTTTTGTTTACACGAGCACCGGTGGACAGTACTTCAGTCAATTTTATCGCCAAAACGACATGGAAAAAGAAATGCGCAAATCATGGGGCCTTTTTCATTTTAATAACATAACCTACTATTTCCAGTTATGGATGCTTTATTAACATAAGGCAATGCACGTTTGTTAATTTTTAGTTTCTTATGAGGTAAACTCATTTAAAAGTGTAATAAATAATTGCTGCTTTCATTTCACTCTTCGTGAGGTGACGAGCGATAAATTTAGACAAGTTTGCATTCAGGTTAAGTTGACCAAAAAATCAACTTGGATGTAGTTCCACTGTAGAGGTATATTTTAACTGTTGAAATTCCATTGCTGGTGTGTTCAACACAGACATACTCACACATATTCACCACGGTTGATGTGTAAAGCTAAAATTCATGTCAAAGGCTTTTTATACATAGTAGAATAGGTAATTATGGTATAAATATAAGTATACAAATGTTGGAAAATCTTTGGACACTTGTCGAATATTCCATCATAGTACAACACAGAGGCATTTTACGGGTGTTGCTGGTTGTCTTGTTTGCTGAAAATTGGAATTCTATCGTCTCTAGTTCTCAGTTTTTCAGGGCTACCCTTCCATCTCACTCGCCTGCCAACCTACCCACACATGTACATCCCATGTTACTTTCCCAGACCCTAACCATTACCCTTGAAGTTAGTGAAAGCATCTTTGATAATAGCGAGGTAAAAGTTTTATTTATTTTATTTATTGGGGTTTAATGACACTTTCAACTTCCAGGATCACCTTTTGTCAGACAGTTTTGTGGGTGGAGCACCCAGAGTACCTGACGAAAACCACAGAGCAGCATCGAGAAAACTTTCTGACTACCCAGCATACTAATTCCGCACAAGCAGTGTTAGTATTGGGAGTGTGCACCATCATTGTGCAGTATGCCTTAGCACATAGTACTACCCTGCACCCACTTGGACATTCAGGATTAAGTACCTTGCCCAAGGACAAATCACAGTTACTGCTGGTCAGGATCAACCTGTGAAACCTTTGGTTTGAAGTTCAGTGCTCTTATCACTGAGCCACTGCAATCCCCAGTAAAAGTTTTAACAAGAGGTGTTAGACACCAAGTTTACCAAACAAAAGAATTCTTTTGTTCTTTTACCTTGGTTGATTAGTTGAACACTGTCTTGAACAAACTCTAAATGATATTTCCTTTGCCAAACATGTCCAGCAGACAACACTAGCAAAATATTTCTTGCATAACTAAAAAATGTTAATTTTTGTCTAAAAAACATAGCATATACCCCTTCATTGGAATGAGCTTGTATGAAGGGGCCACAAGAAATATTTTTGAGGGAGAAAAAATAATAAAATTTGAATGGCGATATTTATACCCCCAATGGTGGGTATAGTAGGTTCCATGCCCCTATCCAATATTTATACCCCCAATGGTGGGTATAGTAGGTTTCATGCCCCCATCCATCCATCCATCCATCCATCCATCCATCCATCCATCCATCCATCCATCCATCCATCCATCCATCCATCCATCCATCCATCCATCCATCCATCCATCCATCCATCTGTCTGTCCATCCATCCACCCATATGCTGTGATATCTTACCAGTGAGTGGATGGATTTCAATAAAATTTGGTATGGGGGATCCTTATGACAAGCCCTATTGTTAATGTTATTGAAAAGTTTTTTCTTCAGAGTTACAGTCCTTACTTTGTTTTTAATTCATTTATGCTTCATCAGTCCACACTGCAGTGGGGGTCTAGTTGCCTTCAGCAATAGCTCTTGTTGTGAATAGCACAGGCTGGATTTGGCTGTTACAGAAGTTAAAGAGGTAACCATCTGCACACAAATGTCAAAATACTTACATTTCAAAAATCCAATTTTTAGCTTAACTTGACATAGTCAAGATAAGCTATTGCCATCACGCGTGCGGAAGTCTGTTAGTCTGTGAGTCTGTGAATCTGTGAGTCTGTGACGTCTGTTCACATTTTCCTTTAGCATGGGCTACACCCCGCAGTTCTTGTCTGATTGTCACAAAATTTCATATGCAGGTTTGGGGTCATGTCTAGATGAGAATGTCCCCTTTTGGTCACGATCGGGCAACCGGTATGGCTGCCCGAGCCCAAAACCCGAAAACCATTAGCACAGTCTACAGGTCGTATTTATGAAGGGATTTCATTGTAACTTGGTAGGATGCCTCTGTATAGTGCCTAGATGAGAACGTCTCCTTTTGGGCATGATCTATCAACCGTGATGGCTGCCCAAGCCCGAAACCAAAAAACTTTTAGCACAGTCTGCAGGTCATGTTTAATGTGGAGGGATTTCATTGTAACTTGGTAGGATGACTCCTTATGATGTCTAGATGCGAATTTCCCCATTTGGGCATGATCTGCCAACCGTGACGACTGCCCGAGCCCAAAACCCGAAAACCTTTAGCACAGTCTACAGGTCATATTTATTGAGGAATTTCATTGCAACTTGGTCGGTTGACTTCATACAATGTCTAGATGAGAAAGTCTTCCTTTGGACGTGATTGGGCAACTGTGACGGCTACAGGAGCCCGAAGCCCGAAAACCTTTAGCACTGTCTAGAGGTCATATTTATGAAACGATTTCATTGTAACTTGGCAGGATGACTCCAAATAATGTCTAGATGAGAACATCCCATTTTGATCATGATCATGCAGCCTTGATGGGTACCCGAGCCCAAAAACCTTTAGCATAGGCAAAAGGTCATATTTATGGAAGAATTTCATTGTAACCTGTTAGGTTGACTCCATATAATGCCTAGATGATGACTTTCCCTTTCGGTCGTGATTGGTCAATTGTGATGGCTACAAGTGCCCGAAGCCCAAAAACCTTGAGCACAGTCTACAGGTCATATTTATGAAGGGATTTCATTGTAACTTCTTAGGATCACTCCAGATGATGCTCAGATGAGATTGTCCCCTATGGTTGCAATCATTCACCCATGATGGCTGCCCGAGCCCGAAGCCCGAAAACCTTTAGCACAGTCTACAGGTCATATTTATGAAGGGATTTCATTGTGACTTGGTAGGTTAACTTCATATAATGTCTAGATGAGAACGTCCCCTTTTGGACATGATTGGGCAACTGTGACGGCTAAAGGTGCGAGAAGCCCGAAAACCTTTAGCACAGTCTACAGGTCATATTTATGAGGGGATTTCATTGTAACTTGGTAGGATGACTCCAAATAATGTCTAGATGAGAACGTCCCCTTTTGATCGTGATCATTCAGCCTTGATGGGTGCCCGAGCCCAAAAACCTTTAGCATAGGTAAAAGGTCATATTTATGGAAGGATTTCATTGTAACCTATTAGGTTGACTCCATATAATGCCTAGATGATGACATCCCCTTTTGGTCGTAATTGGTCAGCTGTGTTGGCTACAAGTGCCCGAAGCCCAAAAACCTTGAGCACAGTCTACAGGCCATATTTATGAAGGGATTTCATTGTAACTTCATAGGATCATTCCAGATGATGCCCAGATGAGATTGCCCCCTTTGGTTGTGATTATTCAACCATGATGGCTGCCC
The DNA here is from genome assembly GCA_031216915.1 of Pictodentalium vernedei. Classification (NCBI taxonomy): domain Eukaryota; kingdom Metazoa; phylum Mollusca; class Scaphopoda; order Dentaliida; family Dentaliidae; genus Pictodentalium; species Pictodentalium vernedei. Next base: position 771,141,540 of record CM062296.1, read on the forward strand.
GAACCCGAAGCCCGAAAACCTTAAGCACAGTCTACAAGTCATATTTGTGAAGGGATTTCATTGTAACTTGGTAGGTTGACTTCATATAATGCCTAGATGAGAACGTCCCCTTTTGGACATGTTTGGGCAACTTTGACGGCAAAAGGTGCCCGAAGCCCAAAAACCTTTAGCACTGTCTACAGGTCATATTTATGAAGGGATTTCATTGTAACTTGGTAGGTTGACTCCAAATAAGGTCAAGATGAGAACGTCCCATTTTGGCCGTGATCATTCAGCCTTGATGGGTGCCCGAGCCCAAAAACCTTTAGCATAGGCAAAAGGTTATATTTATAGAAGGATTTCATTGTAACATTGTTAGGTTGACTCCATATAATGCCTAGATGATGACATCCCCTTTTGGTCGTGATTGGTCAACTGTGATGGCTACAGGTGCCCGAAGCCCGAAAACCTTGAACACAGTCTACAGGTCATATTTATGAAGGGATTTCATTGTAACTTCGCAGGATCACTCCAGATGAGATTGTCCCCTTTGGTTGCGATCATTCAACCATGATGGCTGCCCGAGCCCAAAGCCCGAAAACCTTTAGCACAGTCTAAGGTCATATTTATGAAGGGATTTCATTGTAACTTGGTAGGTTGACTTCATATAATGTCTAGATGAGAACGTCCCCTTTTGGACACGAGTGGGCAACTGTGACGGCTTCAGGGGCCCAAAGCCCGAAAACCTTTAGAACAGTCTACAGGTCATAATTATGAAGGGATTTTATTGTAGCTTGGTAGGATGACTCCAAATAGTGTCCAGATGAGAACGTCCCCTTTTGGTCACGATCATTCAGCCTTGATGGCTGCCCGAGCCCAAAAGCCTTTAGCATGTCTGTAGGTCGTATTTATGGAAGGATTTCATTGTAACTTGTTAGGTTGACTCCATATAATGCCTAGATGATGACATCCCCTTTTGGTCGTGGTTGGTCAACTGTGATGTCTACAGGTGCCTGAAGCCCGAAAACCTTTAGCACAGTCTACAGGTCGTATTTATGGAGGGATTTCATTGTAACTTGGTAGGTTGACTTCATATAATGTCTAGATGAGAACGTCCCCTTTGGACGCAATTGGGAAACTGACGGCTACAGGGGCCCGAAGCCCGAAAACCTTTAGCACAGTCTACAGGCCATATTTATGAAGGGATTTTAATGTAACTTGATAGGTTGACTCATTTTGGAATAATTTCATTGTAATTTTGTTGATATATGTTAACTGTGAGGGCCACATATATTAACTGTGAGGTCATATTAACCCACCCCTTTAGTACAGTGTACACCTCATATTATTTTTATCATAAACATAGCATACAGGGAACAGAAATGAACATATTCCCAATTATCACAATTCTTGTCTTATTTCATAATCCTTTCATAAACATTGAACATTATCCTTTTCATCAAACACAACACACAAGTTAAGCTACATTGTCATTGACACTTTCATTCCATAATGCAACTAGGAATTGAAGCAATTCACTCTTATTTAAGCTCAGTTAGCTATATTAACCCTTTACCCAACGAAACAGTCAAAACCGGCCAGCGCTATTCTGAAAAATCGCCAATTAAGTTTCCTTAATTTTTCATTTTTTGCCTCAAAAACATAGGCTATGACCCCTAGTTGGAACGAGCTTGATGAGCTCGTTCCAGTGAGGGGTCATAACCTATGTTTTTGAGACAAAAAATGAAAAAAATTAGTTATTCAAGAAATTTATTTTGCAAGTGTCGTCTGCTTTTCATGTTAGGTAAAGGGTTAAACAAGATTGAATTGGTCAAGTTCGTAATTGTATTATGGAAAAGGTTCAAATGGATAAAACGTTTACCTCAATATGAAGAGGGTTCACCCTTTCCCTAACAAGTTGGGATGCAACATAATAATATACACATTGTGCAGTTGAAAAAAAACAATTTAAAAAAAAATGTCCACAAAACCAATTATCATGTGAACCTTCATTGGAATTCACTCACACAATATGGTTGGTTGCAATTTTGTGGAAAATTTGGTAAAAAAATAATTCAAAAACAAATTTTGATATAGTGTGTGTTGGGTAAAGGGTTAAGCAATTGAAAGGCCCCGTAATACTTTTTATGTTCACGAGTCTTTGTGCAGAAAGGAAGATGGGGAATCTAGAACTGCAGCTTATTTCATAAGTTTTTTCATTTTAGCTAATGATATAGGGTGATGTAGAACAGTGTTGGAAAGGGGCTGTGGAGCACTTTCCAACAGTGTATTACATCACCCAGGCCTGGAAATAAAGAGCTTACATCATAACCCTTTTGCAGGTTACGCTAAATAACGTGGTGGTAACCTATAGAATTAAATTTGTTGTGATGCTTTTCCGCCTTCTCTGTTTCACTACGCATACCATGCTGTTTACGTCTTAACAGATTTTTTGCCACAATAAATAGCAAGAACTATTTTTTGCTATTCATTGTGGTGGAAATTCTGCTAAGATAAAAATGACATGCCATTCTACTCATATGAAGTATGCAACAAATGAGTTGATCTCGTCCCGAGATATTGTCATGTCTGACAAACAAAAACATGCCGGATTAGAAATTTAATTTTTGCTGTATTATTTTTTCGTATTATTTTGTCATAACATGTAGTTCGTTTGCATATTTCACAATTTACATAACCTCTCATAATCTAAACAATCGTTTCCTGGTTATTTCCAGGTCTGATCATCACAATTAAAAAGAACCCTCCATGTTTCATCATCATTATAGAGTTAATTATGATTATTCAAGAGTCAACAAATGAAGGTACCAAATTGCAGTTCAAATAAACTGCCTTGCTATTTATTTGTTTAATTCCATTGAAGGCAAATAATTAGTGATTTATTTGTTTAATTCCATTGGAGGCACTGTCGCACATAATTAGTGAGTGACAATTTGTGCAGGCCTGCCATTTTCATGCAGATCAAACATAAACCACAAACACATGAACACTCACTCAGTCATGTGTAACCAGTTTTGTGGGGCCTCTTTTTTATAGGTCATCTGAGGGAGCTCAACTGATATCTTGCTGTCCATCATGTACATGACATTATCGACTTCTCAAAACTGCTGGACTGAATTGAACCAAATTTTTTGTCTACATGTTCATTATGATATGTCTATTTGAGTTTCTTCGAATAAGATTGCCATGCCACAAAGGGCATCACAATGGACGTCTTCCCACTTTCCCAGAACCACCAATCATAATGTTTCGGTATTTGGTATACAGCATCCGTAACTGATCGAGGACAAAATTATTTTTGGTGGTCGGAATTTGTTATTCAAAATTTGTTGTATTACAAAACAAATTATTGCCTGTTCATTCATTCTTTTGCATATTAATGACTGAATTGAAAGGTATCCAGGGTGGTTGTAGTGGTTTGAAATTAGCTAATGTAAATCAAAACATCTTCTAGTCAGAAATAAACTATTGAAATTAATTAAGTTTTGACATAAAAGACCCAATATCTGTCTTCTGGTTATTCTAGCTAACTCATTCTCTGTGTCTATATCATTACCCTTTCAAATGTGTTCTTGTAATAACTTGTAATAAAACAATTACATATTAAAATATCATTTGGGTTTGACTGAATATGAAACATGAGCAGTGAAAATGGTGGCTTGTGCTCCGGCACCCTCATTTTTCTGAAAGCCACTCAACCAGTTAATGAGGGTCAGATTCTAATTTTTTTTTTTTTGTTTAAATCAAGTCTGTTTCATACATGGTCTCCCCAAGGAAGCCCAAAAGTTAACATAGTGCAAAATGACAAAACTTGTTAACTGGTTGAGTGCTAGAAGCCACTATCGTGGCTCAATTAAAAAGTGTTTGAAGCCACTTTAGTTACTTCACACTGTGTGCATTACCTTGATGTTTGCTCGGCAGTAGTAGAATTTTTTTTTATTCTAAATCTGTTTGGTTGCAATTTATTGGAGAGTACCTGTGTCACTCCAATAAATTGTAACAAAACAGTTATTTATGAACAACATTTTGCTAAACTAAGGCTGCTCTTACTGGTAAGAATGTATCATTAAAAAAAGGGTCATGGACTATTCGACGAAAGACAACTTTGATGGAATTTTTTTTGGACAGTTTGATGAAACTTGGGACGAATTGACGGAAAATCTGTGCAAGTTCAACGGAATTTTGGATAATTCGACAAGATTTTGGACGATTCGACAAAGGTTTGGACAGTTTGACGAAACTTTAGAACATATTCGACAGAAGACACTTCGACGAAATAGGTGATTTTTTCAGACAGAAACAAAAGAGACGGGAGATTCAAATTGGTGTGTGGGGAGGGATGCCATAATGCCACTGGAACTGCTTTGTTGAGCCGATTTCAATGGTATTTATGTTTAAATGGTTGAGCCAGGATGACCAGGTGGGATTCCAATAATGAGGAGGGGTGGGGGAGTTCAAAGGCCTGAGTGGGGCAGGGCAGAGTAGGGTATATTAAAGCAGGGCTTGCCTTGAGTCGGGGCTGATCAGCCCAGGCCCCGACATCAGCCCCGAGGAGCACTTGCTGGGGGCTTTTTTTCAAGCCCCGACATTTTCCACAAAAAGCACTAGCAATAATGGACAAAATGGAAAATCAGCCCCGAAAAGGCCCCCGACCTCAATATGTGGGGCACTTTTTTTTAGGCCCCGACCATTTTACTCAAGGCAAGCCCTGTTAAAGGAGTTTGGACTGAAAAATGGATAACAAGTCAAACAAATTGAAAACAATGCATCTTATCATAGACATCACTGCAGTGTTTTCAATTCAATTGATCCGTTTGTTGGATCATTTACAGTGTTAAAAAATAAGGGTCTATTATTAGATCAGGAGGGTTCTCCTAAATACCAGAACCCACCAGAACCACACAGAACCCTCATCTAAATTACATTTGCGCAGTGTTTTACGATGAAATATGTTTATTTTATGTAATAATTGTTACAGGAAAGAAGAGTAGAAGTAAATTCATTCTTATAGTTGCCTTTGTCTGGGCTGTTCTGGGGGGGGTTCTGGTATTTAGTACTTTTGTCTTCCCGCTTTTTGAAAAAAATGGGAGATATTAAATTCGGGGTGTCCTTTCGTCCTTCCATCCTTCCTTTCCTTTACTTGCTTTGACAGTGACCTCCGTGAAAATAAATCTGATAACCACTGTCTGAAGCAAAGTCTGTTCTGTGTCTTCTAAATAACTTCCACTTGCAACACAACTATATTCCACTGGATGCATTAATTCCCCTTGAAACTGCTGCCCAGTAGGTTCTGTCTCTTCTAAATAACCTCCACTTGCAACTCAACTATATTCCACTGGATGCATTAATTCCCCTTGAAACTGCAGCCCAGTGGGAGACATGAATTCACTGAATTTGCTTGTTCTCCTAAATACCAGAACCCCCCCAGAACCACACAGAATTCCCTAAAACCACCCTCCAAATGACATTTGCACGCTGCTCTTGGGGAAAATATTCCATTTTCAGTTTCTTTTAGCATCCAAAAGGAAACTGAAATTGAATTTATTCGAATTCATACATGGTCTCTGTCGGCATTTGTTTGGCGCTCAGCTTATCGGAATCTGGCTATTCGTGTGATTGACCTACGGAGATCTCATTGTCAATTTATTTCTGGGATTTCTGAATTAAGTCCAAAACTTTTAAAAGCATTTTTTTTTATTTGTCTCAAGACTGGCACATGATATATACAAAAAAATATTTGTCGGCAATGTCAGAAAGTGAGTAATTTGCAGATAATAGAAAGAAAGGCATGTTGTGACAAACATTTGAACTGCATGTAAGGATTATCGTTGTGAAAAACCAAGCCGGTTTAGTTGATGTTGAGGGAAAATCAACAATATGAAGCCAAACAGTCGGTAGGAGTTAAAATGTTGATCTCAATGTGTTTAAAATATGCCTGGCTTGCCTGCTATTGTTAAAAAAACGCAGAGTTAACAAATCGGTCGAGAACATTTACTTGAAAGGAAAATAGATAATACGAAGTCAGACAGGGTTATGGTCTTGAAATATTGATTGTAGCATATACATCGTTTAAACTAAAAAAAACGGATTGTCTGTAAAACAATTCAACCTTTTGAAATATTTATATTATTATTCATTCAAATGCTATGTAAATTCTGAACAGATAAGCTGTTTTCGGGTCGCAAGGGATTTCAATCCCACATTGTCCCTGTGCGACTTCGGCATGCTGAAACTTTTCATTCATTTAGATAAGCCATATCCTCCGGGGCTCAATGCTTTTATTTTATGACATCCTTCCGCGAGTTTAGATTGAGTGATGATTGAGACTAAAATTCCGAATTAACTCCCTTGACTAAATTTTAAATTTTGTTGTTCAGCTGCAATGGGAACGAATTTGATAATAGATCATGTTTTAGTTTTCCACAGAATGCTAAAACAGTCTGGAAATGGAATCTTTTTCTTCAAAAATCAATTTTAAATGTAACTTAGAGGAGGTTCTAGGGGAAAATCTGAGAGGTTCTGGGGGGTTCTGGTATTTAGGAGAAAAATACTAAATACCAGAACCACCTAGACAAAGGCAAGTACAAGAATGAATTTATTTCTATTCTTCTTTCCTACAACGATTATTACATTAAATAAACATATTTCATCATAAAACACTGCGCAAATGTAATTTAGAGGGGGGTTCTGTGCAGTTCTGGTGGGTTCTGGTATTTAGGAGAACCGGATCAGGAAGCAGTTAATCTCTTTGGTAATAAAAGAATAACAAACAATCATAATGTTTTTATTTCAGTGAAGTTGATAGTTGGATTAATTAGTACAACAACAAGTATCGTGTTCAGGTAACAACCTGTGAAATATGAATAATATAAATGAAAACTGTATTTGACACTTTCATTATGATATTTTGGTAACAATATACATGGTAAGAAAAAAAGAAAAACTATTCTACTTTTCTTTAGGACCGTGAATCAACATGGCCGCCATAAATTCCCTGGGTGTCACCTCGGATTGTTTCAGTTTATCAAACAATGTTTGTATATGTTTTTCACGTTTTCTGGCACTTAATTTCTGGTCTCTTTGAAGCAACTCTTCCGAAACAAGCTGTGCTTGTGTAGGAATTAAGCCCCCTTCTTGACATCCATATTTGCATGGTTTTATTATAAATTATTGGACATTTGTGGTGGTCCCTAACAGGTATATGCGGTACATACACAAACATTACAATCACTGGGTTCAAAAATTTATAAGAGCGCCATGCAAACTGATGTGTCTTGACATCCATATTTGCTTGGTTTTATTATAAATTATTGGACATTTGTGGTTACTATTATATTTAATTTCAACAGAGTGATTTGAGAATATGAAGGATAAAAACTGAGCGGTCTTTTCGCACTCTGTAGGCTAAACCCCCTTTAATATACATTCCCACCCCTCCCCGACCGTCGTCAGTCTCAGGCCTTGTGTTTTTAATGAGTAAGTCATAACCCTCCAGACATGAAGAGAGAGAGAGGAGAGAGAGAGAGAGAGAGAGAGGGGGGGCAATAATATATTTATATTTACCTTTTAGGGCTTTCCTATATGCATAGTATGTGATGCCTGTGCCACAACGCATGTGGTTCCAACTCAGGCACTTGTCGCAAGCTATTGCATCGTTTACCACTTTCTTGCAAGTAAGACAATCTGCATCACCGCTGTCAGTTTCCACGATTGAATGATGAAGATCTCTAAATATTCCTAGATATATACTATTTTGAACATTGTTATCAAGTCTGCAGCAAAATTGTCTTGTCGGCAACATCAACAAACCCACCAAACTTGTTATGTGCAAAGTAGCAGATGTTCCCTTTCGGCATGGTCAAATGGTTCATTCATTATTCAGTCGAGTTAAAACTTCAACAAAGACAAAAAAGAAACAACAAACAAGGGTAATTTGTGTATATTTTAATTTTGAAAAAAAACTTCAGTCGAAAAGACCTTTTTTAAAAAAATCCCGTCGAAATTGCATTTCATCGAATTGTCTTTTTGTCGAACTGTCCATTTCGTCGAAGTTGTCTTTCGTCTAATCGTCCAGGACCCCCCCAAAATACCCATGTTTCAAATCACCTTTGAAAAATAATTCAGCACTCAACCAGTTAAAAAATATTTTCTTCTGTTCCACCAGACAGAATATTTGGTGTATAGCATTCTTGTGGGGGTGGGGTGGGGGGGGGGGGGAATTATTTTTCAAAGGTGATTTGGGAGGGGGGGGTGCAGTGATAGGAAAATTCTTTAAAAATCTTCTTCAGATCCACTGATGAAATTTTTTTATATTTGGCATTCAATACTTGTGGAGAGGGGGGGGGGGGGGGGTGTTCTAATTCCTATTTGTTCAAATCAAGTCCGTGGGTTCATATTTTTACTTGGTGCAATATGCCATCATGGAAGAATAGAACTCGAGGCGCACCTCTCGTTTTATCCTTTCGTGCTGGCACTTGTGGCATATTGTACATGTTCAAATATCGGGGAATTCTGTGCATGTCTTGTTTTTGTCTGTTCATTCCTTCTTTTGCATATTAATGACTGAATTGAAAGGTACCCAGTGTTATTGTAGTGGTTTGAAATTAGCTAATGTAAATCGAAACATCTTCCAGTCAGAAATAAACCATTGAAATTAATTAAGTTTTGACATAAAAGACCCAATATCTGTCTTCTGGTTATTCTAGCTAACTCATTCTCTGTGTCTATATCATTACCCTTTCAAAGGTGTTCTGCAACACTGCACAAAGTCAAATTCTTTTCTTCAGTGGATTCATTGGTTAATTTATGACATTTCAAAGGCTAATTATAGGCATTCAGACAGTGTTTTATTGCTTTATATTCTCATATGTAGAGCCTTTCCAATTTTGTATTAATTGTATAAATGACAAGTATCCAGTGAAAGAATTACCTACATAGTTAGTCCCCCTCAAACTTGTTAGGCAAAATTTACCAAAATAATTATAATGCTCAGAAGTGGTAATGTATTTTTCATGCAGTAAAAATTTATTGACTTGGCTTTGAAAGCCCGAAGGAGATATGTCAATAAAAGTTCACCCATTGACATAAATTTTACATGCATAATCTTTCTCCTTGCTTGATTTATAATGCAACATAACTCAATCAAATCTACCAACATGACATTCTCGTTTGTTACATGATGAACTTGAAATCATTTTCTTTGGTTTGTGTATTGAACACGAGAACACGATTTACTGTCATTTTTTCCTCATCTATTCATTTCAATTGCAACGCTTGGTCAATAGACACCTGAATTTCTCTTAATACAGGATACCATGTTATAAGAACATTCCCTCCCATTCACATCAATATCTTCTCGAAATAATCTTCTGTGTTGAATGGGATGAAAGAGCTTGAGTTTATTAGACAGGAGAAACCATAGCAACTGGACCTTCTACTATACTTGAAGTGCTGCAGGCTGCAACAAGTTTGATCATCGTTCTCACATGATGGAATAGTAGCCTTCCAACTATGTACCTGCATTTTATCTTTTTAATCAGGTAAATTTGTTTCTTCATTATTGAATCTATGATGTCATAATTTTTGGCTTTTTTTTTTCTTTGTATGTTGATTGTAATCATCAGCAGGCACATGGCCAAAGGCACATAGCCAAGATTCTATGGTGGGGTGCCTAGCCAATTTTTTTTTTGGAGGAGGGGACCTAGCATGATAAGCAGGAGATTATTGAGTGGGAGGGGGTCTGGGGGACCTTCCCTGAGAACATGTTTTAATATATTTCTATATTGGGAGACCATTTTGGGGATCTATATTGTGATATTTGCCTTGGGCTAATGGTTTTCACCCCACCCCTCCCATGGCTACGCACTAATCATCAGTAGTAAATCCGAGTGTCCTGTGGTTTTGAGAATTACAGTAGGCCACTAATACCCTCCTAGAAGATGTTTCAGGAATGAAACAGCTCCCATAATTTGGATGTCATTTAACTATGATGGAAACCCTGTTCCATAGACCTTTCTTTTATGTAATTTCTAAAGAATTGTGAACCTTTAACTCTAAGAGGCTTGGAAATGTTTATGAATTTTTGTTATACTTTGACTGTACATTGTCCAATAGCTGTGGAGTTGTTTCTAAGCAAGTCTTCGCTGTCTTTGTTGACAGCCAAGTCTTGCCTAGAAAAAACTACCAGGGTACTTCAAAAGTAACTTGCAACTTTAACTAAAGATTGCATGTCGGAACACCTGTTTTGTTGTGGTAAAAAGTGATCACAGTCAGAATTAGCCCTTTAGCGGTTAAGCACTATATTTGACTTTGACAAACTTTGTGCTGTTGGAACAGTATACAATAAAAAAATGTTGTGTAGACAACAGCAAAATTACCTTGTGGTGGTTCCCAGTTAAGTCTTGGCTGTCTGTACAGCTCATAGCTTCCCCATCATATGCCAAGTGCTCACAATTAAAGCAAATTTATGATCCCAGAAGATTTCATCCAAATGTTATGCCCAATTGTTGAAAAGGGTAAATTCTGACTTAATTTTTGCACAACTTCTTTAATAATTCTGTGGAACCCACTTAGTTGGACATCATATAATTGAATAACCTGTTATCTGAGTATTACTTCCAAACACAAAACTATTTACCACACCTTCAGTACAAATTTGACCTGTTAATTACTTGCTATCGAATAAACTCATGTTAACTGGTTGACAATGGAAGCCCTCATTTGGGCTTTATTTTGAAGTAGTGCAGGCATTGTATCTTCAGTGGATGTTCCTCATATTGTCTTTGACGGGAGATTATTTCATCCTGAAGAATTCGCCTTGTTACATTTTATGGAGAGTGCCTAGGCACTCTCACATAAATTGTAACTTGGCAATGACATGTGTACAAGTTTTGATGATCAAAAATAATGTAGCACTCTACCAGTTAATTGCATTTATTTATTGGGATTTAATGTCACTTTCAACAGTCAGAGTCACCTTGTGTCAGACAGTTTTATGGGTAGAGGAAGCTGGGAGTAGCCTGAGAAACCAGCGAGCAACTGCCAGACTCCCTAACATACTAACTTCACACAAGCAGGGTTAGCATTGATTAAAGATGAGTGTAGCATCGACTTGCAGAATGCCTTAGTACACTGTGCCACTGTGCCTCCAAGTGGGCAATCAGGATTAACTGCCTTGCCCAAGGACACAACACAGTTACCCATAGTGGGGAGCGAACCTTTGGCCTTTCGGTTTGAAGTCCAGTTCCGTATCCACTGAGCCACTGCCCGCCCAGTTAATTGCATAAAAAATCTTGTATGTCAAGAATTTACTGATCATCACCAGATTCCCCTTGTTTATAGGCCTATTTGGCCTCAGTACAGCCAATACAGACCTTTAATCCATTATATCATGTTTGACAGAGCTTCTTGATTGTCTCTAGAACACAGGAATGTGAATAAATCCCTGTTAATTAAATATGCCTGTTAACTGAATAATTCGCACTGGAAAAGAGGCTATTATCAGGGTTTCACACTTCTTAACAGATTGTAATGAAATTTAGTATGCTTTTTCCTTATGTGCTAAATACTCGCAAAGCAAAATTACAATGTCCAAGTATTTCATCGAAATGTAATCTCTCCCTCTTTGTTTATTGAAAAATGTATGTGCTGGACACAATTTTTGGCTCACAGTTTGGATGTAATAGTACAAATTGTTTTATTTTTTACAGGTGGAATGCACATCATATTTTTTGTTCAGATCATTCGAAATAAAATTAGAGTAATTTTTCCAACTTACCAATGGCAAGTTACTGTAGGCAGTGTTAATATAACGATAACATGATTTTTGATAGTGTTACCAGGGATGAGAAAATTCAGCAAACTTGCTGATTTCAGCAAATCCCAGCCCAAAATGCTAAAATTTTATTTCTCTCAATTTTCAGGAAAATGGTCTTGAAATACCTTTTTTTAAAAAATTTATGGATATAAAATATGTCTACCAACAGGTTCACTCTGTGTTATTTTATTTTTTGAAAAAACGTAAATATCACAAATTTATCTTAAAAAATGTGAGAATTTTAATGAATTTTGTTGCATTCCATTCTCATGTCTGTCTCATGCTTCATTATTGAATAGAAATTTCGGGTTTTAATAATAGTAATAACATGATTTTCTCTGATGTAAATCTTCTTTATCTGAACTTCATCAGTGATTAGTATTCTACAGGGTATCTGTCGTTTGGTTTTGCATCGCCGTTTGTGAAGCAATATCTCCCGGTCGCAAACCAATATCTAAAAATGATTCGCATACTGCGATACAAAGTCTTTCTAAGATTTCTGCTGGCATGACTGTCAGACATTCTCTTTCATCACTAAGATTGCGTATTCAGAACCACCAACACAGGGACAACCGATTGGGTTATCCCACTTAGGCACGTTGCACTTTGTAGGTCACCATGTCCAGTCACTGACCCAATCATTCATTCATTATATCAATGTCATCGGGTACTGTTACCCCTTTAAAAGAATTTGCGCCAGATACATGTGCAGTTGTATTTATGTTGGATTTTCCTGAATGTGAGCATGTTCATTAAAATGCACCATAAATACAACAACTCCACTTGTGTTCGGCACAAACTGTGCTCTGAAACAAAACTTCGAAGTTTCGGTCACAAAACGAGTGACACTAATTGAGTCGAGGGAATAAGTAAATCGAGGTAAGAAAACTTACTGTCTTGTTAGTGTGTCAGTGATGCGAACTCATAAAAAAGAATGCATGTTGAACTGCATCATAATGCCATAGTCAATGTTAAGCCTATGAAATTTGCTACAGCAAACTGTTACGGAATGGGAAATTGAATTTGGGTGCCTGTATTAAACAAATGTGCACAGCATGGTATTTCGGACAAAAATAAAACAAAATGGGTTGGATAACAATAAACTGAAAATTAACTAACCTTGGTCTAAAACTACAAATCAATTTATACCAGATGCTAATCAATGTTCCTGGAGTGGGAGAAAACCGCAAATCAAAATTTTGAAAACAAAAGATACCCTGTTCCAGTAGTCATTTGAAGCTCGCTGCAAAACTGAGGACCATTACTCACTTTAGTTTAATTACAACATTACTCTGAAGACCAGACATGTTAACCTCCAAAAATTTTTTTCAGGGAACTTGAAGGGGATTTTCAGTGAAATGTGATGAATTTCAGGGAAAAGTATGTCTGCAAACAATATACACAAGAAGAACTAGAAATTAAAACTCCATTGGCAGCGGGTTGCACCCAGTGGTTTGTAGGCTAAAAATTTGCTGATGCCCTTTATGCCAGGTTAAAAAATCATTGGTATGAATATCCTCGCCCTCCTTCAAGCCTCTACCCCTACCCTGCTATTCCCCCTCCCCCATTCCACCAACCACCACCGCCACCTACGGTTGTGTTTGACCAAAGTGCACCGAGCATAGAATTCCCTTCTGGAATGGTTAATAAAGTGTAATTCCATTTTTAGCTCACCTGGCATGTGAGCTTTTTACATCACTTTGTCCGTAAACTTTTCACACTTTCATCTTCTCTGTAACCGCTGAGCCAGTGTGAACCCAACTTGACAGGAATGGTCTACGGGAGGTCCTCTACAAACGATCCTCATTTTGTTCCCGTCGGATGAAAAACATGGCTTTCAGAAGCATTCTTTTATTTTGGTTGGTGGTTTTTCAAAAATCTCCTCTGAAACCGTCAGGCCAAATGTTTTGAAACTTCACATAAATGATGACTGGGACCCCCCTCTACCAATGATCCACATTTAATGTTGATCAAGTTACAAACATGGCTTACAGTTACTATAGAAACCCTAAGAGAAATCACATTTTCATCATCTTCTCTGGAACTACTGAGCCGACATGAACCAAACCCGGCAGGGATAGTCTATGGGAGATCCTCTACAAACAATCCTCATTTTGTTCCCATGGGTTTGAAAACATGGCCACCAGAGGCATTCTTTGATCCTGATTGGTGGATTTTGAAAAATCTTCTCCTTTGAATTAAACCACAGGGCCAAATGTTTTGAAACTTTGCATGGTTGATGACTGGGACACCCTCTACCAACGATCCTCATTTAATGTTGATCGGGTTGCAAACATGGCTTCAATTGCAGCTTATAGTTACTATTGAAACCCTATGGGGAATTTCATTTTCATCTTCTTCTCTGGAACTATTGAGCCAACGTGAACCAAACTTAGCCGACATGAACCAAACTTGGCAGGAATGGTCTATGGTAGGTCCTCTACAAACGATCCTTATTTTGTTCCCGGTGGTTGAAAAACATGGCCGCCAAAGGCATTCTTTGATTCTGGTTGGTGGACTTTCAAAAATCTTCTCCTCTGAAACTGCCAGGCCAAATGTTTTGATACTTCACATAAATGAGACTGGGACCCCCTCTACCAACGATCCTCATTTAATGTTGATCGGGTTGTAAACATGGCCACAATTGTGGCTTATAGTTACTATAGACACCCTATGGGAAATCACATTTTCATCTTCTTTGGAACAACTGAGCCGACGTGAACCAAACCTGGCAGGGATAATCTTTGGGAGGTCTACAAATGCTCGCCATTTTTGTTACCGTGCATCGAAAAACATGGCTGCCGGAAGCATTTTTAGCTCAACTTTGACATAGTCAAATTTGAGGTTATGCCATGACCCGTCTGTCCATCTGTGCGTCTGTCAGCAATTCAATATGGCTTGGGCTAGAGGCTGTATTTATGAACCGATCTTTAGGAAACTTCTTGAGTACCTTTGTTATCACCGTGGGACGAGAACGAGTGTTTTTGGGTGCAGTCCAAAATTAAAGATGGCCACCAGCAGCCATTTTGTACCTAAGTTAGTGCAATCAGTTTTTTTTTACAGAACTTCTGTATAAAAGTTGTGATTCGAATAAATTTTTGTCTGAATGTTTAGTAACATGAAATACATCACATATAATACAGGGTTTTTTCTCGTGCAGAAATTCTGCAAATTAGATGAGCTTTGATTTTTTCAGTGCAACTTACACACAGTTAGTACACATGTCAATACGGCTCGGGCTAGGGGCTGTATTTATCAACCGATCTTCATGAAACTTCTTGGGTACCTTTGTTATCACCTTGGGATGAGAACGAGTGCTTCTGGGTGCGGTCCAAAATTCAAGATGGCTGCCAGCAGCCATTTTGTACCGAAATTAGGTCCAATCAGTTTTTAGCTCAATTTGACAAAGTCAAGATGAGCTATTGCCATCACTTCTCGTCCGCCGGCTTACGTACGTACGTATGGGTGTACGTACATAGGTATGGGTGTACGTACGTACGTATGGGTGTACATACGTCCACAATTTCCTTTGGCACACCTCACAGGTCACATTTATGATCAGATCGCTTTGAAACTTTGTATGCTTGTTTGGGTTGACCTCTAGATGGGAGCTATTGATTTTCTTCATTTCCGTCAAAAAATGTTGCCGCTGGCAACGTTCTTAGAACTTAGTTTAGTGAGACGTCGATATTTCGCTTTGGCACACTCTACAGGGCACATTTATGATCGAATTGCTTTGAAATCTGGCATGCTTTTTTGGAGTGACCTCTATATGGGAGCTATTGATTTTCTTCCATTAACATCAAAAAATGTTGCCGCTGGCAATGACCTTTGAACTTAGTTTAGTCAGGCATCAATATATTCCTTTGGCATGCCCAACAGGGCACATTTATGATCAGATCGGTTTGAAACTTTGTATGCATGTGTAGTGTTACCTCTAGATGGGAGCTATCGATTTTCTTCGATTTCCATCAAAAAATGTTGCCGCTGGCAACGCCCTTCGATGAACTTAGTACAGTTATGCATCAATATTAACCTTTGGCTCACCCTGCAGTGCACATTTTTGACCAGGTCACTTTGAAACTTGGTACGCTTGTTTGGGGTTGACCTCTAGATGGGAGCTATCGATTTTCTTCCATTTCCGTCAAAAATAGTTGCCATTGGCAATGACCTCTGATGAACTTAATAAAAACTTAGTGCAGTTATGCATCAATATTTCCCTTTGACACACTCTGCAGGGCACATTTATAATTGGATCACTTGGAAACTTCGTGTGCTTGTGTGGGGTGATATCTATATGGGAGTTATCAATTTTCTTCCATTTCTGTCAAAAAAATGTTGCTGCTGGCAACAACCTTTGAACTTAGTTTAGTCAGGCATTCAATATTTCTCTTTGGCACACCTTTCAGGGCATATTTTTGATCAGATCACTTTGAAACTTGGTATGTGTGTTCGGAGTGACCTCTAGATGTGAGCTATTGATTTTTTTTCATTTCCTTTTAAAAATTATTGTCGTTATCACCAGCCTTTGAACTTACTGCATTTGTGTAGCAAATTATCTTTTTTGCACTCTCTGCAGGGTATATTTATGAATTTCCATAAAAAAGAGAGAAAAAAACATTGCCACAAGCAATGACCTTCAAACTTAGTGCATTTGTGCATTAACATCTTCCTTTGGCATGCCTCAGAGGGTGCATTCATTATCAGTTTGTTTTGAAACTTTGTATGCCTATTCAGGGTGACAAAGATAGGAGCTATCGATTTTTTTTTCATTTCCATCAAAAACTGTTAGCAACAATCTTTGAATTTATTGCATTTGTGCATCAGCATTCTTCTTTGACATGCCCTGCAGGCCACATTTATCATAGGATTGTTTTTTAACTTTGTGTGTTCATTGGGCGGCACCTTTAGATAAGAGCTATTGATTAGCATTCATTTCTGTGAAAAAAGTTGTCATTTACAATAACCTCTGAACTTACTGCATTTGTGTATCAACATTCTTCGTTTAGCCAGTCTTACAGTTTACATTTAAAAATGCATGGATTACTCTTGACGTTGTGCACACACAATGCTGTTATGTTGAAATTTCACCAAATAACATTGGTACCAATTATCTTAAATTTTGCCATTTCACTAAAAACTTACCAAGTTCAAGTTTGTCAAGTTGAGCTACAGAGTCGTTGACACTTTCCTTTATACACAACTTATATACTATATGGCTCAAGCTAGAGGTCGTATTTATGAACCGATCTTTACTAAACTTCTTGGGTACCTTTGTTATCACTGTGGGACGAGAACGAGTGTTTTTGTGTGCGGTCCGAAATTCAAGATGGTCGCCAGCAGCCATTTTGTACCAAAATTAGTGTAATCAGTTTTTTTTGTACAGAACTTTTGTATGAAAGTTCTTATTTGAATAAATTTTTGTATGAATGTTTAGTAACATCGAATACATCACATATAATACAGGTTTTTTCCTCGTGCAGACATTACGCAAATTAAATGGACTTTGATTTATTCAGTGCTACTTATACACAGAAAGTACACATGTCAATACGGCTCGGGCTAGGGGCTGTATTTATGAACCGATCTTCACGAAACTTCTTGGGTACCTTTCTTTTCACCTTGGGACGAGAACGAGTGTTTTTGGGTGCAGTCCGAAATTCAAGATGGCTGCCGTGGCCATTTTGTACTGAAATTAGGTACAATCAGTTTTTTGTACAGAACTTCTGTATGAAGGTTCTGATTTGAATAAATTTTTGAATGAATGCTAACATTTGGCTTATGGTGCACCATACAAGGGTCCTCATTGTAACATTAACCCCATTAAGATTTCTTTTCTAGTTTAGCATCTAACTGTCACCCTCCTTTACAATACTTTACCTATACATTTGTTACAGGCTACAGTCAGCATTTATGTACAGACCGTTACAATACTTTATATGTACTTTGTTATCAGGTCATTACCTAGATGTGTGTCATTGCTGTGTCACATACTATACATGTACATGTCTTACACAAGTTGAGCTACAGTGTCATTGACACTTTCATTTGATTCTGATTGGTGGATTTTGAAAAATCTTCTCCTCTGAAACCACAGGGCCAAACATTTTGAAACTTTGCATGGTTGATGACTGGGACACCCTCTACCAATGATCGTCATTTAATGTTGATCGTATTGCAAACATGGCCACAATTGCAGCTTATAGTTACTATAGAAACCCTATGGGAAATCACATTTTCATCTTATCTGGAACTACTGAGCCGAGGTGAACCAAACTTTCAGGAATGGTCTAAAGGAGGCCCTATACAAACGATCCTCGTTTAGTTCCCGTGGGTTGAAAAATATGGCCATCAGAGACATTCTCTGATTGATGGATTTTGCAAAAATCTTCCCTCTGAAACTACAAAGTCAAATGTTTTGAAACTTCACATGATTGAGGACTGAGACACCTTCTACCAATCAATGATCCTCATGTAATGTTGATGTAATGTGCAAACATGGCTGCAGTTGCAGTTCATAGTTACCATGGAAAGCCTATGGGAAATCACATTTTTATATGTAGTTCCAGGTGAGCGATTACAGGCTCTTGAGCATCTAGTTCATGGTCACACAGAATTTAATCCAACTTTCCCTTTTTAGCTCAGCTTTGGCGAAGCCAAATTTGAGCTTATGCCATGGCCAGTCGTCCGCCGTCCGTCTGTCCGTCAACAATTCAATACGGCTCGGGCTAGAGGCCGTATTTATGAACCGATCTTTACGAAACTTCTTGGGTACCTTTGTTATGACTGTGGGACGAGAACGAGTGTTTTGGGGTCCGATCCGAAATTCAAGTTGGCCGCTGGCGGCCATTTTGTACAAACTTAGGTGCAATCAGATTTTTGCGCAGAACTTCCATGTGAAAGCGCTGATTTGAATAATTTTTTTGTATGAATGTTTAGTACCATGGGATATATCACATACAATACGGGTTTTTTTCTCGTATGTAAATTATGCAAATTAGACAAACTTTGATGTATTTAGTGTTACTTTCAGCACTAAAAGTTCAAATGCCAATACAGCTCGGGCTAGAGGTTGCATTTATAAACCGATCTTTACAAAACTTCTTGGGTACCTTTGGTATCACCGTGGGACGAGAACGAGTGTTTTTGGGTGCGGTCTGAAATTCAAGATGGCCGATGGCAGCCATTTTGTACAAAATTAGGGGCAATCAGATTTTTGCACAGAATTTCCATATGAAAGCGCTGATTTGAATAATTTTTTGTGTGAATGTTTAGTACCATGGGATACATCACATATAATACGGGTTTTTTTCTCGTGCAGAAATTCTGCAAATTAGATAAACTTTGATTTTTTCAGTGCTACGTACACACAGTAAGTACACATGTCAATACGGCTCGGGCTAGAGGCTGTATTTATCAACCGATCTTCACGAAACTTCTTGGGTACCTCTGTTATCACCTTGGGACGAGAACGAGTGTTTCTGAGTGCGGTCCGAATTCGAGATGGCTGCCAGTGGCCATTTTGTACCGAAATTAGATCCAATCAGTTTTTTGTACACAACTTCTATATGGCTCAGGGTAGAGGTCGTATTTTTGAACTGATCTTTCTGAAACTTCTTGGGTACCTTTGTTATCACCGTGGGATGAGAACGAGTGTTTTTGGGGTGTGGCCCGAAATTCAATATGGCCACCAGCAGCCATTTTGTACCAATACTAGTGCAATGAGTCTTTTGTACAGAACTTCTGTATGAAAGTTCTGATTTGAATAAATTTTTGTATGAATGTTTAGTAACATAGAATACATCACATATAGTATGGGGTTTTTTCTCGTGCAGAAATTATGCAAATTAGATGAATTTTGATTTATTTAGTACTACTTATACACTGTAAGTGCACATGTCAATACAGCTCGGGCTTGAGGCTGTATTTATCAATCTTCACGAAACTTCTTGGGTACCTTTGTTACCACCTTGGGACGAGAACGTGTGTTTCTGAGTGCGGTCCAAAATTCAAGATGGCTGCCAGTGGCTATTTTGTACCGAAATTAAGTCCAATGAATTTTTTGTCACAACTTTTATTAGTTTTATACAGCTCGTATTTATGAACTGATCTTCACGAAACTTCTTGGGTACCTTTGTTTTCACCTTGGGACAGGAATGAGTGTGTTTTGGGGTGTCTTTGTTATCACTGTGCTATGAGAACAAATATTTTGGGGTTCAGTCAGACCCACTCTGGGACTCGAAGATTTCTTTTCTAGTTTAGCATCTGACTGTCACCCACCTTTACAATACTTTACCTGTACATTTGTTACAGGCTACGGCCAGTATTTATGTACAGACTGTTACAATACTTTATATGTACCTTTGTTATCAGGTCATTACCTAGAAGTTTGTCATTGCTGTGTCACATACTATACATGTACATGTCTTGACAAGTTGAGCTACAGTGTCATTGACACTTTCATTTAGATGTGGTGTTTCTTTACATGCACTGATTTCTGAGAGGGGATGTTTCGGCCTTTGGGAGTCGAGATTTCTATCTCATCATTGGTAATTCATAATTTCGTTTTCACTTGTGAAAATACCATTTGGAACATTCCGGGAATAGATACCTCAATTATAACACGTACAACAAAACAAAATTCAGTATTTTTGACTATTCTAAAATATGTCCACTGAGTATCGATTTTCTGCCGTAACTTTTCAGCATATCACGGAAGCAAGGTGAATTTCTGTGTGCAAATTGTGATCCATTTTTAAAGTGTATTCTGCTTTGCCATACTGGAGTACAGGGGCACGGTGGCTCAGTTGGTAGAGGTGCAAGCTGCAAGCCGAGAGGTCCTCTGTTCCATCTGATGCAAACACGTATCCGTGGGCAAGCCACTTCACCACATTGTCCAAGTGGGGGCACAGTGACGTTGTGTACTAAGGCATACTGCACGTCGATGGTCCACTTGTCTTCAACCAATGCTAACCCTGCTTGTGTGGAGTTAGTATGTTGGGGAGCCTGACAGTTGCTTGCCATTTCTCATTGGTTCTCTCCAGGTATTCTGGCTTCCTCCACCGGTAAAACTGTCCAACGCGAGGTGACCCTGGCTGTCAAAAGTGTCGTTAAACCCCAATAAATAAATAAATAAATAGTGGAGTACAGATCGAGTGGATAATTGAATAAAAATGATATTTGAAGTAAATAAATATATATTATTTAGTTCTTTTTCGTACATTTTATTCATCAGGAATCATTATTTAAGTGAAGGCGGATGTCAGTATGTGATGTGCTTAATTCACCTCTTTTTTGCTTTAGCACTTGCAAATTGACCACATAGCTAAACTGAAATGAATATAATTAAAAAAACGTGAATATTAGTGAAATATTTATAATAAAAGACTCTTTAATTAAAAATATAATTCACTTGTGTGCATACATTCATTATGATCGGAGCTTCGAAGGTCTATGATTTGACAGTGAATGTCTTGAAACTGAAAAATATTTGACTCTATTATTTTCCAGGATTTTTGGTCAAACCCGATTATTCTCTTCCGGGAAGCTGAGAACTTTACAGGATTTTCCCAGGCATTCCAGGAGAATTAACATGTCTGGCGTGGAACCTTGCAGACCTTTACACCCTCAGTGTTGACTGGTTTTGTGTCCGATTTTATATTTTCATTGCAGTTTTATTTCTCTTGAAGAATGTGACATCTTTCAGTTGTTTCATTTTGGTCTGCAGGTGGTTTCCATCGCTGACACAAGATAACTGCACATTAAGCACTCATGTCATGATCACACACATGGGCATATGGGGCTTTTGTGATATAGGGGGGCAAACCTTTTGATTTTGCCCAAAATCCTGTATGGCCGCATCCCAATCTCTCTCTGTCCAGTTCCTTGCTCGGATTTTTAAATCCCCCCCCCCCCCCCCCCCCCCCATGCCATGCTTCCTTACTCCTAACCCATTGAGTATTTTCAAGACATTTTCCTTTACAGCAGCCATAGCCAAAGTTATCATCCCCCCCATCACTGCCCATGCATGGACTATGCCCATTCCACAGCGACTGCACTGTATTTTTTTTCCACAAGTGTTTTCTTCCAGTAGGAGGTTGGCTGACATCTGTGAGATGCACTCATTTGTCTGACAAGCTTGATTTTTCTGTAATTGCAGCTGGTTCTCACAATTGTGACATCAAGCATACAGTATACAGAGTGGTTTTGTACTTGGGACACCCCTGTTGGATGGACTTCAGCTCATTAAATTTGACTTTACACTTTTGTTGTGGGCATGATATAGCCACAGATGCTGAACCACCGATAAATGTATTATTAAATCTTGCCTTTGGTTATTTCACCCCAAACTGTGCTTCATAAGTCTCAGTAAATCAACCATGACACATTAAATTATTTTGAGGAAATATCACACATGTTTGGGTCCTTTTATGTATGATATAAATATAGTGACTATAAAATCAACAGCATTCAAAATGTTTTATTGCTTTTTCATGAACTTGAAGATAGACTTAGTTTGTATTTTATGAGATTTTTATAACATACAGTTTTTCCTGAACCTGTTGCTTCAGGAATCTGATTTTTAAAAGCCATGAAATGAATAGTACCTCCCATTGGGGCATTCGTTGTGTTCCTTGAAAATCTTGACAGTCCTTGAATTTAACAATGAGTTTTCAGAGCCTTGAAAGTAATTGAAATTTATGCATTAGCCCTGAAATTCTTGGGTACAAACGATTGGCTGGAATTGACTTCATATCCATGTTGTGGCCACAAGTAGCCATTGTGTAGAAATATGTGACCATAAGGCCCCACAAAGTAGATCTGTTTCTCAGGCCATTTTTTGTAAAATTACATGTGGGCGGGCAGTTTTTTATTTTATTTATGTTCTTGGTTTGGTTTATGTTTTAGGCCTCATCATCTACAGAATAGCATGGGTGGCAGTGTATTTCAGCCCTTGAGCGCAAGAAGGCTTTGCAATGCTGAAGCATTGCAAAACCTTGTTGCACTCGAGGGACAAATGTATCTGTCAACCATGACGGCTGCCCAAGCCCGAAACCCGAAAACTTTTAGCACAGTCTGCAGGTCATATTTAATATGGAGGGATTTCATTGTAACTTGGTAGGATGACTCCAGATAATGTCTGGATGGGAACTTCCCCTTTTGGTAGCGATCATTCAACCGTGATGGCTGCTCGAGCCCAAAAGCCGAAAACTTTTTGCACAGTCTACAGGCTGTATTTATGAAGGGATTTCATTGTAACTTGGTACGATGACTCGGTATAATTTCTCGATGAGAACGTCCCCTTTCAGTCGCAATCGGTTGATTGTGACGGCGTTAGGGGCCGAAGCACGAAAACCTTTAGCACAGTCTACATGTTGTATTTATGAAGGGATTTCATTGTAACTTGGTACGATGACTCTGTATAATGTCTAGATGAGAACTTCCCCTTTTGGTTGCAATCTGTCAACCGTGATGGCTGCCCGAGCCCACAACTTGAAAACCTTTAGCACAGTCTGCAGGTCGCATTTATGAAGGGATTTCATTGTAACTTGGTAGGATGACTCAGTATAATGTCTAGATGAGACTGTCCTATTTTGGCCGTGGCCGGTCAACCGTGATGGTCGCACAGGCCTGTAACCTAGATTTGTTCAGCACAGTCTACAGTTAATATTTATGAAGTGATTTCATTGTAACTTGGAAGGATAACTCGATATAATATGAATCTTTTATTTCAGACACTAAGGTCCATAATGAACAAAAAAAAAACAAAACAAAAAAAAAAAAAAGAAAAGAAAAAATAATAATAATGTAAAACAGATACATAGGCATAACTTGAAAATCTGCATTCGATAAATCACAATATGATGTCTAGATGAGACTTTTCTATTTTGGTCACGATCAGTCAGCCATTACCACCACCTGGTTACGGAACCTGGATTCATTTAGTACTGTCTACAGATTCTTTTTATAAAGGGATTTAATTGTAACTTGGTAGGATAATTTGGTATGATATCTAGATGAGACTGTCCTATTTTGGTCATGATCAGTCAACCGTGACTGCCAAGCCATCATGTGACCAAGATTCCTTCAGCAAAGTCTACGAGTTATATTTATGAAGGGATTTCATTGTAACTCATTTTGGAATAATTTCACTGTAACTTGGTAACCTTGGTTGACATACATTAACTGTGAGGGTACATTAACCCACCCCTCAATTCTTTAGTACAGTCTACACCTCAAATTATTTTTTTTGAAAACATAGCATACAGGGAACAGAAATTAACATTTTCCCAATTATCACAATTCTTATTTTATTTCATAATCCTTTCATGAATATTTAACATTATCCTTTTCATCAAAGACAGCACACAGTCAAGTTAAGCTACAGTGTCATTGACACTTTCATTTAAGGATGCCTCAAGGTTTGAACTCGGACAAATCGGGGAAATAAATTTTTTTAACATTACTTGTTATCAAGACTGCCTAGCAGGTTGTTTTTAGTGAAGTGTCGTCTGCCTGAATAGGCAGACAACACTTGGCCAAATATGACTGCTCTCATTGTATGAATTTCCTTGATCACTGTTTGTCAAACATCACTGCATGCTGTACAACACAGAAGGTGAGCAGACTCGACTTCCGGATTTTAGGTGTCAAAGAACATCTTTATCCTTAACCCTCTGCACTCTTTTGTCCGAATACACAACTTTCAACCAGATAATTTTTCCCATAATGCAACTAGGAATTTAACCAATTCAATTTTGTTTGATAGCTCAGTGAGCTCTGTCAAAGAAGACTGCATTGGTTAAATTCCACGTTGTATTATGGGAAAAATATGCCGCTTAATATTTTGAAATTTTTTAGCGTGTTAATCAGAAGTCTTACTCATAGCTACATGCTTAAGGTCTGGAGTATCTACAAACATTGCCTGAAAGGTCCTTGAAAATGGATTTGAAGGTTCCTTGAAAGTCTTTAAATTCAGATTATCCTTAGGACAATGAACCCTCTTAATAACGCATGTCTTTGAATATCAAAATTGTGTGAAAACGGTTCATTATTCATGTATGTATAGACTGCATAACCGATCTATTTCTTGTCTAGAAAAGTCAAATTTTATTTACATGTACATAACAGCTTGAGCACATTATCATTTTGATATGTTCAAGACTATCTTGGCACATATGATTAACCCACACAAGACAGAAAATAAGCATACTGTCATCTGCAAAATTTGGTCCCCAGGGGGTGAATTTGGTGATGCTACCCTGCACAGCAGGGTAGCATCACTACGTTTACCCTCTGTGACCCTCAGTCTAAATCAGGGTCTCAAGCCTAAATAGAAAGAGGTACCCAGAGGATAAATTGGTCCACTGTATGGGATAGCATCAGTAAATACAATACAACCATACATACATACAAGCTCAGAAATAAGCAATCTGGCATTTGCAGAATGAGGTCCCCAGAGGGTGAATTTGCTGATGCTTTCCCATACAGTGGGCTTGAATTCCCCAATTTATCCTCTGGGTACCTCTTCTTGTTTAGGCCTGAGACATTGCTTCAGTTTTTGGTTCACAGAGGGTAAATTAGTAATGCTACCCTGCTGTGCAGGGTAGCATCACCAAATTCACCCTCTGGGGACCTCATTCTGAAAATGACAGATTGATTATTTTTAGGCTTGAACCCACAAGTCCTCAAATCAATTTGTCATTAGAAACGACTATATATACATTGACATAGCTGCAGATGACTTAACTCTCTGCACACTGAATGAGCTCTGTTAAACATGATTCAGTTTGTTAAATTTGTAGTTGCTTTTTGGAAAAATTGCACCTTTAAATTTGATATTTTGACAGTAGTGTGCAGAGGGGGTTAACAGTGTTTATACGTTTTTGTTGGCTGTCTGTGTAGGGTTTAATGTACGCCCTTTTTGGGGGCTAAATAAGGCCTCTTTCCCAATTGGTACATGCTATAAAATTCTCAATTTCTGACACAAAACCATTTACCACACCTTCGGTATAAATTTGATCTGTTAATTGCATATGGGTTGTAGAGTAAACTCCTGTTAATTGTATATAAATTTTTATAATATGTCGAAAAAATTACTGTGACACGCACCAAATTCCCCTTATTTATCCACCTTTTTGGCCTCACGACATCCAATACAGGCATTTATTCTATTATATCTTGTTTGACAGAGCTCTCTGAACTCTGTCAAGCAAGATATAATAGAATAAATGCTTCGTTTACCCCCAGAACACAGAAAACTGACCAAATCCCTGTTAATTGTGTACTCCTGTTAATTGAATAATTTTCCCTGGCAAAATGGATATTCAATTAAGAGGATTCTACTGTATCTTCAAACTAATACAGCATAATCAGGTCTCGATGAGCTCGTTCCAACGAGGGGTCATAACCTATGATTTTGAGACAAAAAAATAATGAAAATTAATTGGCGATTTTTGAGAATGGCGCTGCTCGGTTTTGGCCATTACGTTGGGTTAATCCTAATAAAATCATACCCATTTTAACCTGTATTCTCTGGAAAAGAGCTTGCTGGGGGTATTTTTGTTTAAATGACCAATTGAATAATTTTTGGAAGACCAAGAAAAAGACCCCTTTCTCAATCTACTTGGATAAAATCTTGGTAAAAACACTGTCAAGGGAAATGTATCCTCCCAATAAAGTTCTCAAGGAAGAAGACAGTTCGGTCAACTTTTAAAAACGGGCAGTTTGTGGCTGTATGGGGACCAAAGGGTTAAAAGTGTGCTATGTCAGAGGTCCCCAACTTTCCTCTCCCTACTCTGGTGGGGTTCCCCCCTCCTCCAAGGCTATTGCTACTGTAGTTTATTATAGAGTGGGGGTGCAGGCTGCAAGCTCGGTTCGAATCCCACCTGCGGCAACCGCATTGTATCCTTGGGCAAAACACTTCATCCCCATTGCCCATATTGGGGCACGGTGGCGTTGTGTGCTACGCTAAGATGATGAGGCTGGTCAAGCCCACCCAGTTCAGAATGGAGATATAAAGAACATGCTAACTACAACAAAAAGTTTGACTCTTGCTTTCGTCCAAAAGGATTTTCTCTTTTTTGTTTTGTTACTTCTCCCCCATTGGCATAGTATTTAATTGTTACTGGAGGGCAGGTATACAATAAAACAGGTCATCGGTGCAGTGAAGTTGTCTGGTGTGCTATCTCGCATCTTGTTGAGAACCTTCACCAAGCAGTATCGCACGAGTGTGATAATGCTTGGTTGAAAGTCCTCAATGAGATGCGATACTGCACACCAGAAAATGTCATTGTATTCATAATCTTTATTTATAGAAGAAACTTCTAACCCTGATGTGTTGGTCTGTACAGTATTAACCCCTGCAATGAATTGCACAAATCCACCATACACTTTTGGGAAAGCTTTGTCCTTTTACAGTTACTCAACATGATGCTCAAAACCAGCCTGTGTTATTCACAAAAATTGCCCTTCAGATTTTTTTATGAGAGAAGGCAAGTACTGTTTCACTGGTACTATACAACCTGGTGACCAATGAGTGGGGAGTGCAGTGGCTCAGTTGTTACGACATTGAACTTCAAACTGAAAGGTCCATGGCTTGATATCCAAGGATAACTGCTTTCTGACCTTGGGCAAGGCATTCAATAACCGATAGCCCATGTGGGGGCACGGTGGCACTGTGTCCTAAGGCATACTGCACGTCGATGGTGCACTTGTCTTCAACCAATGCTAACCCTACTTGTGTGGAGTTAGTATGTTGGGGAGCCTGACAGTTGCTCGCCATTGCTCGATGGTTCTCTCCTGGTACTCTGGCTTCCTCCACCCATAAAACTGTGCGTCACGAGGTGACCCTGGCTGTCAAAAGTGTCATTTACACCCAATAAATAAATAAATATTAGATAGTGTCAATTGTCACACTCCAGTAAACTGTAATAAAATTTTGTTCAAACACAAACCCCTGTTAGAATTAACATGACTATATTTATGTGAGTTTAATACACTGATGTGAAGTATACATAGCGATTATTACCATTATGTGGATGTACTAAATATGTATCCGAGTCAAGCTCTGGGTTCTGAGGGCAGAGCACAACGAGTCGAAGACGAGTTGTGATGTACCCTTTGAACCCGGAGCGAGACTCTGATACATATTTTGTACATCCACATAATTGTAATAATCATTTTATCTTACAATATATTGGGGGATAAGTCAAGAATGTAGACGAATATATAACAAACTTTTTATTCGTACGGATGAACAAAAAGAAAAAAAATGGAACTCATGCGAAAGGAACATGCTTGTATCCGACCCTCTGATACAAACATCTGTATCAGGAGATCGGATACAAGACAGTTGCAGAGTTAATACAGACATAATACATGTTGATTGTAAGATAAATATATTTATCTTACAACAAAAAAGTATTTCCCCCAATACAAGTGAAAACATCTTGACAAAATACAAATCTGTATTAAGGGTAGCAACCTCATATGCGATCATTCGGTTCAGAAAGAGAATGTTTTTATCTTCAGTCATCGAAAACTGATTACTCATGTCAAGGCAACCATTTTTGATAACAGTAATTAAATGATAAATAACCAACTAAACAAAATAAATTAGACTAGATCATTTTTTGCCATGATGATATTTTTATACACTCCCAACATATGTTAACCGTGAAAAATAAAACAAAGAAACACTGCTATAAACTTCAGCAGCTGTAAAACAAGTAGAATAATGAATATGGATTACATCATTCATAGCGCTAGAACATAATACCATAACATAATCATTTTCATTCATAAAAATCAACTCGTGGATGCTGAACGATTATCAAAATATATGCAAATGTTTCAAGAATTCGTTGGATTTTGTTGAAACTTGGCATATAGAACCAGGCCTGGCAATCAAGAAACTCAAGGAGTGCAAAACAGTTGCCCTCCTCAGATTGCTTGGGAGTGCAGTTGCACCTGAAATATTCAATGCAAAAACTTGTATGCTATTTTGGTTATATTCACTTCAAGGTATTAATATTGTGACTGAAAAATTGTACTAAATTCAGCTACATTGTGGACATATTGGCACACACATCTCATTATTCAAAATGCTGCATTCAATTCTTATGTGACTGTCTTCTACACTCAAAATGTATCGAAATGCTACACAGAATGGGTCATGAATTATTGTGAATCAATGCAACACTGACAAATCATCACCTGAATTCCAATGTGTTCTCTGTGCCAGTAGGCACAGAGAACACATTGGAACTCAGGGGACGAAATGATAATAGATTTTAAAAGCAGTTCCCAAACAGGTCTGGGATTCCAGAAAATCAAGGGGGGCAAAAATTGCCCTCCTCAATTTTTTCTAGGCGTGCAGTAGGCTTGCGGCACTCCTGCACTCATAAAGAATGCCAGGCTCGTAGAACTGGGAGGTTTTGATTTTTATGTGTACCCATACCATGTATGGTACACATAATGCCGGCATCCGGGGTGGCCCTCCGTCATTCGTCCATCCTTTGTCTGTTCATCTGTCCGACCATCCATCTGTCTGGCATCCATATCCATTTCTTTGGCATTCGATAACTTGAAAACTATTGCTTAGATTGTCATGATACTGTATATTTGTGTTCAGGTTACTAATGTGCCGAGCTGTAGATTTTTTGGTGTAAATCTGATTATTCAATACTGAGATATTAACCCTTTACCCATCCAATTAAGCATTATTCCAATCCATTTCTTTGGCATGCGATAACTAAAAAAATATCCATCCTATTGTCATGTTACTTGATAGATATGTTCAGGTAACTGATGTGCCGAGCTGTATAGTTTTTGATGTAAATCTAACGATTCGATCCTGAGATACTAACCTTTATCCATCAAATTAAGCATTACTCCAATCCATTTCTTTGGCATGCGGTAACCTAAAAAATATTGTTACTTCATATGTGTGGTCAGGTTTCCGATGTGCCGAGCTGTGTAGATTTTGGTGTAAATCTGGTAGTTTGATCCTGAGATTTTAACCCTTTATCCATCAAATTGTGCATTTTTCCAATCTATTTCTTTGACATGCGATAACTCAAAGAATATCAATCTGATTGTCTTGTAACTTCATATAGATGTTCAGGTTACTGATTTGCCGAGCTGTATAGTTTTTATGTGTACCCATACCATGTATGGTACACATAATGTCGGCTTCCGGGGTGGCCCTCCGTCGTTTGTCCATCCTTTGTCTGTCGATCCATCTGTCCATCCAACGTCCGTATCCATTTCTTTGGCATTCAATAACTTGAAAAATTTTGCTTGGATTGTCATGTTACTTTATATTTGTGTTCAGGTTATTGATGTGCCGAGCTGTATAGTTTTTGGTGTAAATCTGATAATTTGATCCCGAGATATTAACCCTTTATCCTTCAAATTGAGAATTCTTCCAATCCCTTTGGCATGAGATAACTCAAAAAATATCAATCTAATTGTCATGTTACTTTATATATTTCTTCAGGTTACTGATGTGCCGCGCAATATAGTTTTTAGTGTAAATCTGATAATTTGATCCTGAGATAATAACCCTTCATTCTTCAAATTGAAAATTCCTCCAATCACTTTTTGAAAAATATTGCTGCTTGGATTGTCATGTTACTTTATATCTTCAGGTTACTGATGTTCTGAGCGGTATAGTTTTTGGTGTAAATCTGATAATTTGATCCTGAGATATTAACCCTTTATCCTTCAAATTGAGAATTTCTCTAATCCCTTTGGCATGAGATAACTCAAAAAATATTTGTCATGTTACTTTATATATGTGTTCAGGTTACTGATGTGCCGAGCTGTATAGTTTTTAGCTCAACTTGACAAAGTCAAGCTGAGCTATTGCCATCACTTCTCGTCCGTCGGCGTACGTACGTTAGTATGTTAGTACGTTAGTACGTACATCCACAGTTTCCTTTGGCACACCTCACAGGTCACATTTATGATCAGATCGCTTTGAAACTTGGTATGCTTGTTTGGGGTGACCTCTAGATGGGAGCTATCGATTTTCTTCAATTTTCGTCAAAAAATGTTGCCGCGGCCAACGTTCTTAGAACTTAGTTAGTCAAACCTCAATATTTCCCTTTGGCACACCCTACAGGGCACATTTATGATTGGATTGCTTTGAAACCTGGCATGCTTGTTTGGGTGACCTCTAGATGGGAGCTACCGATTTTCTTCTATTTCCGTCAAAAAATGTTGCCACGGCCAACGTTTTTAGAACTTAGTTTAGTCAAACCACAATATTTCCCTTTAGCACACCCTACAGGGCACATTTATGATTGGATCGCTTTGAAACTTGGTATGCTTGTTTGGGGTGACCTCTAGATGGGAGCTATTGATTTTCTTCAATTTCTGTCAAAAAATGTTGTCGCGGCCAACGTTCTTAGAACTTAGTTTAGTCAGAAGATCTCAATATTTCCCTTTGGCACACCCTACAGGACACATTTTTAATCGGATTGCTTTGTAACCTGGCATGCTTGTTTAGGGTGACTTCTAGATGGGAGCTATCGATTTTCTGCAATTTCCATCAAAGAATGTTGCTGCGGCCAAAGTTCTTAGAACTCAGTTTAGTCAGACCACAATATTTCCCTTTGGCACACCCTACAGGGCACATTTATGATTGGATTGCTTTGAAACGTAGTATGCTTGTTTAGGGTGACCTCTAGATGGGAGCTATCAGTTTTCTTCAATTTCTGTAAAAAAATGTTGCCCTGGCCAACGTTCTTAGAACTTAGTTTAGTCAGACCTCAATATTTCCCTTTGGCATTGGTACAGTATAAAAATGTTAAAAAATTTATAGTAATTTATATATTTTTAGCTCAACTTGACAAAGTCAAGCTGAGCTATT
Organism: Pictodentalium vernedei; assembly: GCA_031216915.1. Taxonomy (NCBI): domain Eukaryota; kingdom Metazoa; phylum Mollusca; class Scaphopoda; order Dentaliida; family Dentaliidae; genus Pictodentalium; species Pictodentalium vernedei. The sequence continues at coordinate 771,173,234 of CM062296.1, forward strand.
GCCATCACTTCTCGTCCGTTGACGTACGTACGTACGTACATTAGTATGTTAGTACATTAGTACATACGTCCACAATTCCCTTTGACACACCTCACAGGTCGCATTTCCCTTTGGCACACCCTACAGGGCACATTTATGACTGAATTGCTTTGCCATGGCCAGCGTTCTTAGAACTTAGTTTAGTCAGACCTCAATATTTCCCTTTGGCACACCCTACAGGGCACATTTATGATCAGACTGCTTTGAAGCCTGGTATGCTTATTTGGGGTGACCTCTAGATGGGGGCTATCGATTTTCTTTCATTTCCATCCGTCAAAATATGTTGCCGCCGGCAACGATCTTTGAACTTAGTTTAGTCAGGCATCAATATATTCCTTTGGTATGCCATAAAGGGCACATTTATGATCAGATCAGTTTGAAACTTTGTATGCTTGTTTGGGGTTACCTCTAGATGAGAGCCATCGATTTTCGTCAAAAAATGTTGCCACTGGCAATGACCTTCGATGAACTTAGTAAAAACTTAGTGCAGTTAAGCATCAATATTTCCCTTTGACACACCCTGCAGGGCACATTTATGATTGGATCGTTTGCAAACTTGGTGTGCTTGTGTGGGGTGACATCTATATGGGAGCTGTCGATTTTCTTCCATTTCTGTCAAAAATGTTGCCGCTGACCTTTGAACTAAGTTTAGTCAGACCTCAATATTTGCCTTTAACACACCCTTTAGGGCACATTTATTATCGGATCACTTTGAAACCTGGTATGTGTGTTCAGGGTGACCTCTATATGTGAGCTATTGCTCTTTTTTCATTTCCATAAAAAAATATTGTCGTTATCACCAGCCTTTGAACTTACTGCATTTGTGCATCAACTTATCCCTTTTGCACTCTCTGCAAGGTATATTTATGAATTTCCATAAAAAAACATTGCCACAAGCAATGACCTTCTACTTAGTGCCTTTGTGCTTAAACATCTTCCTTTGGCATGCCTCCAAGGGCATATTCATTATCAGGTTGATTTGAAACTTTGTAAGCTTATGCAGGGTGAAAAGAAAAGATAGGAGCTATTAATTTTCTTTTCATTCCCACCAAAAACTGTTGCTGTTAGCAACAATCTTTGAATTTATTGCATTTGTGCATCAACATTCTTTGACATGGCTTGCAGGTCACATTTATCATAGAATTGTTTTTGAACTTGGTGTGCTCATTAGGCAAGGACTAACATTTGTGTGTCAACATTCTTCCTTTAGCCAGTCTTACAGTTTACATTTAAAAATGCATGGATTACTCTGACGTTGTGCACACACAATGCTGTTATTATGTTGAAATTTCATCAAATAACATTGGTACCAATGATCTTCAATTTTGCCATTTCAAGTTCAAGTTTGTTAGGTTGAGCTACAGTGTCATTGACACTTTCATTGGTGTAAATCTGATAATTTGATCCTGTGATATTAACCCTTCAAATGGAGAACTCCTCCAATCCATTTCTTCGGCATGCGATAACTCAAAAAATATTAATCCGATTATCAGGTTACTTTATATATGTATTCAGGTTACTGAGATGACAAAGAGGGTGTGCTGACAAAATGCCCTCACGTGGATTTTACCTGTCCACAAAATTGGTCCTGAGATTTTAACAGCTTTCTACTAGTTGCGCGTATGGGTACACATCTGACTATTTAATCGGCCTATTTTTTAGATTCGTTTCGGTTCGGCTTCAGAAAAAAACCTTGGTTTTGGTTTGGTTTTTCTATGTGCTAATAATAGATAGTAAATAATACTTCAGGGCTCCTTAACTTGAAAACAAGAGATTGTCACTCAGAAGTGACTATGCCCCTGACGTGGCAATGACCTTGATCTGTGACCTTGACCTCCATCAAACCCCAAAAAATTTTGTGTGTGACACATCGCAACATGTATGCCAAGTTTCAACAAAATCTAATGAACAACATGTATGCCAAGTTTCAACAAAATCTAATGAACAACATGGATGCCAAGTTTCAACAAAATCCACCAAAGTATCTTAGAGTTATGGAGCGGACATGAAAATCTTCCTGGCAGACAGTTGACCTTGATCTGTCACCTTGCCCTCCATTGAAAAAAAAAATGTTTGTGTGCGACACATCGTCTCCCAATAAGCAACATGTATGCCAAGTTTCAACAAAATCAACAAAGCATGTCATTTTCAGTCTAATGAACAAGCGGTTAAATTTTATTTTGTAACAGTCCACTGGAGAATATTTAGACACACAAAGAATGTAAGACAAATTTATAGCGTCATAAAATTGTTAGTTGCACTGCCCTTTAAAGATATTTTTCCAGGGGCCATAATAGTATCGATTCACAAGAAGGATCATAGATTTTTATCCAGTGTTTTGAAACTATCATATTTTGTGGGCAGTGGTAAAATCACAGTATGTAAATTTTTGTGGAAAGAGGCTTAAAACTTTTTTCTATCAATGGTTATATTCTGGCATGGTTGCCACTCATATGAAAAGTCCTTGGATTTCGGCTCCCTTCCTTGAGAAGTGCTTGAATTTGTTCATATCCTAGAAAAGTACTTGATTTTCCACCATCTTACTTGAAAAGTACTTGAATTCAAGTTGACCTGTTACATCTGAGACAAGAAGTTTCATGATAACCCAGCTCAGTCTGTTGTGTGGACTCCAGACCACTGCAGTTTTTTTATTTCAGGAATTTTGCTATCCAATGTACTCTGTCCGTAATCAGGCCTGAAAATAAGCAGTCTGACATTTGCAAAATGAGGTCCCCAGAGGGTGAATTTAATGATGCTATCCCATACAGTGGGCCAGTTTATCCTCTGGGTACCTCTTTCTGTTTAGTTTTGAGACCCGAATTCAGATTGAGATTTACAGAGGGTAAATTTAGTGATGCTACCCTGCTGTGCAGGGTAGCATCACTAAATTCACCCTCTGGGGACCTCATTTTGCAGATGACAGTCTGCTTATTTTCTGGCTTGTCCGTAATCTGATAATATGCTGAGCCCTTTCCAACAGTGTGTTACATCACACATTTCATCATTATGTCATCATAATAGTTGGTTTTATCATTATTACAATGTAAATCATGGATCTGGAAAAGTTAAATAAATAAAATTGCAATTCTAGTCAAGATATTTGTTGAAGATGTAGTAATGTGGGTGAACGAAAAATTGGTCACCTTATTTGTTTTTAGGCGAACAATCATTCAACAAATATGTTCAGCCCTGTCCTGATAGTCCTTGAAAATTGTCGTCAGTTTCCTTAAAAGTGCTTGAATAGTGCTTGAATTTGTTTCTGTGATATTACTGGGAACCCTGTCTGGGAGATTGAATGTAAGGACAGAAGGGGTTTTTTTTGTCAGTGAAATGTGTCCTGAATACTCCTGATTGGCTCAAATCAGTCCTGTGTAGTAGTACAGTGGAGCCCTGTTAACTGAATAACCATTTTTAGGCCAAAAAAAGTTGAAACTCTTTCTCAGGCCCTCCCGCATGGTCCTTTTTACTGCTGCATGCTCTCTTTTTATATGCAAACTAAAAAAAAAAAAAAAATTAAATGGTTTGTGTCTGATATTTTACCCAAGTTAATAAAATTGATACATTTGTCCCTTCAGTGCAACAAGAATTTGCAATACTTTTATCATTGCAAAGCCTTCTTGCACTCAAGGAACGAAATACACCACTACCCATGCTGTTATGTAGATTATCAGGCCTAAAACATAAAACAAACCAAGAACATAAACTTGCGAGGGCAAAGAAATCATTACAACAAAAAAAAAATAAAATAAAAAAATGCCTGCCCACCTGCAGTTTTACAAAAAAAATGGCCCGAGAAACAGAAGATCTACTTTGTGGGGCCTTACTTGTGATAATCATTAAAATTACAGGACTATTCAATTAATAGGGATATGGTCATTTTCATGTATTCTAGAGATATACTGATCATTTATTCCATTATCTCTTATTCGACATAGCTCTTGGAGCTCTGTCAAACAAGATATGGTAGAATAAATGCCTGTGTTGGATGTACAGAGGCTAAATAGGTCTATATTGCAGAGTGGTGGGTTTCTAAATCGAGCCATCTCCAAATAAAATTTATCTTGGATCCAAAACTACATATTTATTCATTAAAAACTGCATAAAATATCACAGATGAAAAATTCAGGTTGTGACATCATCATCAGTAATGATTGCACTCCAGATCCTGAAGAAATATAAAAAAAATAAGATATCCCCAAATAATAGTGTGGGAGCATTTTCTGAAATGAATTTCAATAAAATTTTAATGACAGAGAATCGATTCATTGTGAATCCAGCTTCAGGTGATATGGGCTAATGCGCTGATCATCCTGCAAATGGATTGCAGTCAATTTTTGAAATAAATAAAAAAAACTATTTCATACCATTTCAGAATGACTTATTTTTTTGAATACTCTTGAGTGCCTAATAATCATACATGTATGATTATTCTTTTTCGAACAAAATTCCTGCCTGTATGATCCTTATTTGACCCTGTATGATTATTAATTTTCAGCAGTCGAATGTGCAGAGCGGTTGCTTATCTCAAGAAGTTCACCAAAACAAACTAATAAGGTACATGTACAAGCAAACACAGGATGCAATGGAAATGTTAATGGGTAGAGAGCTGGAAGCATATACTTGGGCTTTGTTCTGAAGTACTGCTACCATAACATTAAGACCTAGTACCCAGTGGATGTGCTTCATACCATCACAGAAACAGAATTAATTAGTCCATAAGGTTTTGCCTTGGTGTAATTTATGGGAGAGTGCCTACAGGCACTCTCCCATAAATTGCAACAAGTCAAATCCATGTGAAAATTATGATAACCGAAAGTAATTTAGCCCTTCACCGCTTCAAGAGTATCAGACGTCTGAAAACAGTTCAGAGCACAGAGGTTGGCTCACATCTTGGAATTTTCCACCCTATACTATTATTATGTCTCCCCTTCCCAGAAGGGAGACATATTGTTTTAGTGCATATTCTTCTTGTTCTTGTTCTTCTTCTTCTTGTTCTTCTTCTTCTTCTTCTTCTTCTTTTCTTCTTCTTCTTCTTCTTCTTCTTCTTCTTCTTCTTCTTCTTCTTCTTCTTCTCATACAAACTTTGTCCGGGCCATAACTTTTTTGTCTTTTGACCTACACCTTAGATACTTGGCATGTGGATGTATCACCATGAGCCGGTGTGCAGTGTACCATAGTGACCTTCGTGTGACCTTGACCTTTGACCTGAAGGTCAGATTTATGTGTTTTTTTAAGGGAAACCTCACACAAACTTTGTCCGGGCCATAACTTTTTTGTCTTTTGACCTACACCTTAGATACTTGGCATGTGGATGTATCACCATGAACCGGTGTGCAGTGTACCATAGTGACCTTCATGTGACCTTGACCTTTGACCTGAAGGTCAGATTTATGCGCTTTTTTAAGGGAAACTGTCTGGATGGACCAGAACTTTTTTGTATTTTGAGTCAGGCTTTAGATATTTGGCATGTGGATGTATCACCCTGAGCCGGTGTGTAGCGTACCATTGTGACCTTCATGTGACCTTGACCTTTGATCTGAAGGTCAGATTTGTGCTTTTTTCAAGGAAACTTTGTCCAGACCAAAACTTGTTTGTCTTTTGAGCCAGGCCTTAGATATTTGTCACGTGGATGTATCACCATGAGCCGATGTGTCGCATACCATTGTGACCTTCATGTGATCTTGACCTCAAGGTCAAATTTATGTACTTCAAATAGGGAGTAATTGTCCAGACCAGATTTTTTTGTTTTTTTTTTACCTAGGACTTGGTTATTTGACATGTGGATGTGTCACCATGAGACCGCATGTAGTGACCTTCATGTGACCTTGACCTCAAGGTCAAATTTATGTACTTCAAATAGGGAGTAATTGTCCAGACCAGATTTTTTTTGTTTTTTGACCTAGGACTTGGTTATTTGACATGTGGATGTGTCACCATGAGTCCGCATGTCATGGCCTTCATGTGACCTTGACCTCAAGGTCAAATTTATGTACTTCAAATAGGGAGTAATTGTCCAGACCAGAATTGTTTTTTGACCTAGGACTTGGTTATTTGACATGTGGATGTGTCACCATGAGACCGCATGTCGTCTACCTCGATGACCTACATGTGACCTTGACCTCTGACCTTAAGGTCAAATTTATGTACTTCAAATAGGGAATAATTATCCAGACCAGAACTTTTTTGTTTTTTGACCTAGGACTTAGATAGTTGACATGTGGATGTATCGCAATTAGACCGCATGTCACATGTAATCATGACCTTCATGTGACCTTGACCTCAGGGTCAAATTTATGTACTTTAAATAGGGAGTAATTGTCCAGACCAGATTTTTTTTTTTTGGACATGTGAATGTGTCACCATGAAACCACATGTCTGCTACCTTAATGAACTGCATGTGACCTTGACCTCTGACCTCAAGGTCAAATTTATGTACTTCAAATAGGGAATAATTGTCCAGATCAGAACTTTTTTGTTTTTTGACCTACATGTGGATGTATCACAATGAGACCACATGTCATCATGACCTTCATGTGACCTTGACCCCAAGGTCAAATTTATGTACTTTAAATAGGGAGTAATTGTCCAGACCAGAATTATTTTTTTTTTGACATGTGGATGTGTCACCATGAAACCGCATGTCTGCTACCTTGATGAACTGCATGTGACCTTGACCTCTGACCTCAAAAGGAAGGGGAGACATATGTTTTAGTGTGCTAAAACACTTTCTAGTTCAACCCTGTACTATTATTAATTTTCAGGAAATTTTCCACTCTGTACTATTATTTTGCCCTGTACTATTATTAGGCACTCAAGAGTAAGTAATAATAAATGCCTCCACAAAGGAAACTCTGATGTAATTTATGACCATCAGAGTTAAAAAACAAAGAAACCTTCAAACAATAGAATTTCCCATGTCAACCCAAAGTGAGGCAGCACAAACGAGAACTCCTGCAAAACTTGAACAGATTTAACCCCGTCCAAACAACAGACAGAAATTTATTTATTATCCCCCCGCAAGGGAGGGGTATAGTGGAGAACTCTCTCCATCTGACTGTCTGTCTGCCCATCCAAACTTTATTTATGGCATAACTTGAACAATACTTAACAGATTTCAATTCTTTTTGGTATATGTCTCTATAGCAACAATGTCTGCGTCAAGTTCGATAAACACCGATATCTCTTAAAAATTATGGTCAATTATGTCCCTTTGTTATAAAAATATCCTGTAAATCTTGTTTACGGCTTTACTTGGAACAGTAGTTAACAGATTTCAATTCTTTTTGGAATATGTCTCAATAGCAACAATCTCCACGTCAAGTTTGATGACCAAAAATATCCGATGAAAATTATGGGAGTTATTGCTCTTTGTTAAGTAAAAAATATCGTGTAATGCTTGTTTATGGCATAACTTGAACAACCGTTAACAAATTTAAATTCTTTTTGGTATATGTCTCAATAGCAACAGTGTCTACGTCGAGTCCTATGACCAGCAATATGCGATGAAAATTATGGGAGTTATTACCCTTCATTTAATAAAAAATATTGTGTAATGCTTGTTTATGGCATAACTTTAACAATAAAAAACAGATTTCAATTCTTTTCGGTATATGTCTCAATAGCAACAATGTCTACTTCAAGTGCGATATCCAGCGATATCCGATGAAAATTTGGGGAGTTATTGCCCTGTGTTAAAACATATCTTGTAATGCTTGTTTATGGAATAACTGAAACATTAGTAACTAAATATCAATTGTTTTTGGCGTATATCTCTTTGGGCACAATGTCTACCTCAAGTTTGATGACCACCATTATCCGATGAGTTATTGCCCTGCAGATTTTTTATTCAGTAAACAGGAGTCAACAATGTACTATAACATACTTGAAATTAACAGATCAAACCCAAATGCAATTAACAGATCAAATTTTCTACATAAATGGTTTTAGTTTTGGAAATTGTATTCAATTAACAAGGTTATTCAGTTAAGACATATTCAATTTACCCCTAGCACTCTGGTACTACAACAGAATTGTTTCCAATCACTCTATTTTTCTCTTGTGTAACTATGAATTAAACCAATTATATGGGGGCTTGGGTAACTGGTTCTTATCCCATTACAAATTACCACAGTTAAGCAACGTCGAGCCCGGCTGGTCCTCGGATGGGTGGCCATCTGAGCAATCGATTCGGACTCCCACGTTGTGTCTTTGGGCAAGGCACGTACTTAACCCTGATTGTCCACATGGGGGCATGGTGACGCCGTGTATGGTGCGCATGTCTTTAACCAATCTAACCTTGTCTGTGCTGGTGTGCGGAGTTATGATGTTGGGGAGGTGGCAGCTGCTCGTCGTTGCTCGGTGGTTCTCTCTGGGTACTCCAGCTTCCTCCACCCGTAAAACTGTCATGGTCATGATTAGCCATTGTTCATAAGTATGTGACCTTAAACACCAATAAGTAAATAAATAAATATAACCAATTATATCAAACATGGTATATTTGGTTAAATAGCAAACTGCATTATGGGAGATATTTGCTGCTGAAAACTTTGCTATTTTGACTTCAGGGGGCACGGTGGCTCAGTAGGTAGAGGTGCGGGCTGCAAGCCGACCACATTGTGTCCTTGGGCAAGGCACTTCATCCCCATTGCCCACGTGGGGGCATGTTTGCATTGTGTACTAAGGCATACTGCATGTCGATGTTGCACCTGTCTTAAACCAGTGCTAACCCTGTTTGTGTGACAATTGCTTGCCATTGGTCAGTGGTTCTCTCTGAGTACTCCAGCTGCCTGCACTTGTAAAACTGTCATGGTCATGATTAGCCATCGTGCAGAAATATGTGACCTGTCATGGTCATGATTAGCCATTGTGCAGAAATATGTTACCTTAAACACCAATAAATAAATAAATAAATAAATGAATAAATAAATAAATAAATAGTTTTGACATCAGAGTGCAGAGGGTTAAGGAGCTCCACTGTACTACATATTCGAGTAGCTCATGTCGGATCACCCGATAAAAATAAATGTTCACCTCACCTTCCTGATTTTAAATGAATGTAGGTGTACTTAATTGTTTGGACTATTACAAATAGTAAAAAGACCAAGTTTTATTGATTTTTATTTCAGTTTTTTCATTACTCACTTTTATACGGTCCCGCTTAACTGCATGTAGCTGATATCATACCCATGGCCAGGGATACCAAAGTCTTTTACCAGTGGAACAGCCTATGAAATGAAGTAGTGCTTGATGATTGTGGTAAAGTTTGTTCCATTTTACTGGCGTAATAGCCTGTAACCAATGTATGGAATAAAGGTCCACTATATACAGCAGCAAAAATAAAAATGGGTACAACTCTTGACTTTATATTTCTGTTCTTGTCATGAGTATAGCCATAAATGCTAAAATGAAAATAAATACAAATAAATCAGCTGTGGTGATAGCCCTCACCAACATTTCAAAATTGCAACAGTATAAAATTTCCATTTTCTTTGGCATTGAAATCATTTGATACCTCTTTGGAATGAGTGCAATGCCCTCATTCCAGTGAGTGGGCCTATAATATATTTTGTGAATTGTTTGAAATAATGGAAATGAGAGAGCACAGTGGCTCATTTGGTTAGAGCATTGGACTTTTAGCCGAAAAATCAATCGTTTGATCAGGACCCACGTCATTACCATTGTGTCCTGGGGCAAACGAACTTAATCCTGATTGCCCATACAAGGGCAAGATGTTGTTGTGTACTAAGGCATGCTACACGTTGCTGGTGCACTTGCCTTTAACCACTGCTTGTGCAAGGTTAATACATTGAGAAAAGTCTGACAGCAGCTTGTGGCTTCTGGGTAGGTCTCTATGGATACTTTGGCTTCCTCCACCCATAAAAGTGTCCAACAAGATTCGACCCTGGCTGCTGAAAGTGCTAACAAACCCCAATGAACAAACATTTTTGTTCAGATTTCACCTACTTTGAACATTACAAAACTTGGGCATAGCATCAGTAATTTGGGTAATTTTAACTCTTAGCCTGCTGAGTAAATTCAAAATATATTTTATAAAATGGGTGCACGGTGGCGTTGTTTGCTAAGGCATACTGCACGTCGATGGTGCACTTGTCTTCAGCCAATGCTAACCCTGCTTGTGTGGAGTTATTGCATTGGGGAGTCTGACAGTTGTTTGCCATTGCTCAGTGGTTATCCTGTATTTCGGCCTCTCCACCCGTAAAACTGTCCGTCACAAGGTGACCCTGGGTGTTGAAAGTGTTGTTAAATCCCAATAAATAAATAAATTCACTTCAAAGATCATTTGAAGCACATCCACAGAATATGAAGCCAGTTAGTTGTGGTATGGGCACACCAGAATAAAGCCCTAATATTGACTTCTGGCACTCAACTGGTCAACTCTTAACCTACTGAGTATTTTCAGTATATTTTTATCAAATCTAGTCATGGCTGCTTTAAAGCAGCCATGACTAGATTTGATGAAAAATTCATGTAAATTTAACTCAAGAAATCATTGGTCAAAAAGATCAATCAATTTTTACAGAGGGAAATTTGGTTAAAGGTGCCCATATTATACTTATTTCAGTGGCATGAGATTCATGTCCTGGGCAGGAATATCCGCCAGCAGCGTGCAAGGACTTACAGGAGAGTGTATGAACATGCATAGACTCAAAGTACATGCTATGCATTTGTTGCACACTCATGAAGATATGCATTCTAGCCATATTTTGTACAAAAAGGTTGACTGTTTTGGTCAGTTTGCTGTAGAGAGGAGTTACACAGTGAGCTGTTAGGGCTTATATTTCGCTGAGAATCCTGGAATTGATGCAGGCAAAGATTCACACAACAAAATCAGTGAGAATCTATGTAGATAAAAAGACCCAGTTTTATCGATTTTTACTTTGGTTTTATCATTACTAACTTTTATATGGTCCCGCATAACTGCATGTAGCTGATATCATACCCATGGCCAGGGGTACCAATGTCTTTTACCTCTGCTAGGATTCGCATGAAAAGAATTGAGTCAGTTTAAACCATTACCTAACATAGCGGCAGCAAATTAACCAATACAAGGCTAACATGACCTGAGATATCCTGACACTTCGTCAATAAAAGTATACAAATATAGCTGTCATTGGATTGTTTGAACCAGCTCAATGTTCCAGTTCCAGTGACATCCACTTTTGTAAGTTTTTTTTGGTAAATATTGTTTATTTTTAAAAAAAATATTTATTAAATTCAGTTCATGTCTTAAAAATTAAACAGCTGTGTGGGTACAGGGTTAACGTGTTATCAGTATACAACATGAGGTTCAACCATGATGGCCTCATGAGATCCTGGGACACCCATAGCAGGTATGTATTCTCGTGACCATTTTCGTGAAATCCAAATGGATTCTCCCAAATTTAGATAAAATATTGGCCCTGGATGTGTTCACACACAGCTGTATTTAAAGGAAGAAGCTCCCTAGAGTGTTGATCTTACATGCAAATGCCTGCTGGGCTGATATGCAGTATTTATGAAGAACCTGTTCAGGGTGAAGTAGGTCATAATATATTATTCATTCCTGAAGATAGAGTTCTATTGATTTTCTATAAAATGACCCACAATTTGTGGTACAGCTATATACTCATCTTAAAATAACTGAATTCCCTAATGTTGAATTGATCTGATAAACTAGATAATTTCAGGATGAGCACTTACATGGTATGCAAGAGTGAACATGCATTTTCTGTTCTCAACTGGGAGAAACAATTCCCACATATGCTACATACTATGAGCAGGGAGCATTTTAGATTTTTTGGAGCAAGAAAGAAAAGAAATTAGAACACTCTTATTTCATTGATTGTTGCCATTTAACATCCAAGATAGGCAGATTGATGGCTCAGTGGTTACGGAATTGGACTTCAAAAGGTTCACAGTTCAACCCTGCCAGGGGTAATTGCGTTGTGTCCTTGGGCAAGGCACTTAAATCCCAATTGCCCATGTGAGGTTACGATGGTGCTGTGTACTTTGGCGTACTGAATGTAGATGGTGCTCTTCTCTTCATCCAGTGCTATCCCAGCTTATGTTGATTTTGTTTGTTGGGGAGTTTGGCAGTTGCTCATCATTGCTTGGTGATTTTCTCCAGGAACTCTGGCTTCCTCCACCCATAAAACTATCAGACATGAGGTGACCCTGGCTGCCGAAAATGCCATTAAATCCCAATAAATGAATAAAAAAATGATATTCAAGATATGATTGTTCATAATATAGCGTTCCATCAGCATACTGAATCATTTTTTACAACTAGACTACTTCATTGTCTACAGCAATTTGGGGAAAAATACTTATGTAATATTTATATTCTCACTTTTTTTCAAAACGACTCTTTAGGTTACGTGTGGGTTACGTCAATTGTAAAATACGTGAACAAACTACAGGTTACAGCAGGTTTCGACAGGTTACAACAAAGTAATACAACATAAGTTTATTAAATTACCATCTTCAAAGAATTTCTTAGGTGAAATCACATGTAAGTTGTTGATATTTATACAGGCGGGAATCCCATTAAGACGTTAAAGCATGACTGACAAAGTAAAAACAAAGAAGGTGGAGAAGCACTACAACACCCTTTTTCTATGAGCTACGAGCCTGCAATAGGGTGAAACCTGCTAACGGGTTATGATATAAACCTTTTATTTTTAGGTCTTCATTGCCTCAAGGTTTATTAACCTTTTTTTGATTAAACTTCTCATATATTTTTGATCATTGGCAAGCACACATGCATAAGCTTCCAAGTTTTCATGTTGTTTCAATTCTTAACTGAATTATCCTCTCTCAACTTAGATTTATTTATTGATTTCTAAACAGAATTTTTGTGTGTATAACTCCTTGTGTGCTGAACCGATTTTGATGAAACTTGTAAGACATGCAGACGTGATCACTGGCAAGTTGACATGTGCATACCTCTCTATTTTCAAGGTGTGACATTATTTTTGGTCATCAGAATGTGAAGATTTCTTTGCCTTGTAGCAGTTTATGGCACTATCCCATTAGGCACTCTCCAGACAGACACAGACAGAATAATTATCCCCCGCTTAACCCTTTACCCAATGTAACAGCCAAAACCAGCCAGCGTTATTCACAAAATTCTCCATTCAATTTTTATTACCTTTTCATTTTTTGTCACAAAAACATAGTTTATGACCCTCATTGGAATGAGCTCAATGAGATCGTTCCAATGGGGGTCATAAGCTATCTTTTTGATGCAAAAAATCTAAAAAATTCGTCCTTCAAGAATTTTATTTGCAAGTGTCGCCTGCTTTTCATGTTAGGTAAAGGGTTGAAGTGTGGCATGAGGTATAGAAATGGGCCCAGTCTGTTCACACATTCTATGAATGCGATAACGTGAACGAATGAAATCAGATTTTCTCAAAACTTGCTGCAGGCATACACTGTAAGAAGATCTCTGTGAAGTTCACTATTCACCAAATTCCCTTGATGTTTGTTAGAGTTATGCACCTTTTTGTTGGAGATTTGGGGTTTGTGTGATGATGAGTTTGTGAACATGATAACTATCAAGCCTTTAATTTCTATTACAGTGGAGGCCACTAAACTGGATATGTCATAATTGAATAACTCCTTTAATTGAATATAAGTGCCAAACACTAACCATTTACTATACCTTTAGCACCAATTTGACCTGTTAATTGCATATCGATTGTAGAATAAAGCCCTGTTAATTGAATAAAAAATCTTGTGATCTGTCAAGAAGTTATCCTGACAATTACAAATTCCCACTTTTTATGTATGTACCCATTTGGACTGAGTACATCCAATACAGACTTTTAATCTGTTTATCTTGTTGGACAGCATCCCATGAGCTCTCTCAAACAAGATATAATAGAAAAATGCTCAGTATATCTATAGAAGATGGGAAAGAGACCAAATCCAAATAGTCCTGTTAAGGCCACACAAAGTAGACCTTCTGTTTCTCAGGCCATTATTTGTGAAATTGCATGCGTGCGAGCAGTTTTTTATTTTATTTTTTATTTCAGTAATTTCTTCTTTGCCATCAAAAGTTCATGTTCTTGGTTCAAGTTTTAGGCCTCATAATCTACAGAATAGCATGGGTGGTGGTGTATTTCATCCCTTGAGTGCAAGAAGACTTTGCAATGCTAAAGCATTGCGAAGCCTTCTTGCACTCAAGGGACAAATTCATCAATATTTTTAACTTGGGTAAAATATCAGGCATAAACCATTTAATTTTTTTTTTTTAAAGTTTAAATTGGTTATAAAAAGAGAGCATGCGGCAGCCAAAAGGACCATGCGGGAGGGCCTGAGAAACATATTTTTTTATTTTTTTAGGCCTAACTGGCAGAGAGCTAAATTATTTTTGGTTGTCAAAATTTTTTCACATGTCTTTGTCTTGTTTCAATTTATGAACAGTGCTCACAAGGCAAAGCCACACAGAATAAAAGATAATATGAAGCACATCCACAGAATATTATTTTATTATTATTATTATTTATTGGTGTTTAAGGTCACATATTTCTGAACAAGGGCTAATCATGACCACGACAGTTTTACTGGTGGAGGGAGCCATAGTACCCGGGGAGAACCACCGAGCAATGGCGAGCAACTGTCCGCACACCAACATACTAACTCCACACAAGCAGAGTAAGCATTGGTTGAAGACAAGTGCACCATCAACATGCAGTACACCTTAGTACACAACGCCACCATGCCCCCATGTGGGCAACTGGGGTGAAGTGTCTTGCCCAAGGACACAACGAGGTTGCTGCAGGTGGGCTTCGAACCAAGGAGCTCCCAGCTTGCAGCCTGCACCTCTACCTACTGATCCACCATCCACGGAATATGAAGCATTTAAGGTGCAGTATGTGCAATTCGGAATGAAACCCAAATATGGGCTTCCAGCACTTTACCAGTTAATTGAATAATTCTCACTGAAAAAAAATAGCTATTCAGTTAACAGGGGTCTACTGTACTAGCACTTCAGAATAAAGCCCAAATAGGCAACTCTGGTCTTCAGGAACATGAAGTCTGTATATTCAATTATAGTATCAACACATCAGAATAAAGCTCAAATATGGGCTTTTAACACTAACCAGTTAATCCTTAAGTCCTCAGATTAATTTTAAAGTATTTATGGCCTTTTTCTGCTTACATAGTTATTGATGACTTGGCAGGGGTTCTACATCACTGCTGGCTGCCTGTACAGGCAGCCAGCAGTGATGTAGAACCACTGCCAGGGAAAATTCAGTCTACACACAAGAGTGATAAAAAAGATTACACAAGGGAGCACCTGCTTCAGTGCAATATAAAAGTGGCGGTTTGGGGCTGTATGGGGGCTTAAGGGTTAACTGAATTATCTCCCAAAGCTTGATCCTACATTGATTTCTATATGAAATGAATAAATTTTTGTATTAAATACACACCCCTCACCCAGATCAAGTGTATGTGAGAGTATTAATCACCTGAAGGGGTATTAATCACCCAAAGGTGACAGTTCTAGTTTGCTGTGGCATCCTCCACCTCCCAATTGGAACCTTGGGAAAAGTGGCACAACTATGCTAGGCCTTGGGGATGGGGGGGGGGGGGGGGGGGGGGGGGGGGGGGGGCAGGACTCTCCAAAATCCCAATGCCACCTCCTTCCCCTTATTCAAACCCCATTTCAGCTATTTTCACCATCTGTCACATTACACTCAGATTGAGGCAAATACAGTGTTAGTTGTTGGGGAATGTTCATTATAGTTCATTCAAAAATAAAGCATAAACACGACTCCGAAGTCAGTATGGGCTATTGTCATAGTTTGAAAACCGGTCATATGTAAATGGTTTGTCCATCCATACTTATTTTGGTTTCCATACGATAACTTGAGTAATGATTGGATCTTCTTGAGGGCCCCAGAGGGTGAATTTGATGATGCTATCCCATACAGTAGGCCAATTTATCCTCTGGGTACCTCTTTCTGTTTAGTTTTGAGATCCTGATTCAGATTGAGGTTCACAGAGGGTAAATTTAGTGATGCTACCCTGTGGTACCTCATTTTGCAGATGACAGTCTGCTTATTTTCTGGCTTGGTCATGGACACCATATCTGACATTTGGAGCGTGGGTAATTTGTGGCTGTTAAATTCTAAAGCTTTGCATATTTAGGAAACTTTAAATAATCACCAAACATTTTGCCCATAAAAGATCTGTTTGAGAATCTCTTCCTTGTGAGAATGATTCAGGCATTTAGCATATCTGTCCACACCACAATTTCCTTGTCTTCCTTGCACAGATAATTACCTCTAGTTGGAAGCAAATTTTACCCAACATTCACTCTCAGAGCACAAGATTTTTCAAAATTTTCCTGGGGGAGGGGGCTCTACCCCCCTCCCAGACCAACCACCCACTCAGCCCTTTGGGCCTCGGGACATACCTATGGTATGTCATGCCTCCCTGAATATTGCCCAGGCCCCCTTATTTCAGAATCCTGGCTCTGCCACTGCTTTGGGTGCAAGTCTTCTGAACTTGGAAGCATAAAATGATTTGCTGAACTTGATACTTGTCTTGTGCATATAGATACTAAAAGTATTCTTAACCCTCTTCACACTTGTGTCGAAATTTTTAAATTTCCATCCTTGTTGCATTATAGGACAAATTTGTAGCTTTAAATTTTGGAATTCTGACTTCAGTGTGCAAAGGGGTTAAGTACCAGTAAACAAACTTAACGGGTACACTACATGTGCATGATACCATTCACCAAACAATTTGTCAAACTACCCAGTTTTCAGATTCATTTGAATAAAAAAAAGTCCCAGAAAATGGTAAAGTGGCATTCTAAAAATAGTAAGTCGGTGAATCTTTACATCTTTGTTAAAATTTAATTTTAATTGGTCAACTATTACTTATATTTAATAAAGGTTTCATCTCCTCCTGTGAGAAACTCTAAGTGAAGAGGTGCTTCTTTACTGTGGTAAACAAGCTCTGTTTCACTTGTAAAATTGGACTAAGTACCCAATGCTTGGGGTGAAAATGGGCAACATGGAAATAAATGATTGAGTAAACTTGACTTTATCTCCATGTTGCTCATTGAGCTTTGTCAAACAAGGCTGGATTGGCAAAATTTTCAGTTATATTACAGGAAAGATTTGGAAGTAGTAATTTCAATATTTTGACATCAATCTGCAAGGGTTAAAAAAAAATAATGCATTCTGTTAGTTCAAATGCCTCATACCTTAACAATGTGAAAAAACACGATGACTTTCCAGCATGTTTATATGAGTATCCTAGAAACAACAATAAAAAAAATGTAAGAGGTATTCATTTAAAACTCATACATTTTCCAGTATCAGTCAATATAATGCTGCTTCACATTAGCTACACATCAATTGGGAAAAATAAAAGAAAAATCTCCCCTGGGGGCCTGTTTTGCGAGCGTTAAACAAAAATGATTCTTTTCAATTCAGATCTTATTTGTACAAATATTTGTATATGTATAGCCAAAGCCGGTCGATAATGGGTTCAGTATAATTACGCCCTATTCACAAAAGTGTTCAGTTGAGTTCGAGGAAGGCATGCCCTGCAAGCAAACATTTTATCACTGTACCAACAAGCACATATTACAGGCATAAAACCTAGATATCATAAATGGGACCACTCGACCTTATTAGAAATTTCTTGGTCAACCAATGTCAAGTATGTGAATATTCACAGGTGAGAGGTGACGTGAATGATTGGCGAAGAGAACTTCCACTATAATGAATATCTATGCAAACCACATTTAATCTCAGAGACAGTATAAGGTGATTTCAGTGTTTGTACGGCTGATAGCTTGATTGGATTAAGGACAGGTTTCCCTTGTCTATTTTAATGACTGAGTAGATTGTATGGAGATCTGGCATGTCATTGTAGGTGGAGAAAATACTAAGTTTTGATTCACGGCAAAACAGTAGGTATAGTACATTGAACCTTTTCATCATCCATTTTATTTGCTTGTGTTGTATTATGCCCTGGCCCATGTTCAGTTTTTGTCGTGTAAAATGTGATGTCACAGGATTAAAAAAAATTAGGTTAACCATGAATGGTGACAAGTTGGTGTGGATTTAGAAAAAAAATTAAATGCATTAGAAGACTTCTCATGGGAGTTAGCTTTTTAATGCTTGTTTGAGAGGGATAACAAGACATGTTTGGCCACAAAAAATTGATTTTTTTTCTCACTGATGAAAATGTTACATTAAAATAGAAATTGGTTCTTCGAAAATTTGCTCCCAGCACACTGATTAAGTGGAACTCTCTTGACTGAATAGCCATTTTGTTGATATAAAATATTCAATTAAGAGGAATATCCAAGTAACTAGTTATTTATTTATTTGTATATAACAACGCGTTTGACAGCCAGGATCACCTCGTGTCGGACAGTTTTACAGGTGGAGGAAGCAGAAGCCGGAAGATGTGGTGAGAACCCCCGAGCAACAGCATGCAACTGTCCAACTCCCCAGCATACTAATTCCGAACAAGCAGGGTTAGCATTGGTTGATGAAGACAGTGCTCCATCAGCGTGCAGTATGCCTTAGTACACAATGCCACCAGGTTCCCAAATGGACAGTCAGGATTATGTGCCTTGCCCAAGGACAACACACAGTTACCCCTGGCAGGGATCAAACTGTGAACCTTTCGGTTTGAAGTCCAATGCCGTAACCACTGAGCCACTGTGCTCTCTAGAAACTTTTTATTATCTGCCATTCTGGGGATGGAATATTTAGTCTATTATATCTTGTTTGATGGTGCTTATGAAGCTTGACAACTCAGATATATTACGTTTAACCCTTTACCCAGTGAATCGGCCGCATCCACCCGCGTAATATGCAAATTCAGCAGTTGAAAAAATATTATTTTTCAAAAAATTTCAACAAAACCATATCATGTGAACCCTCGTTGGAACAAGCTCGTTCCAACGAGGGGTCACATGCTATGGTTTTGTTGAAATTTTTTGAAAAATTTTAAAAAATGATATTTAAAATATTAAATTTTGATATCGTCTGCGTTGGGTAAAGAGTTAACCCTTTACCTAATGAATCTGTCATATCTGCCCACATAATTTACAAATTGAGCAGTTGACAAAAAAAAATTTGAAGAAATTTCAACAAACCATATCATGTTACACCTCACTGGAATGAGGTGTCACATGATATGGTTTTGTTGAATTTTTGTTGAAAATATGGGAAAAAAATAATTAAAATAGCAAATTTTGATAACGTTTCCATTGATTAAAGGGTTGAAGGACTTCTATAATTACTGAGATTAATAAGTTGACAAATTTTAGTGTATTTTTCAACAGATCACGTTATTCTTAATGAGCATGAATTCCGTATGTACCTGTACAATTGACAGGTCAAAAGGTATGGTAAATGGTTTGGTGTTTGACTACAGGTCTATAGCTTAATTTTTGAGAATTTTGCACTAACGGGTAGAGTGCTAGAAGCCACTCTCATGGCTCTACTGAAAAGGACTGAAAGCCACTATAGTGGCTTTACACTGTGCCATAGCTTGTCATTTATGTAGCAGTATATAAAGAAATGTTCATATAAATAGACAGAACGCGATGTGTGTTTGAATCGGTGGGTGTTTTACATAACGAGTTGGAATGGCGTAGTCGTATTTCGCGAGAGCAGTAGGCTCGAGCGAAATATGATTACGCCATTCCAACGAGTAACTTTTGGCTGCTGTTTAGAATGAGTTAATCAACCTCATTCCAATGATGGGGGATAAGCAATGTTTTTGAGGCAACAATTAAAAGTTTCTTAGTTATTCCTGGCTCGTAAAGGTTGACTGAATGTAGTATTTAGATGTTATATGTTGTGTATCTTTCCCCCTGGAAATGTTTTCTGAATGCATTGTTTGGGAAGGAATAGTGCCCAAGCTGTCAGGACATTACTTCTAACCAAACAAAACACTATAGACTTGTTCCCTCAGAAGGGATCCATTGGTATATGAGTAGACTTTGAAGACTACAGCCTTGACTCTTTTGGTGATGAATTCCACTATCAATGTTTCGTGTGCTGTAACCTGGTATAGAGTCTTTAAAATCATCCCATAAGAAGTGGTGCTGTGCTTGTTTACTGTTATAAGTTCTGCTTTACAGGTAAATTAGGTTACAGTTACCAATGCCTGGAGTAGAAAGAAGTCCCCCCTAAGTGGAGGCAACTTAATTGTATATCTCTTAATTGAATAACCCTGTTAATTGAATATAATTTTCCGACACAAAACCATTTGCCATACCCCCAGGACAAATTTGAAACGGTTATTTATTATTTATTTATTGGTGTTTAACTGGTAGAGTGCTGGAAGCCCATATTTGGGCTTTACTCTGAAGTGTAGGTACCATAACTTAAAGGCTACATATTCAGTGGATATGCTTCATATTATCTTTTAAGTGAAATTATTTTATCTGGATGGATTTTCCTTGTTATAATTTATGGGAGAGTGCTTATAGGCACTTTCCCATAAATTGTAACAAGGCAAAGACATGTGAACAAATTTTTGTGATCAAAAATAATTTAGCACTCTACCAGTTAAGGTCACATACTTATGCACAATGGCTAATCATGACCATGACAGTTTTACGGGTGGAGCAAGCCAGAGTTCCCAGAGAGAACCACCGAGCATCGACGAGCAACTATGAGCTCCTCAACATTCTAACACTGTTCAAGCTCCTCTCAAGCAGGGGTACAGCAGTTGAAGACATGTGCACCATCGACATGCAGTACGCCCTAGTACATGGCATCATCGTGCCTCCATGTAGGCAACCGGGATAAAGTGCCTTGCCCAAGGACACAACACGGGCTGTCCCGGACAGGGATCGAAATCAGGACCTCTAGCATAGAAGTCCCACAATCTACCACTGAGCCACCGCACTCCCATTTAACCGGTTAATTGAATATAGGTTATAGAATAAACTCCTGTTAATTGAATAAAAAATCTTGTAACCTGTCGAGAAATTACCCTGACGGTCCCCAATTTTCCGATGTTTATTGACCTATTTGGCCTCAGTACATCCAATACAGGTATTTAAGCTATTATATCTTGTTTGAGAGAGCTCATGGAGCTCTGTCAAACAAGTTATAATATAATAAATGCTAAGTTTATCTCTAGAATACAGGAAAGTGACACAAACTCTGTTAATTGAATACTCCTGTTAATTGATAATTTTTATTGGCAAATTGTCTATTCATGTCTAACAGGGTTCCACTGTACTTGAACTCCTGCATATTCCTTATTTTAATCAAGCAATAGACAGGGATTATTTAAAATCACCATTTAAATTTTATTATTTTTTTCATTTTTGTCTTCCAAAACAGAGTATATGCATGGCTTAAAATTCAGCAAGAATCCAGACTGATTTTGGTAAAAATTCTCACAAACGGCTGGATATCCCATAGAGGTGTATAACAGGATTCTCATTTGGATTCTCTCAAACCTGAATGGAATTTTATGCTCTGTTTATAGCAACTCATTGGAATGACCTCATTGAGCTCATTCCAATAAGGGGTGATAAGCTATGTTTTGAAGTGAAAAAATGAATTTAATTGGTTATTCAAGAGAATTTTTTTTAAAAGTTTCATTTTGTTGTGTTTGGCAAAGGGTTGAAGTGATGTTATGTAACCTGTTGTTGGAAAGAGCTCTGTCCAGTTGTGTTTCATGCAGCTGGAACTCATCGACAAAAATCAAGGTACAGATAGATGCTGACCCCATCTTTGAAAAGATTACCAAAACAGTAGAGAAAATTGTTGAGCTATTTATGTACATTGCTGCATCAGTTTGGTTGATTTGTAAGGTAATGTGTCAAGCCTGTATCCTTCATAGATATGAAAGTGACATTAAGCCCCATTCACCTACCCAGCAAGAGTACTTTACTTGATAGACAATTGAGGTATATTGAATGACTGATGACTTCAAGAGTCTTAACTCTTTACCCAACGTAACGGCCAAAACCGGCCAGTGCTATTCTCAAAAATCGCCAATTAATTTTCATTATTTTTTCATTTTTTGTCTCAAAACATAGGTTTTGACCCCACGGAGAAAACAAGCTCATCGAGCTCGTTCCAACGAGTGTCAAAATCTATGTTTTTGAGACAAAAAACGAAAAAAATTAGTTATTCAAGAATATTTTTTGAAAGTGTCATCTGCTTTTCATGTTAGGTAAAGGGTTAAATTGAATACCCATTAGATAAGTCTTCACCATGGAGGTAATGAAGTGCAGTTGTCCCAAAATGTCATGGTGACTGTAAAATCTTCTATTTGGCCTGTTTAGACCCGTCATTCAAAAAGTTTTTCAACTACATTTACAAGTTTTGCACACATGTACAGATTCGTGACTGTAACATTAAGATGTGCGCTTAATGTTTGCTTACTAAATAATATGTTTTAAATATTTACTTTATTGAAGTTGCATTGTGTGCTGTTTGCTCAGTCAACAGTATAACGCTCCCACACTTTCATTCCAGTCGAACAACAATTGAGATAAGGAGTTGGAAGAAATTTTTCTTGTGTCCTCTGACTTTGAAGACACTAAATAAATTTTTGGACAGTGAGTTGACATTCACAAGTTATCGGAATCAACTGAAGCACAATGTTCTAAAGCAGGTTTGGCATCAACTGTACATCCCAATGAAAACAACCTGGATTGATTACGTGTTGTTAACTGGTAGAGTGCTAGAAGCCACTGTCAGGGCTCTACTGAAAAGTGCTGAAAGCCCCTTTAGTGGATTTCCACTTTTGTACATTAGCTCTTCATTTGTGAAGCAGAAGATAAAGAAATGTTGATATTAAATTGTATTGTTACAATTTATGGGAGAGTGCCAAGAGGTACTCTCCAATAAATACAGTGGAACCCTGTTAATTGAATATCTACTTTGCCAAGGAAAAATATTCAGTTAACAGGAATATTTGATTAACAGGGATTGTGTCACTTTCCTGTATTCTAGAGGTAAACTTAGCATTTATTCTATTATATCTTGTTTGACAGAGCTCCATGAGCTCTGTCAAACAAGATATAATAGATTAAATGCCTGTATTGGATGTACTGAGGCCAAATAGGTCTATAAACAACAGAAAATTTGGGAGAGTCAGGGTACTTTCTCGGCAGGTTACAAGATTTTTTATTCAATTAACAAGAGTTTACTCTATAACCTATATTCAATTAACAGGTAAAACTTGTACTGGAGGTATGGTAAATGGTTTTGTGTTGGGAAATTATATTCAGTTAACAGGGTTATTCGGTTAAAAGATATCCAGTTAAGTGGGCTCCACTGCAGTAACAAAACAATTATTGATGGACATAATCTTGGTAAACTAAGGCTCCTCTTGCTGGCAGCATTGTATCTTTGAAAAATATATTCTTACAAATCACTGTTGAAAAATGATTTAGAACTCTACCAGTTAACTGGTAGCCCTATGGGAACCCTGTTTGTGGAGCACTGTTTGTTTAACCAGTTTTACAAGTGAAATAGGATTCTGTAACTAACACTTGGCAGACAAGTTCTCTATACTGGGTAGCATAGGTATAAACGATGGGCTAAACTTGACTTAATA
This sequence comes from Pictodentalium vernedei, assembly GCA_031216915.1. NCBI lineage: Eukaryota > Metazoa > Mollusca > Scaphopoda > Dentaliida > Dentaliidae > Pictodentalium > Pictodentalium vernedei. The sequence continues at coordinate 771,196,853 of CM062296.1, forward strand.
CCCATGTTGCAGCTATGAAATAGCCATAAATGTGATGCTAAAAGTTATCTCGGTCACCATTAAATAAATAGCTGGTAGAATGCTAAATTATTTTTCAGAGGTGATTTGTAACTTGAGTATTTGTTTGAAATAAATACATGTCACTGAGGGTGCAATGCCAAATATCTCGCCGTTTAATCCAGTCTTTAGTCTTTTAAACCGATTGATAATGTGTAACTTTAGCAAAAACTTGAGTTACTGCCCTTGCATCATCCGAAGCAGACATTTATAAACAAAAACACATTATAAAAATCAGTTGGTATCATCATGTAACATATTGGAAATATGTCAGAACAAGATGTAGTGGAGAAAAAGGGAGAAATGTACACTCTGAAAACACAACAAATTGGAACAATCAAGCTGCAAATATGTACTTGTGAAAGTGAATCAGGCATCTGGTAAAATAAATATATTATGATGTGCTTAGTAGGTGGATGTAGTGTGATATGAGGCTCAGCATAAACAATATTGGACTTGGGATACCGTCGAAACCAATATTGCTTTTGCTTTGCCTTATATGACACCATATCTGCCAGCTGAGCACATCATAACTTAAAAAAATATCCCATCATGATCTTGAAGAATCCGGGCTTATTTTTCGCCGAGAATCTGAGAATCGATTCATGCAAAGATTCATGCAATAAAACCAGCAGGAATCCATGTAGATTCTCACTGCACCTCTGCTAGGATTTGTGTGAAAAGAATTGAGTCAATGTAACCCTTTACCTAACATAGCGGAAGCAAGTTGACCAATACAAGGCTTAACATGACTTGAAATATCCTGAAACCTTGTCAATAAAATTGTACAAATGAGCCGGTTCCAACGACACCTATATTTGTAAGGTTTTATTGATAAATATTGTTCATTTTTAAAGAAAATATCAAATTTACTTTGTTTTAAAAATTAAAAAAGTATGTTGGGTTAGGGGTTAACATGTATTATCGGTATACAATAGAGGTTCAACCATGTTGGTCTCATTGGCTCGCAGGTATGGGTTCTTACAACCATTTTCACGAGAATCCAAATGGATTCTCCCAAATTTAGATGAAATATAAGCCCTGAGAATGATAACAAATAGCTCTGGCAGATTTAGAGCATTAGAGAGCATGGTGGCTCAGTGGTTATGGAATTGGACTTCAAACCGAAAGGTCCATGGTTCGCTCCCCACCAGGGGTAACTGCACTTAATCCTGATTGCCCATATGGAGGCACTGTGTACTCCAACTTCCTACACTTGTTAAACTGAGGAGACCCTGGCTGTCAAAAGTGTTGTTAAATCCCAATAAAAAATAAATTAAATTTAGACCATTGATGTAGCTTTCTTGAAATGTCGACCTGTATATGGATAAAGTGCTGAGAGGAACAAGACAATTTGGGGGATTGTGTGCAATTTGAGAGCTTTTCAAGGCTTCTACAAGCCAGGATTATACTTGATCTGAGATGCAATATTTAAGATATTCAACAAAACAGATGCACTAGCTAAACCTAAGCCTATGTGTTGGTATTCCTAAGTCAATACATCATGTTCTCCACCAAGAAATATAAAGCCTTGATTATTAGAATCATGTGCCCAATGCATTTGTCAATCTTTAAGGGCTTTCCGACTTTGATCACTTTTCATGCAACAGAATAGGTGCCTCCACATACTGTGTCGGAGTAAATTCACATGTTAAATTCTAAATTTTTTGTCAGTTCTTTTTGGCAAGTCTTGTCTGCCTATATAGGCAGCCAAAACCTGTCTAAAACAACTGCAAAGCCACAAGAGTGCAGCAGAATATTTATAAAAATCTCCGAGCCCTTAAGGGTTAAGCCTTACAATTCCCTCAAATTACAGGGTAAATGCGGTGACCAAATTACTACAGTACACCCAAATTACACATTGTTTACACTTTTTTTATTGAAAATATTTGTTTCTGAAGTGCAGTACTGATCAAGAAAGTATCAGCAAATGCCATTCTGTCAAAGGGACACAACCCGCGAAGTAAAAATGCATGTAGATTATTTTCCCTTCAAAAGTTTTGTGTGCTGTTTACAATATACAGAGGAAATCTCATCGCAAAAGTTTTAAGTTGGAATACATTTATTCATTTATTTCATTCCTCAAAGCCAGGAAGTTGCATTTTTCAGTGTCAAACATCAAAGTTTTCTCTCACCAGATCAAAAAATGGTCGGCCAGTGAGTCTGTGCTCCATGCCATTGTGCCCAAATTAGAGAATCTGTTGGGGATGACAGACCTGTAAATTTCAAAATTTTTGCAAATGCTTCATCGTTCTCATGTTTATTGTGCAGACTGTGCTACCAATTGATTTGTCAATGTTAAATTCATTTACATAACCTTGTCAATTATTGATTTCACACCAGTTCTAGTATGTATGGTCAGAACTGTGCTGAGTTTATTCATTAATCTTGATTGCCCAAATGGGAACACGGTGAAACTATATTTCTAAAGGCTTCAGCATGTTGAAGGTACTCTTGTCTTCAACCAATGCCAACCAACCTGGCTTGTGCCAGGATAGTAAGTCCAGTCCAATAGTTATTCACCATTGTTTCGTAGAACTGGGAGGTTCAGATTCGGTTTCCGTTTGGTTTCACGAAAAAAAACCCTTGGTTTCGATTTGGTTTTTCTATTTGTAACAGATATTATATAACACCTCAGGCTCCTTAACTGGTAGAGTGCTGGAAGCCCATATTTGGGCTTTATTCTGGAGTGAAGGTACTCTGAGGTGCCAAATAACAGTGATGGCCAAATAACAGTGATGGCTCAGATTTTGGTCTGAAAATAATAACAGTGATGGCATTTTTGCTCTATGTCTCAATACCAAATAACAGTGATGGCAAGGAATTTTTCAGCAAAATTAATAAGCATGTCGACACTCTTATTTGGCACCTCGGAGTACTGCAGCTTCAAGGTTCATATTCAGTGGCTTTGCTTTGTATTATCTTTGAAGTGATATTAAGTCTGTAAAGGTTTGCCTTGTTACAATTTATTGGAGAGTGCCTACAGGCACTCTCCAATAAATTGTAACAAGGCAAAGACATGTGTACAAGATTTAATGGCCAAAAATAATTTAGCACTCTACCAGTTAACTTGGAAATAATCCACAATAGTGTGCATGAAACCACTCACCACAAAAGTCATGTCTGTATCTCCACTGTGTTCTACCCTTTGAATCTTCTTAGAGCTTCTAGGGGATCAGTTGCCAAGCCTATTTTGTCAAAAACCGAAAAAGCCCTAAACATAAATACAGGAAACAAATGAATAAAGTTCATTTGATCCATGTTGTCTTCTCATTGTTACATTGTCTTCCTTATTGACGTGTCAATAAAGGGGGAAATGTGACAATAAGAGCATGACGTATTCGTCTCTTTGCTGGATAGACTTAAGTGATGACAGTCCATAGTGGTCACTAGTCTGGTTCCCTCCCTGTACGATAGTTTGATCAGTTTATGCACACACACAGTAAAACCATTTTTTGTTGGGTCTGTTTAATCTTCCGGTTTGCCTCAAAAAACAAAATCGAATCGCAAAACCAAAAAACAGAAAAAATGCCCAGCTGTATTGTTCAGTGATTCTCTCTGGGTTGTCTGGGTTCCTGCAGCCAAAAAATGTCCAACATGATATGGCCTTGGCTGTTGAAGGTGTAGTTGAACCTCAATCTCTACCCCTGCCTGTGAGCTGAGTGAAGTCAATGATCAAAATACCTTGTCTGGATGCTAGACTTTTTTTTTGTGGTTGTGGAGACGGTTCCCATCGGAGTTTGAAAACCTGGAATCTCATAAATTATTCCCAGGACTCTTGAATGTGATTCAAGTGAACTATTTTCACCATGAGTCTTTGAATCTACTTGATAAAATAAGCCAGTTTTGTCTCGGAAATCCATTTTATGGCACTTCTGCTTCAGTTGTATGGTTTCAACAGAAATATATTGATTCCCTTGTATAAGTTCTTTTTAAGAAAGTTTAGCATAACAAATGTGAAGGAGTCAGCTGACTCCTCCCACATTTGCAGTGCTAAATTTTACACAAGTAGTAACTGCATTCCGCAATATACATTTACTCATAAAACTTTTACTAGTTCAAATTGTGATATAACTCTTAAAATGTTGAATATTTTCTTGAATCTTCTGATAGAATTCTGTCATGGCTGCTGTGGTAAAATGGGACCCAGAAACAATGCTTTGGAGGAAGTTCTCTGAAGTGGACAGTACAGGTATAGACAATAGGCTGAACTTGACTTCATCTCTATGTTACAGTCATGAGATAGCCAGAGATGCTGAAAGTGACCTTAAACACCAATAAATAAATAAATAAATAACATCCTTCCAACCCTCCCCCCCCCCCATCCCCCCCCCCCCCCCCAAGGTTTCACAATATTTGTCCAATTTTAGAATAAATCTGTCTGTGGGATAGTATATTTTGATATTTTCAAATCTGTATCTGAATGTTGGTGCAAATCTCAGGACGTTCAAGTCTTTTTTTTATCGTGGTAGACTAGTTCTGTTTTACTGCCAAAATGGGATCTGTTAGCCAATAACTGCCATGGATGTCCTCAAAAGTGGGTAGCCTTGATTTAACCCTTCACCTAACACAGTATTTTTTAAAAATAAATTAAATTTCATATTTTTAGCTCACCTGAGCGAAGCTCAAGGGGAGCTTTACTAATCACTTTCTGTCCGTCGTCCGTCGGTCGTCCGTCGTCCATCGTCCGTCGTCCGTCGTCCGTCGTCGTCCGTCCGGCGTTAACTTTACATTATCGACTTCTCCTCCTAAACCACTAGCCCAATTTTATTCAAATGTTGGCTAAATGTTTATTACCTAATGCCAATTCAGATTTGTTCAAATGAAGGTGCCCCTCCTCCTGGGTGGTGCCACGCCCCCAAGGGGCACCAAAATCTTTGTAAATCTTCTTCTCATGAACCAGCAGTAGCAGAGACTTGATATTTGGTGTGCAGCTTCCTTTTGAGGTGTAGACTCAGATTTGTTCAAGAGAAGTTTGTGGGGCTATACTTGGCGTTGTTATGAGAGGGGCAAAATTTTTTGCCCCGCCCAAAATTTCTATTTTCCAAACCGAGAGGCTGATTTGAACCAAATTTTATGTGAGGGCTTATTGGGTCATGAGTACTTGATTTATGCAAAAAAAAATTTTCCCGCAGCCCCGTGGGAACCGCAGGAGCTAAAAATAGAAAAAATTTAAAACTCCCATATCTCCAAAACTGCACGGCACTGAGAATTTTTATTTGGTGTGCAGCTTCCTTAGGACCAACAGAAAGGATTGGTAAAAAAAAATTGCCATCGGTTTTATCATAGGGTACAGTTTCGGGACTTTGAAAAAGTGCTGAGTCAGCACTTTTTAACACTGTAGGCAATGGGAAAAACATTAAAAAATCTTCTTCTCCAGATCCAGCAGGCAGAATCTTTTGATATTTGGTATGCAACATTGTAGGGTGGATCTGATTCAAGTTTGTTCAAATCGGCCCCCTGGGTTCATATTTGGGCTCAGTATAGGAGCCTGATTTCGAACTTAGTGCATTTCAGGCAAATTTCTTAAAAAATCTTCTTCTCCAGATCCAGCAGGCAGAATCTTTTGATATTTGGTATGCAACATTGTGGGGTGGATCTGATTCAAGTTTGTTCAAATCGGCCCCCTGGGTTTATATTTGGGCTCAGTATAGGAGCCCAAATTTGAACTTACTGCATTTCAGGCAAATTTCTTTGAAAATCTTCTTCTCCAGATCCAGCAGGCAGAATCTTTTGATATTTGGTATGCAACATTGTAGGGTGGATCTGATTCAAGTTTGTTCAAATCGGCTCCCTAGATTAATATTTGGGCTCACTATAGGAGCTTGAATTCGAATTTAGTGCATTTCAGGCAAATTTCTTCAAAAATCTTCTTCTCCAGATCCAGCAGGCAGAATCTTTTGATATTTGGTATGCAATGTTGCGGGGTAGATCTGATTCAAGTTTGTTCAAATCGGCCCCCTGGATACCTATTTGGGCTTACTATAGAAGCCCGAATTCGAACTTAGTGCATTTCAGGCAAATTTCTTAAAAAATCTTCTTCTCCAGATCCAGCAGGCAGAATCTTTTGATATTTGGTAAGCAACATTGTGGGGTGGATCTGATTCAAGATTGTTCAAATCGGCCCCCTGGGTTAATATTTGGGCTCAGTATAGGAGCCCGATTTCGAACTTAGTGCATTTCAGGCAAATTTCTTAAAAAATCTTCTTCTCCAGATCCAGCAGGCAGAATCTTTTGATATTTGGTATGCAACATTGTAGGGTGGATCTGATTCAAGTTTGTTCAAATCGGCCCCCTGGGTTCATATTTGGGCTCAGTATAGGAGCCCGATTTCGAACTTAGTGCATTTCAGGCAAATTTCTTAAAAAATCTTCTTCTCCAGATCCAGCAGGCAGAATCTTTTGATATTTGGTTTGCAACATTGTGGGGTGGATCTGATTCAAGTTTGTTCAAATCGGCTTTCTAGATTCATATTTGGGCTCACTATAGAAGCTCGAATTTGAACTTAGTGCATTTCGGGCAAATTTCTTAAAAAATCTTCTTCTCCAGATCCAGCAGGCAGAATCTTTTGATATTTGGTATGCAACATTGCGGGGTGGATCTGATTCAAGTTTGTTCAAATCGGCGACCTGGATTCATATTTGGGCTTAATATAGAAGCCCGAATTCGGACTTAGTGCATTTCGGGCAAATTTATTAAAAAATCTTCTTCTCCAGATCCAGCAGGCAGAATCTTTTGATATTTGGTATGCAACATTGTGGGGTGGATCTGATTCAAGTTTGTTCAAATCGGCTTCCTAGATTCATATTTGGGCTCACTATAGAAGCTCGAATTCGAACTTAGTGCATTTCAGGCAAATTTCTTAAAAAATCATCTTCTCCAGATCCAGCAGGCAGAATCTTTTGATATTTGGTATGCAACATTGCGGGGTGGATCTGATTCAAGTTTGTTCAAATCGGCCCCCTGGATTCATATTTGGGCTCACTATAGAAGCTCGAATTCAAACTTAGTGCATTTTGGGCAAATTTCTTCAAAAATCTTCTTCTCCAGATCCAGCAGGCAGAATCTTTTGATATTTGGTATGCGACATTGCGGGGTGGATCTGATTCAAGTTTGTTCAAATCGGCCCCCTGGATTCATATTTGGGCTTAATATAGAAGCCCGAATTCGCACTTAGTGCATTTCGGGCAAATTTATTAAAAAATCTTCTTCTCCAGATCCAGCAGGCAGAATCTTTTGATATTTGGTATGCAACATTGTGGGGTGGATCTGATTCAAGTTTGTTCAAATCGGCTTCCTAGTTTCATATTTGGGCTCACTATAGAAGCTCGAATTCGAACTTAGTGCATTTCAGGCAAATTTCTTAAAAAATCTTCTTCTCCAGATCCAGCTTCAGAATCTTTTCATATTTGGTAAGCAACATTGTGGGGTGGATCTGATTCAAGTTTGTTCAAATCAGCCCCCTGGGTTTATATTTGAGCTCCGTATAGGAGCCCAAATTTTAACTTAGTGCATTTCAGGCATATTTCTTAAAAAATCTTCTTCTCCAGATCCAGCAGGCAGAATCTTTTGATATTTGGTATGCAACATTGTGGGGTGGATCTGATTGTGATTCATGAACGTATTTATTTGTAAAGTTGATAGAATCTTAGACAAAATTTGCAGAAAAGATCTACTATAGAAGGGGTGGTATCCAGGGTGAACCGTTTACCCAAATCTAGCAGTACTAATGCATTATTCACACAAATCTCCGTTCAAATTTTATGACCCCCTCATTGGAACACACGCATTCAGCTCATTCCAACAAAGGTCATATGCCATGTTTTTGAGACAAAGGAATAAACATTTTAGTTATTCATGAAATTTTTAGGCAACTGTTGTCTGTTATTCACATTGCTTCATGAAATTTCAGTACTTTTAGAAGTTACCTCAGTAATCAAGGGTTAATTCCCCTTAATTAAATGTCGCCTCTAAAAACAACCACTTTGCATATCTTACCTTTTTACCAGCATAACTGCCAAAACTTGTCAGCATTCTTCGCAAAAATCGCTATTCAAATTTTAATTTTTGTCTCTTAAACATACATGTACTTATCGCTTGTAAATACCCCATTGGAATGAGCTTTTTGAGCTCATTCCAATGAGAGGTCGCACACCATGCTTTTTGAGTCAAAAAAGCAATTTTTTTAGTTATTCCAGAATTTCGTACGTAAAACACAGCTTTATGACTTCACATTAAAATGAGCTCTCTAAGCTTGTTCCAATCAACATTCACGCACTATGTCTTTCACACAAAAAATAAAATTTTCCATTTATTCAGGAATTTTGTTTGCAAGAACACTCTTACCCCCCCCCCCCCCCCCCCCCCCCACACACACACACACAAACACACACACACACACACAAACACAGACACACACATCTAAAAGTTTGTCAGCAAAAAAAACAGTTACTTCAATTTTTAAATGCATTATAGGAACAACTTGCCTAATCAAATTTAAATACTTTTGCATCATTCTGTATCTAGAACAAACCATTTACCATATCTTTACGCAAAATTCTCCAGCATCATTCACAAAAAAACACCATTATTTATATATTCACATTTCTGTCTCAAAAATATACCTGATCATCCCATACCCCTATTGGAATAAGCTGTTTGAGCTTGTTCCAATGATGATAAAAAAAACTAATATTTTGGAAAATTTGTGAAAATTTTTGTTTTCTTGCATGCAAATATATACATGTAGCACATGGAAGATATCCACAGTTGGGGAGAGATGTCCAAGGCTATCTCTTCACATTCCTTGTTTGTGCTTCATGCTAAACCAGTTTGTCTGCAGAGATAAATTTGCTTTATTAAAAATCATTGGAGATTGGCCTAAAACTAATTTTAGGTAACAAATGTTGAACTTCAAACAAAATCTATCACTCAACCAGTTAATGTTGATGAGGCATGACATGGTGAAGGTGACCTAAAATACTTCTTAGAGTCACTTTGTCAGGTGAGCGATTAAGGCCACGTGGGGCCTCTTGTTTTAATAAAAATTCCACAATTTTTCAATAAAACCATACAAATATGGATATCTTTAGAACCAGCTCGACGAGCTGGTTCTAATGATATCCACATTTGTATGGTTTTATTGAGAAACTTCCGAGACATTTTAGTCTGACATAGGCTAATTCTCGTTAATTTTTTGGCCGTTTTTGGCTGCTGTATTAGGTAAAGGGATAAATAATTGATTAAAATTGACTTTATATTTGTCTTGTGGCTATGATAAAACCATAGGTGCTGAAAGTGACCTTGAGCATCAGTAAATAAATCTGTAAATATCAGTCATTATTGACAATCATTGCCTTGCTTATGATGTAAATCCTCCAAGAGAAGAGAAATGGTGGCAGGTAAGTGGTTAAAATTTCAATGTCAAATATGTGGTTTGTGGGTTTAAATTCGGCTCTTTTTTCTTCCTCTTCATTCTGTCATGAAATGTTCTATTCAGTAATTTCAATATTTCAATACATTGCCAGTGGGGCAGAACTGATAGAGGCTGGATTATCACATGATCTCACTGGAGTGTCAACAGCCTGAGGTCATTACTATTGTCACACTGTTCATGCTCATAAGATGTGTGGGAATGGGCTCATTGTTTGTTTCGAATCGCATAAACTGAGCTGATTCACCTGGTCCCCAGGCCTAAACGTGATTGCTGTATATGTATGAGTCATGTAGTCCCCTTTTTTCACGTGGACTATCTGCAGTTGACATAAAAATAAATTGTAACCTGGCCTTTGATAACATTTTTTTTTTTGGACAGCTAATATTTCTGTCAACAAGTACATGTAAACTAAATATTTGATCTGTTGTTGGTTACTGTTAGTTTGTCTTTGTTCCTGTGAGGATATTCAGAAAGAATAGTGTTTGTCTACTTTAGTATACTAGTTTTGCTTTGCTGGTACAGTTGAAACTAGAACTCCTGTCACAATTAATGCAGAAAATGCTTGTTAGCTAATGCACTCCATACTGCTGAAGAATAATGTCTAAAATACATAAGAGTGTTTGCACTGTGCAATGTAAAATGTAATGAGCTATTAGCAAGATCGGTAGTGAAATCATAAACTGAATATTTTGGCTACAGTATGTTGAGAGTGGATTGCTACAAAATCGCTCTGGAATAGATTTTTCACTAAAGTATTTTCAATTTCGGAGGACAAAACATAAGAAGTTACATCACATGGACCACCGGATTGTACCCGCTGGTCCATGTGATGAAAGTTTGCAAGTGTTTCTTGTGCTGTTACGAACAATTATAAATACTTTTCGAGTGGAGAATATATGGTGCTGCGATTAATTAGTAATCCACCCTTCATTCTGTACATACATTCGAGGGGGCGCGGTGGCTCAGTAGGTAGAGGTGCAGGCCGCAAGCCGAGAGGTCCTCGGTTCGATCCCCACCTGCGGCAACCGCTTTGTGTCCTTGGGCAAGACACTTCACCCCATTGCCTACATGGAGGCACGGTGACGTTGTGTACTAAGGCATACTGCACGTCGATGGTCCACGTGTCTTCATCCAATGCTAACCCTGCTTGTGTGGGGTCAGTATGTTGGGGAGCTGACAGCTGCTCAGTGGTTCTCTCCAGGTACTCCGGCTTCCTCCACCCGTAAAACTGTCGTGGTCATGATTAGCCATTGTGCATAAATTTGTGACCTTAAACAACAATAAATAAATAAATACATACAGTCGAATTTTAATATCTATTTACTTCATTACATGTACAGGTATCTCAATAGAGGTAAGGAATGATTAATATTAGTGATTTCTGTTTACCAGTATAGAATTGTACAGAGTTGGGGGACGCTGTTTTTTTACAGGAATTAAGTTATGCTAATGGTGCAGTTATATTTATTTATTTATTGGTGTTTAAGGTCACATACTTATGCACAATGGCTAATCGTGACCGTGACAGCTTTACGGGTGGAGGAAGCCGGAGTACCCGGAGAGAACCACCGAGCAACGACGAGCAGCTGTCAGCTCTCCAACATCGTAACTCTGAACTCTGCACCGCAGCACAGGCAGGGTTAGATTGGTTGAAGACATGCGCACCATCGACGTGCAGTACGCCTCAGTACACAGCATCATCGTGCCCCCATGTAGGCAATCGGGGTGAAGTGTCTTGCCCAAGGACACAACGCGGTTGCCGCAGGTGGGATTCGAACCGAGGACCTCTCGGCTTGCAGCCTGCACCTCTACCAACTGAGCCACAATGGTGCAGTTTGACAGGGACAAAAGTGCACTCACTCAACATGCTGTTACTTCAAAATAGCGCACAATACAGTCACAGGACTTCTAGTTTCAACTGTATGCAACTTGGCATTTAGTGAAAAGGTTCAAGTTGATAAATGTGACAAGAGATAACAAAGAATGGCTTATATAGTAGTTTCTTATTGATATTTACATCCTGATCGAGGTACCCCTTTATTCCGAACAAGTGAAGGAGGGTTTTCTATTTAACCCTCTGCATGCTGATGTCAAAATATCAAACTACAAAGATGTAAATTATCCTTGTAATTCAACTACGAATTTAACCAATTCAAACTAGTTTGACAGAGCTCTTTGAGCTCTGTCAAACAAGATTGAAATGGGTAAATTCAAGTTGCATTAATGGAGACATTTACTACTTGGAATTTCAATATTTTGACATCAGTTTGGAGAAGGTTAAATGTGATGCCTGAAAGGGTGTTTTTCTGAGCCATTTTGAAGACACTTTAAGTTGCAATCGAGGTCAGGTAATGCACCTGCACTTCTCATTCATTGATCTGCTCAGTTCAGAGAAAAAAAATTCCCAGTTACTGATTTGCAAATCCATTGACTTTCAGTCACATTTTTGATGTAAAGGGGGATCTCCATCAGGATGTAAATATCAACAAGAAACTGTGAAAAAATGGTGTTTCTCAGGAAAACAAATCGTAGGTTTGGAAACTTCACATGATGCATCCCTCTTGTTGCCAACTCATCTGATTGGATGCCCCAGCTTTGTTCTTGGATGTTTGAGGTAACTTCAGCTTCGGTTTTAAGGTAATTTGCCACTTTGTACAGTTCTCACCAAAATGCAGTAGCAGACTTATGAAATCACTGGAGTTCGCTTCTACCAGTTTGGTAGAAGACATGCTTTATTTCAGATTCCATGCAAACACGTTCTTCATTTTGATGTACAATATGCCTGTATTGCTTAAAGATTAGTCAGAATTCGGAACTCAAATATCAAGAAGTTTTTTTTAGTGTAGTGTTTTCTCAGTATAGCCTTAATTGTGTATTTCTTAATTGGACAATCTTGTAAATTGAGTATAACTTCCAAACACAAAACCATTCACAATACCTTCAGTACAAATTTGACATGTCAGTTGCATGAAGGTGAAAGAGTAAACTCCTATTAACTGAATAAAAAACCTTGTAATAATTTTAACTGATTACACCGACAATAACCAAATTTCCTGGAATTCCAGTTCCTCCCTTGAGTGCAACAATGTGCCATCAGCAATGCTTTTTAGCATTGCAGATGGCACATTGTTGCACTCAAGGGACGAATTATATGTAGACCTATTTGGCCTCACTACATCCAATACAGACATTTGGTTCGATCCCCACCAAGGGTAACTGCATTGTGAGGCAGGGCACTTCATCCGTGTGGGCTAGCCCTTCTTGTATGGAGTTAGTACATTGGAGAGTCTGGCAGTTACTTAGCATTGCTCGATGGTTGGTTCTCTCCAGGCACTCCAGCTTCCTCCACCCATAAAACTGTCCAACAGCGTTCCATAAGCTCTGTCAAACACGATATAATAGAATAAATGCTCAGTTTATCTGCAGTACACAGGAAAGTGACCAAATCCCTGTTATTTAAATACTCCTGGCCAAGTGGCTGTTTAATTAACATTCCTCCATTGTATTCTTTCTCTTCCTCAAAAAGAAGCTCTCCAATAATGAAGGAGCTTGAAATTGTTCCATTAGTTTTAACTGTTTTGAGTGTCAGAAGCCAATATCATGGCATTAACCCTTTACCCAACGCAGACGATATCAAAATTTATTATTTTAAATATCATTTTTTAATTTTTTTCAAAAAATTTCAACAAAACCATATCATGTGACCCCTCTTTGGAACGAGCTCAACGAGCTCGTTCCAAAGAGGGGTCACATGATATGGTTTTGTTGAAATTTTTCGAAAAATAATATTTTTTCGGCTGCTGAATTTGCATATTACGTGGGCGGATGCGGGCGATTCGTTGAGTAAAGGGTTAATGAAAATTACTACAACCCATATTTGAAGCTTTGCACCATTTGTATGTGTTCTTGATGGCAACTGAGCAAAAATGTTAGTGCGATAAATTTATCATTTTATGGTATATTTGAAGACCAGTTCATCCATTTTCTGTAAAGCAGATGACTTTTCAAGAGAAAAAAACACATTTTCTCTGGATACCAAAATTATTTCCTGACTGGGGATATATTTATTGGAGTTTAATGATACTTTCAATAGCCAGGGTCAAGTCGTGTCACTACAGTTTTAAAGGTAGAGTACCTGGAGAGAACCACTGAGCAGTGGCAAGTAACTGGATCTTTCCAACTTACTAACCTCTGACAAGTAGAATTAGCATTGATTGAAGCCATGTGTACCATTGACATGCTGTACACCCATAGCACACGTTGATAGTGCACTTGCCTTCAACTGCTGCTAACCCTGCTTGTGCTCGCCACTGCTCGGTGGTTCTTCTTCCACCACCTGTAAAACTGTCTGACATATTGTGACACTGGCAGTTGAAACTGTTAAGTCCAAATAAAAAACAAATCCTCTCCTCCCCTATGGGGGGAAGGGATATATTTTAGGATATCTAACCCCCACCTACCTCCAGTGGATACATCCCCCCCCCCCCCCCCCCTCCTGCCATCCACAAAAAAATTAAATATTCAAAAAAGAAAAAAATTACATAAGGCCAAACAAAATTTAATAATTTTCGGGAATTTTAAAATAAAAAAAATGATGGAGGGTTGTTTTTATTTTATTTTTAGTCGAGTTTTGACAAAGTCAAACTCGACTTATAGTTTGATGAAGTGGCGGGCGGGTGGGCGGCGGGCATAAACAATTGGTTTCCGGGCAATAACTTTAGTTCTATTTGATGCACCTTTACCAAAATTATACCAGAGGTTACCCTATAGGAAAGGAAGACACCTATCAATTTCAGAGTCTCGCGCCCCATTGTCAAGTTCACTGTTACTATAAATAGAATATTTTGTGACAAATTGGTTTCCGGGCAATAACTTTAGTTCTATTCCATGTATATTCACCAAACTTATACCACAGGTTACCCTATAGGAAGGGAAGACACCTATCGAATTCAGAGTCTGGTGCCCCAAGGTCACTGTTACTATCAATAGAATATTTTGTGACAAATTGGTTTCCGGGCAATAACTTTAGTTCTATTTGACGCACCTTTACCAAACTTATACCAGAGGTTACCTTATAAGAAGGGAAGACACCTATTGATTTTGGAGTCTGGGACTCCAAGGTCAAGGTCACTGTTACTATAAATAGCTTATTTCTTCAGAATTTAATGTCAAAACTCGACTTCTGGATCTGTGATCCTCTTGCTGGATTTTTTATTCCTGATGGAATGGTCACCACTGCCGAAATTTAAATTGTGAGGACTTAAAATTAAATACTAGAGCTTCCATGTTGATTTCACTGATAGTTTTTTTTGTAACAGTGATCATACAACACAAAATCAATATAGAACTAAAATGGAGATAAAAAATAAGGAATTTTTTAACTGGTTGAATGCTAGACGCCACAATCGGGCCTTTAAAAAAAAAGCAAAAGCCAACATTATCCTTGCCCATGTTTCATATTCATTCAAACGTAAATAATAGTTTGTTTATATAAATTTGTTCTATAACAAATTATTGGAGAGTGCCCAGTGGCACTCTCCAATAATTTGTAATAAAACAATTTTGGTGAACAAATTCAGACAACCAAAAATTCTCTGGCCCTGAACCAGCTAAATATCTATTTTGTACATACCTATGAGAATCGTGTCACATTTCGCAAAGAGAATAACAATACTGTATCAATGTATACAACATACTGCATCGCAAATCGTAATGCGATACTGCTAAAATCACACCCTATGATAGTTTTATACATTTTGAATTTCGCCTCGAAATAAATATGACGAACGAGGGCCAAAAATCGAATGCACCGCTGCCTGAGAATCAAAAGATTAATTTTGTTTAGCCTAACATTAAAAAAATACTGGAGTGGTGGGATGGAGGGGGGATATTTTAGGATCTCTCCCCCTTCCCCCCAGGACAGGGGAAGATATCCTGCTGTACTTAGTTAGATAAAGAGTTAGTGTACTGTTTATATTATCTATTCATGAATTGTGGAAAAATAAATTTGTTCTCTCTCTGCATTTGAACTCATTAGACAAACATTCTTCAGCAAATTTCTGATTTTTGCATGTCCCATTGGGTGTCATGCAATAACATCGCCTTGACATTCTGATGGGTTTGGTGTGAACTGATGAGCTGCAAGGTGTGCTTGACATTAGGGAAAAAGACGATTGTTGATTTTTTTGGAACTTTGCCAGTTATTTGCATAATACATGTGTTCATATGGTCTCACCTGTCACTCAGTGTGATGGAGTGACTGGTTGTAAATTATTTCTGTGGATTTTATGAATGAACAGTTCTATTGAGGTCAATCTCAGTTTTTCTCTTCTCTTTCATCACTTGCTGCCTTGACACATAAGTTATGTAGAATTGACATGCTTTTTGTTCATATTTAGATTTCCTTTGGAAGAAAATTTTCCATTATTTAACCTCACCATTGTTGATCCCTTCAGGGTATTTCATTTTTTATTCTTCTGAGGAGAGCTCAGGGAGAGTGGATCACTACTAAAACACAATCACAGTGGGTTACATTTTTCACCTGGAACTAAAATGTAGAAAACATTAGCACTTTTTCAGCTCATGAACCACCAGGTCACACCCCAAATTTGCTTATGCATCATGTGCTTAGTTCTCAGAAACTTAAATATATGTAGGACTGAAAATCTGCGACAAAGAGCTGGGCACTGTTCTGCACATATCTTCATCACTATGTGTGTTGGAGGGGGAGGGATGGGATTCCAAGTGGTTTTCTCAAAAGTAGAATGTTCGGCGTCCGAAGGCGGAAGGGTGCGGGGTTGTGGTACACAAGTTAGAAATTGAGAGGGGTACACCATCCGAACCAAGACACTCTAGCCATGTCCCTGGTTTTGCTGGATATTTTAGTACTACCACCATGGAGCTAGCTTGTCTGTGTATTCTGTGATTTATTTGATCCTCACTACAGGTAACTGCATTGTATCCTTGGGCAAGGCATTTAATCCTGATTGCCCAGTGGCGATGTGTACCCAGGCATACTTATGGTCAATATTCCACTTTCCTTCCATCAGTGCTGACCCAGCTTGTACAGAGTTAGTATGTTGAGGAGTCTGACAGTTGCTCACCATTGCTTGGTGGTTCACCCCAGTTACCCCAGCTACCTCCACTCGTAAAACAGTCTTCACACTGGGTGAAAGTGTCATTAAACCCCAATTTAAAAAAAAAAACTAAACTAGTATGTATACAAGCATTTGGTTATAATAATTTCAATGAAGATCCCGGAAGGTGTATAAATACTCCCAATTGAAGTCCATGGAAGTCCTGAATTTTTTTTCTCTCAAGGATGCATTAGCACACTCACCATTCTGAACTAAGCTGTGATTCCTCATTCTCACCGATGCACAATCCGTTTATTCATGCACATTATCATTTGGAAACTTTTGGATATATTTCTAAGAGAGCTCTCAGATCTTCATCAGACAACATGTAACAAGGCCAGTCCATGCAGGTTAAATAATTCACTGGGAGCTTGGTGGCTGAGCAGATAGAGATGCAGGCTTCTAGCCGAGAGGTTCTAAGTTTGAATCCCACCTGTGGCAACTGTGTTGTGTCTTTGGGCAAGACACTTAATCCCAATTGCACATGTGGGTGCACAGTGGCGTTGTTTACTAAGGCATACTGCACGTCGATGGTGCACTTGTCTTCAGCCAATGCTAACCCTGCTTGTGTGGAGTTATTGCATTGGGGAGTCTGACAGTAGTTTGCCATTGCTCAGTGCTTATCCTGTATTCCATCTCCTCCACCCGTAAAACTGTCGGTCACAAGGTGACCCTGGCTGTTGAAAGTGTTGTTAAATCCCCAAAAAATAAATAAATAAATTCACTTCATTCAGATCATTTGAAGCACATCCACAGAATATGAAGCCAGTTAGTTGTGGTATGGGTACACCAGAATAAAGCCCTAATATTGACTTCTGGCACTCAACTGGTCAACTCTTAACCTACTGAGTATTTTCAGTATATTTTTATCAAATCTAGGCATGGCTGCTGTGAAGCAGCCATGACTACATTTGATGAAAAATTAAATCTAAATGTGACACCAGGAATCATTGTTAAAAAATCCATTCAATTTACAGGGGGAAACTTTGATCAAATACAACCAAATTATACTTATTTCAGTAAAAAGAGAAACCCTGTGCTAGGCAATAATATCTGCCAGAAGCATGCAAGGAGTTAAATGATTGAGATAATTTAGAGAAAGTCCTGAAGATGCATTAAAATTTCCTAGAAATGTCCTTGAAAGTTCCGAATTTTTTCTCTTGGGGGGGAAAGTATTAAAAGTACCCTAGCCATTGTTAATGAACCTGTGGCTTAACCTTTTACCCAACATACACAGTATCAAAATTTATTATTTTAAATATTATTTGTTTTAAAGTTTTCAAAAAAGATCAACAAAACCATATCATGTGACCCCTCCCCTCACTGGAATAAGCTCAGCAAGAATGGAAGATATATTGTTTATGCTTTGAAGCTAAATAAAGTTACTAATCGTCGCAGAAAAATATCCTTTAATGTGGGGTTTGTAGGACAAGTAAAGTGGGTTTAAATATGTAATACAGTAATTACTTAATTAGGTATCCCTTAATTGAATAACCCTGTTAATTGAATATAATCTTTAAACGCAACTACATTTACCATACCTTCAGCACAAATTTGACCTGTTAATTATCGAGTATCAACTCTTGTTTCCTGAATAAAAAATCTTGTAATAATAGTTGAGTAATTATCCTGACAATCACCAAATTCCCCATGTTTATTGATTTTTTATGACCTCAGCACATCAAGTACAGGCATTTAATCTATTGTATCTTGTTTGTCAGAACTTCAGGAGGTCTTAAACTCAGTTTATCTCAAGAATATAGGAATGTGACCAAATCCCTGTTCATTTGAACCCCTGCTAATTGAAGAATTCTCAGTGGCAAAATGGATATTCAGTTAACCCTTTGTCCAACGTAACAACCAAAACCGGCCAGCACTATTCGCAAAAATCCCCAATTAATTTTCATTATTTTTTCGTTTTTTTTTTTTCATTTTTTAGTCTCAAGAACATAGGTTATGACCCCTCGTTGGAACGAGCTCATTGGGCTCGTTCCAATGAGTTGTCATAACCTTTGTTTTTGAGACAAAAAATTAGTTATTCAAGAATTTTTTTTGCCATGCAGTGTCGTCTGCTTTTCATGTCAGGTAAAGGGTTAAAAGGGTTGCACTGTATAAGACTAATAATATGTTTTGGAAGTACATGTATATCGAAATGATTAGGTTGGTAAATTTTGTGTCACTCTGTTGCATACTTACCACTAACACCCCAACACAATCATTGGACAGTATCCAAAATAAATTGTGAAGTACATGTGCATTGTGAAGATTTCTAAACATTTTCCAAACTTGACATCTATAAAAATGTGGAGATCAGTTCAACAAATTGTTAATCTATACGTAATTTATTTGAACAATAATCAGTGGCCCACCCCTAAGAGGTAACTCAGAAAGTATCATTGTGCTATAATCTTTAGTCACAATGCATTCATCATTTTGATAAGGTACGTGCAGTTCATGAAATTTTGTTAAAGCCAAGTGCCTGGGCTCATATATGGGCTCCCTGTGGGATTCAATATGAGGAAAATTCTTTAAAAAAAATTTTTCTTTTAGATCCACTGGTCAGAATCTTTGGATATTTATACCCCCCGCAAACAAAGTTTGGGGGGGGGGGGGGGGGGTATATAGGAATCACCCTGTCCATCCTTATAAGCACAACTCCTCCTAAGCCGTTTTTCATGAAACTTTACACAATGGAAGAACTCCATATGAAGATGTGCATGAAGCAATATAATAACGTTCTGACAGGCGTGGGGGGGGGGGGGGGGGGGCGGTATCACTTTGTGAGCTTGCTCACAGTACCTCTAATTGGTATAAGCTTTTCTTAGGAGGAGCAGATGCAACTTCTTGAAATCATTTCTCTGGGTTGATATTTAGGCTACCATGTCAGGTGAGCGCCCTCAGGCTCCCTGGAGCCTCTTGTTTTTCAACAGCTCACTTGGGAAATTACGTGGCAGGGTTCCCACTCAAATGAAAATTCCTTGAATTTTGGCCTCTTCCTTGAAAAGCGCTTGAAATTGTTTCTAACCTTGAAACAAAAGTACTTGATTTTCCATCACTCCCATTAAAAAGTACTTAAATTCAGTTTACTGATAACCTCAAGAGAAAATAAGTCTTAGGATAACTCACATACATGCAATGTCACAAAATCGGTCAGGAATCACATTTATTTGATCTCTATATTGTCTCTTGAGTGCAACAAGGCATCATCTGCAATGCTTTAGCATTGCAGATGGTTCCTTGTGGAATGCTATGAATGATATATATCTGGCTAGTTGGGTTTTCCAGAGATCAAGATCTTCGAGACTGAAATTCTTTGTGTTGCTATGGTGTTGTAAGTTAATATGAAAGTTATAACTGTCCTTGAAAACCATGGTCATCAGAGTCCTTGAAAAGTGCTTAATTACTGCTTAAATTCGATTTTCTGACATCAGTGCAGTCCTGGAAATGAGATGGGTGTGAGTGCGATTGCTCCAGTCAGCACCCGTGATTTCTATTTTTTACGGGAGCTAAAAAATGCACTTGTTGAAAACTATTGTGGAGCACTAATATACATGTACTGTGAGGGCATATAAATGTGTGTTGTTATTGAGAAAGCAGCACACTGTGGCCAGTGGCAAGTTACTGTCATAATTCAGGTCAGCAATTCCTCATACATTCAACCCTTTGAACACTAGTGGTCTCTGCCATGCCAGTTCAATGACAGCAATTAGAAGAGTCAATATTCATTATTTGGGGTAGACCAATCAATATTTTCAATGTGCAGCCTTTGGGCTGCACATTGAAAATACCGATTGGTCTACCCCACACATTTACTGAACAGCCATCCTATTTAAAGATGTTATGACGTATCATGTTCCTGGCTGGAAAAGCGGCCACTCGGGTTCAAAGGGTTAAGGTTTCTGGTGTTTGGTGACAGTATTCCCTCGAACATTCGTATACTAACATTTTACGGGCGCAATTTACTCTCGTCACTGATTTCGCAGGAGCTTAAAACTGGATCCGTCAATTTTGTTCATTTCCAGCACTGCATCTGTGGGAACCCTGCGTGGGCAGATGTGGCCGATTCATTAGGTAAAGGAAAAATTGTTACTTGAAATTTCGGGATTTTGACGTGTGAAGGTGGTTAAGCTGCTAACCCACAGATTGCAGCTGATAATTTGCTAGTGTGGTGACGTCAGACCAGCATCAGACAGACAGTAAACTAAACGAGTAGTTCTTGAACTGCTTACATTTCAGCCATAACTTAAGAATTATTGGGTTTTCAAATTTCTTATCAGGATTTCTGCAGATTCTTAAATTTTGTGAACGTCCTGAAATTTAAAAATACTTTTTCCAAGACTTCTAAACTGTTTGAAATAAGGCATTTTCCAGAAAAGTACTTGAAAATATTTAAACGGTAAATGTAAGGCAAATTTGATTGATTTTGGTAATTGCTTTTTGGTGAGATAGTTTCAGTGATAACTCCAGGAGTGGAAAGTCTAACTCTTGCAGCATTGAGACAGTTTTTTCATTGTGCTCTGACAAGTTTGTATTAGTTAAATTCTTAGTTGCATTATAAGAAAAATGGTTACTTGAAATTTTGACATCTTTGATAAGGGTTAATTACCGAATATTCTAGGAATTAGAAATTTATTTCATTATATCCTGTGTGCATGTGTGACAGAGCACAGGAACGCTCAGGGACGTTTGTCAGACAAAATAAATAAATCAATGAATTTTCAATTTATTTATATAGAGGATCATTAACACATCTACAGTTAACTTAATATTGAAATTTCTAAAACAACTTTTTGGATGTAATAATCTTTTCTGTTCAATTTTCAAGTGGGATGCCTCTACCTTGATGACATGGAACATTGCATGCTTTTTATATACCCCATCAAAAACCCGAACATAGCTGTAGGTACCTCTGCAAGGTGACCAATCACAATGTGACAATTTCTTTGCAGTCCTTTGACAAACAAATATATAACAGACAAGATGCATTTATAAATCAGTAATTGATACAGTTGAGCCCACTTAACTGGATATCTGTTAATTGAAAAAAACCTATTAATTTTATCAAACTTCCAAGCATAAAACCATTTACACCACCCCAAGTACAAATGTGACCGGTTAATTACATATGGGTTAGAGAGTAAGCTCCTATTAATTGAATAAAACATCTTGTAATATGTGGAACAATTATACTGATAATCACGGAGTCCCCCTTCTTTATAGATCTATGTGAAAAAGTGTCATAGGCCTTGAAAAGCCTTGAATATTCACAAAATACAAATGCTGATGAAGCACGTAATCATAGGCCACATAAAGTAGATCTTCTGTTTCTCGGGCCATTATTTGTGAAATTACATGCGAGCGAGCGGTGTTTTATTTTATTTTTTATTTCAGTAATTACTTCCATCAAAAGTTCATGTTCTTGGTTCAAGTTTTAGGCCTCATAATCTACAGAATAGCATGGGTGGTGGTGTATTTCATCCCTTGAGTGCAAGAAGGCTTTGCAATACTAAAGCATTGCAAAGCCTTGCACTCAGGGGACAAATTCATCAATTTTTTTAACTTGGGTAAATATCAGACATAAACCATTTAATTTTAAATTTTTTTAAGTTTAAATTGGTTATAAAAAGAGAGCATGCGGCAGCCAAAAGGACCATGCGGGAGGGCCTGAGAAACAGATTTTTTTATTTTTTTAGGCCATAACTATATAGTTTTATATGCCAGAGTTTGTGAAGGCATAGTTAAGGAGTAGTGCATGGCTTGGAGTTGACTACGTTAGTATAGTGCCCAGTGATGTGGTGTAGTTCCCGATGCGAAGCGGAGGGAACTACACCACCTCACTGGGCACTATATGGGCGTAGTCGAAGACAAGACATGAACTAATCCTTATATTATATCGAACACTGATCAAGAAAAACATCTGTCCGATTTGTTAATCTATTACCAGGGTAGCAGCCCTACCAACAATAAACTCCTCATCATCGCCAAATCGATTGTAGTTTAAATCACAATTTGAAGCCGTCATTCTCGGTACGAAAAGCTAACTTGGATTATTGATATGAGCAGAAGACAAATTTTGAATCGGTCGACAAGGGTAAACAAAACATTTCCCCCAAACGGAACTGTGTATTCTAGAATCGTGCAACTCGCGACTGAAAGCTAAACTTTTCGAAATTTGACAACAAACAGTTTGATAATTTCCACACATTTGCCACACAAATACACTACCAAATAGGTCAGTACAGAATATACAAAACTCCGAAGATTCAAATGAATTTCATTATTTATTAGTTTACTGCCCAAAACATACAATTAAATAGCGAAATAATATGAGCAGCGCAACAAACAATTTTTCATATCCGGACACGTTCTCATGAAAGTTGTACCCAGGTTTGGATCATTCTCTTCGAAATGAGATATGGATCATCTTCTCAAGGAATAAAATGAACGCCTCGGAAAATGTGACTTCAACAATGGAAAAGCGGTAAATTTTTCCACAATGATTTCTATCCGGGTCGTTTTGTGGATGTTGTGCCTCTGTGAATCGATATTTAAATTTAGTCTGATTAGTTTTATTCGGCCAGTATGAAAAGAAAACTGATATAGTAGTGTGCTAAAAATAGAAAACGTGTAGTGCCTGGGTATAGTGCCTGATCAGTTCTGTGGATGCAAACTACACGAAATAGGTAGTTTGCATCCACAAACTAGAAGGTCATGTGAGATATAATATTACTAACTAGAACCTCTGATCATTACCCCATCCTCCCACTTCCCTGGAAGGGAAGTGGGAGGATGGAGTAACGACCGGAGGTCCTTGTTAGGACTAGTGAAATTCTTGAATTTGGCTGTTGTTGGGCCTTGAAAAATGCTGAAATATGGTGAGAAACTGCCTTGAATTTGATAAGTCCTTGCCTACAGGAACCCTACAAAACCTGTGAACTGAGGAGGATGATCTAAGGGATTGCAGTGGCTCAGTGGTAGACTGTTGAACTTCTATGCTAGAGGTCCTGAGTTCGATCCCCATCTGGGACAACCCGCGTTGTGTCCTTGGACAAGGAACTTTATCAAGGTGGCTTACATGGCGGCACGATTATGCCATGTACTAAGGCGTACTAAGGCCGATGGTGCACATGTCTTCAACTGTTGTAACCCTGCTTGAAAAGAGCTTGAACAGGGTTAGAATGTTGAGGAGCTGACAGTTGCTTACCGATGCTCAGTGGTTCTCTCCAGGGACTCCAGCTTCCTCCACCTGTAAAACTCAGTCACGATTAACCATTGTGCATAAGTATGTGACCTTAAACACCAATAGATAAATAAATAAATATCTATGTGAAAATGTGCCAGGAGGCCTTGAATATTAACGGAATACAAATGCTGATGAAGCACGTAATCATAACTATATAGTTTTATATGCATAGTCTGGACAATGACCCTCTGGTTATTATCCCTCCTCCCACTTCCCTTCCCAGAGTTCCTAGTTAGGACCAGTGAAGACATTGCCTGGAAAATCCTTGAATTTGGCTATTGTGGGGAAATATATCAAGAAATGGCCTTGTACAGCCTAAAATTTGATCGGGCCCTTGTCTGAACTAATTTTGATCTTGTGTACCTTGAGTAAAGGGTTAACGCATCATTATTCTGAGGCTAGTTTATTTTACAGCATCAACAAATATATTGCTTTTCAACTGAGCAAATTTGGTGGTTGCAGTATCAGAAAAAATTTCAAATGACTTGAAGTTGAAGGTAGTTTTGAAAGGTGGCATGCCTGGAAGGTGACATTAAAATGACATCAAAGATATTGTTACTGCAATCTTGCTGTAAAGGCTTATATGGATAAGAAAATTTTAATTATGGCCTAGACTAGACAAGACCTTTGAAGTTGGTTGTTTTCTGCTGAATGATGTGTTTTTATCCCTAACAATGAATCAATAAAACTCTGTACATGAACATTATACTTTTAACTTCAGAGGTGTAATCACAACTTCATTGTCAGGGTGGATGTGACATTGAAAAAATGCTCCAAAAGCTCTTCTCATTGGTATATCAAGGAACACCATTTCATTAGCAAAAACTCAAATACATCAAAATTCTTCCACAAGAGAAATTCAGAAAGTGAAGCCATGCTTTTTATCTGAGGTAGACAAGTTCTGCTTAACCCTTTACCTAACATGAAAAGCAGACGGCACTTGCAAAAAAAATTCTTGAATAACTAATTTTTTTTCATTTTTTGTCTCAACGAGCTCGTTCCAACAAGGGGTCATAACCTGTGTTTTTGAGACAAAAAATGAAAATATTTTGAAAATTAATTTGCGATTTTTGAGAATAGTGCTGGCCGGTTTTGGCCGTTACATTGGGTAAAGAAGACCTTGTGAACACCACCTGGGATGAGAGGCCTTGACCAATGGTGCCACTGAGGGAAGTTTATGGAGAGGTGACATCCCCAATAATTTTCCGCTTGGGAGATTTTCGTCAGTTTTAGAGTCATATGCATCCACCTGCTTTTTCTTGTAATAATGTACTTTCTTACAAGACTAGAAGATATATATATATATATATACAAACATTATCATGACCATGTGCATGTCCTGCTATTTGTATCAGCTTCGAGGTCATGTTTAGAATTGTAGTGCAATGAGCCTGTCATGCATGTCCTGAAATTTTATCAACTTTAATTTCGCGTTTAGAATCGGATCTCAACTCGCCGTAATGGGCTCATTGCAATCCTGTTGTAAACACGACTGAGAATCTGATACAAATTTTAATACATTTATCTAATAATCCTGTTACATGAAGCCTGCTTCCCCAATTTTTAGCCCGACTCTTTAATGTCAGGACTATAGTCATGAATTTCATCCATCCATCCATCCATCCATTAATTAATATTAATTACTATTGATTGCGTCATTCTTATTATGTTTCATGTTATTTTGGGAAATATTTTAACCCTTTCTGCAGTCAATTTAACTTAGAACTTCTTGGTTAAAGTTTTTTGTTAAAGTTTTTTTTTGGTTTTCAAAGTTACACCTTTAATTCTTCAAACAGTTTAGTGGAATATCACTGTTTCTCATTTGGGACAATGTCTACTGAAGCTTTCTACAGTGATTATAATTAATATTGGCATGATTTTAATCCTTTTTAAACATGTTTTCAGACTTAGTTTCTTTTTGAAATTAGGCTTTTACCACATACTTTGTTACTTTAATTCTTGCATGCTCAATACATCTTAATGATTGCATTTACATCAGTGATTTCTTTTATCGGTTTTAGGAAATAATTAACCCTTTTTTTGCAGTCAATTTTACTTAGTATTTCCAACTTAAAGTTTTGGATTTAACTTTCACTTTTCAAGCAACTTTCAGCTGCCCAACATACTAACTCCACACAAGCAGGGTTAGCATTGGTTGAAGCAAGTGAAGTACGCCTTAGTACAAAATGCCACCGAGCCTCCACGTGGGCAATGGGGGTGAAGTGTCTTGCCCAAGGATACAACGCAGTTGCCACAGGTGGGATTCGAACCGAGGACCTATCGGCTTGCAGCCTGCACCTCTACCTACTGAGCCACCGTGCCCCCCCCCCCCCCCCTTCCAAGGTTGTACCTTTCATTCTTCAAACACTGTGTTACAACATCATTGTTTTTCTTTTGGAGCAAGGCCTACTGAACCTGTATACAGTGGTTTCAAATAATATTGGCATTAATTTAACCCTTTTCAAAAGGGTTTTTGAACTTAGTTTCTTTAATTTCAAATTGGGCTTCTGCCACATACTTTGTTACTTTATGTCCCCTCACATCCCTGCGGGAACCCCGGGAAGTGGAACAATGCCTGTTCACTGCAGTAAACAGGCTTTGTTTTATTGGTAAAATAGGAACCAGTCACCAACTTGGGAGGTGCAAAACCCTCTCTAAAATGGGCAACATGGCTTATTAACACTCACCCCTGGCCTTGAGTTGATACTCATGTTGTGGTCATGATTAGGCATTGTGCAAAAATATGTGACCTTAAACACCAATAAATAAATATAAATCCTCCCACAAGGGAGGGATATAGTGAAGACTTTAGAGCTCCGTCCATCCATCTGTCGGTCCATCCAAACTTTTTGGTATATGTCTATATAGCAACATTATATTCTTTTTGGTATATGTCTCTATAGCAACATTGTCTATGACATGTTCGATGACCACCAATATTTCTTGAAATTATGGGAGTTATTGCCCTTTGTTATAAAAATATTCCGTAAATCTTGTTTACGGCTTAACTTGAACAATAGTTAACGAATTTTAATTCTTTTTGGTATATGTCGATGACCAGCGATATTTGATGAATATTATGAGAGTTATTGCCCTTTGTTAAAAATGATCGTATAATGCATCTTTATGGACAAACTAAAACATTAGTAACCAAATATCAATTTTTTTTTGTATATAACTCTTTTGGAACAATGTCGACATCAAGTTTGATGACTACCATTATCCAATTGTCAGAGTTATTGCCCTGCTTTCTCACCCACCCCCCCACCCCCCTGCCACATGCCCCCCTCCCCCCCCCCCCCCCCCACCAATTAGGCTTTTTTTTCTTTGCTCCAAAATGCAATTTGAAGGATTTAGAGTGACCACATGTGGAACAAAATTGACTCCTATAACCCCCCACATACCCCCTCCCCCTCCCACTCCCCTGGTGCCAATTAGGCATTATTTTTTCATTGTCCAAAATGCATTTTGAAGGATTTAGAGTGACTACATGTGAAACAAAAATTTGGAGTGTGGGGGGATTAGCAGCACTTGGCGTTGCAGGCCTCTTGTTGTTCTTGCATGATCAATACTTTGATAATTGCATTTACAGACATGATTTCTTTATTTGTATGCAGCTTTTTTTCATTACTGAGCTTCAGGGTTTGAAATATAAAGAAATGCCTTCTGCAGCATACTTCTGTCATTTTACAAAAAGCAATACAGATGGGAAGGAAATGGGAGTGAGGAACTTTGATGTTGTCTCCAAAACTTTGGGGCAGATGGGTGAAATCAATCCACCCCTCCCTCCTCCCCATGTTATCCAGAAGATAAATCCATTTCTAATTATATGATTAGAATTATGAAAAAACAGGTGCACTTTGAATTTTAAGTATAGTCTTTTCAAATTTAAATCCCAAATTTTAAGTTAAAAATTCCAACTTTATTGATTGCAGTTATATTTCCTAATCAACAGAACTATACACCTGATGATCTAACTACAAATTTTGTTGACATTTTCAGAAAACACATAATTTTATACTTTTTTTCAGAAAGATGAAAAATGCAGAACATTTTTCTTGTAACTTTTTACCAAAATTATTTTTCAGTAGTATTATAATAGAAGATTTTAGAAAGAGAATGTTTTATATACTGCATCTTTGACCCTTTACCTAACACAAGTTGAAGCCAACAGTTCAAATTATTTTTCCGAAACATCAGATTTGCTTAGTAGTCTTTATTGGAACAAGCTCATCAAGTTTGTTCCATTAATAGGTCATGAGATATGTTTTCGGGTAGAAAAATGCAAAAATAAAATTTGAATAGCAATTTTTGTATATCTCGAGTGCAGATATAGCAGATTCGTTTGGTAAACAGTTAACAAAAAATAGCACAGACTATTCTGTGTCTAAGCATTGTTATTGCTCGGACAGTTGGGCTCTATGCGTGACATCACTCTGGTTTAGTTTGAATTGGGTTGATTTGGTTAAAGTTTTGAAATTCAGGAACTATATTTCAATGCATATAGCAATGCAGATATGTGAATGTTTACCAGAAATTGAATCTGTCTGATGCGGAATCTCAACAGAAGTGCTGATGCAAATGGTTTTTACGAGTTTTGGGGTGCAAATTAAGTTGATTGTTAGATAAAATATCTGGACAGTTGGTTATAGAAATGGAGGTCTGTAGTACGAGATTCAGGCTGTTAGGGGCCCAGCAAGACCAGTTTGGAGTCATGATATGGTTGGTTTTAATTAAATAAAAAGTTGCTTCATGACAACCTGATGTAACAGCATTCATTTATCTTAAAACAAGAACGTATTTCTACCCAATACAAATAAAAACGTCTAGACAAAATACAGTAGAATCCTCTTAATTGAATATCCATTTTGCCAGTGAAAATTATTCAATTAACAGGAGTATACAATTAACAGGTATTTGGTCAGTTTCCTGTGTTCTGGAGGTAAACTGAGCATTTATTCTATTATATCTTGTTTGACAGAGCTCATAGAGCTCTGTCAAACAAGATATAAAAGAATAAATGCCTGTATTGGATGTAGTGAGGCCAAAAAGGTTGATAAATAAGGGGAAATTGGTGCGTGTCACAGTAATTTTTTTGTCATATTACAAAAATTTATATACAATTAACAGGAGGTTACTCTACAACCCATATGCAATTAACAGATGAAATTTGTACTGAAGATATGGTAAATGGTTTTGTGCTTGAAAATTGTATTCAATTAACTTGGATATACAATTAAGAGATATCCAATTAAGTGGGCTCCACTGTACAAATCTGTATTGAGGGTAGCAACTGCACATGTGATCATTCAATCCAGAAAGAGAACATTTTTTTACCTGCATTCAAGTGGCATCAAGTTACTGTAAACGTGTATCAGGGCCACTGTTTTGGATAACAATAATTAAATGATAGATCACCAGATCAATGAAATAAATTAGACTAGATCATTTTCCCCATGGTGATATTTTATATAGCCATACTATGCATTAAACTTGAAAAATAAAACAAAGAAACATACAGCTGAAACTTCAGCGGTAATAGTACAAGAAGAACAATGAATGGGAATTTCGAGCTCAGTGAGCTCTGTCAATCAAGATTGAATTGGTTAACTTCCTAGCTGCAGTGTGGAAAAAATTTGGGGGTTTGAAATTTTGAAATTTCGATATCAGTGTTCAGAGGATTAAATATAATTTGCAAACCTTTTTGAAAGCAAGCTTCATGAGCTGATTCCATTGTGGGATCCTCAAGGTTTTCAAATCCTTACATGCTCAAGCCTGGCATTCTTAAAATTGAAGGAGAGCTAAAAAATCACTTCCCTTGTATGGCTTTTGCGAGGGATTAGCTCTCCTCAAGCTTACAAAAGCTAAAAGTGGCAAAATGAAATTTACTATTAATGAATTCTGCCTCATGGCTACTTTATACATTTTATTTAGTGCTGCTAACAAGGTAGACTTTGTGAGACACGTCGGCAAGGCCTGGAGGTTTGGTAGGGGCTGTCTTACAGAGAACACTAACTTAGTAGAGATCTGAAAGGGTGTGGGTTTTAGGAATAGTCTGTTATGGTAATCATTATTTTCTAAGGCCAGGAGGGCTAGTTTTCACCCTCCTTAATTTTTTTGAGGCAAGCGGTAGGTGAGCGAATAAATCGCTAGGCCTACATGCTGCTGGCGGATATTCCCCCTGCCAAGGACAGGAATAACATAAGTCAAATTTAAAGATATTTAACTAAATTTTCCCCCCAATGTCAGCCGCCATTATTCGATTTGATAAAAAAGATTTTAAAATTACTCGGGGAGGGGGGGGGGGGGGGGGTTAAATAATAAAAACTCTGCCCAAAATAAGATAACATACCAAATTATGAGTTCATTTGAATAATTTTCCCTGTGAAAGTATCTGCAACTGCCTCCACAACCGCCCAATATCTAAATTTTGTTGAACAGGGTACTATCTGGAGCCTCAGATGCGATAACTATTTTGGGGTCTGTATTTTAACAATTTTCTCACACCAGGTCAAACCATTGTCGGCTCGATAGGTCATGTGATCCTCATCTGCGGTGTCCAAATTTGAATAATCTAAAAGCCTGTCATCAGTGCCATTTTAAAGGACATACATTTTTTAAAATATTCAGAAATCAAATTTTGTTATGTAATCTGTAAGTTGATTTCCTGTTACTTTTTTCCTGATTTAATGAACGAGGATCAGTGGTATAAATCTTGTAGCCATATGGTTAGCTGATGTGACACCTGAACTTATTGTTATTTCAGGAAACTCCACAGTGTGGTATTCGAAACAGGAAATAGCTCCCCCACAGTAACCTTATTAATTATATCAATAGATTCTGATTTTTCTCTTGGAGGTCACATACATGCATACCAGCTTACTTCTAACTGAACAGCAATAAATCGAAAAATATTCCTGCTTCGTACATATTGATTCAGCCATTTCAGATATGCATTTTTATCATGATTCTTCATTTATGAGTGACAAGAACTTCAATGTTATGTGACAATTATTTCATTAATTTCTGTAATTATTCATTATTTTGTGTTCGAGGATTTAAGCTTTATTGATAACCAGTTATTTTATGGACAGCTTTGAGAAGTGAAATGTTCGCTTGCCAATATATCACGTCAACAGCAGGCTTATCACGTAAATGAAAGGGCAGAAGTTAGTTGTGATGGGGTATGTTTATCACAGTGAAATATCAAGCATCCCAGAAAGAGAATGTCTGTTCGAATTTATAATTGGGCAACCCCAGAAATTAGGGTCAACCTCTGCATTGCAGCTATCTTCAATCTGGTGTATTAAGCAAATGTGCATTTTAAATTAATAAAAGCAAGACTATTTTCAGACTATCTGGCACCGTTCCTATGAACATCTTCCAATTAAAGACAATTGGCTCTTGACCCCTGAATGATAACATTGATTGCAAATCTCAAACAGAGAACAATAAGTAGTGTTTGGAAATGGCCTCGAGTGCATTGGCAATTTGGTTTGGAATAATGTTGTGCATCTCAAGACACTAACCTTGCAAATGCAGCAATAGGAATATTCTTTTTTTCTTAACTGGTTGAGTGCTAAAAGCCATACTTTGTCTCCATTATTAACCCTTTACCCAACGTAACGGCCAAAACCGGCCAGCGCTATTCTCAAAAATAGACAATTAATTTTCAAAATATTTTCATTTTTTGTCTCAAAAACATAGGTTATGACCCCTCGTTGGAACGAGCTCGTCGAGATCGTTCCAACGAGGGGTCATAACCTATGTTTTTGAGGCAAAAAATGAAAAAAATTAGTTATTCAAGAATTTTTTTTGCAAGTGTCATCTGCTTTTCATGTTAGGTAAAGGGTTAAGGCAGATACCACCAAAACTGGTTTCATGTTCTGTGGATGTTGATCACATTATTTTTTTTAACCCTTTCCCCAATGTAACGGTCAAAACCGACCAGCTCTATTCACCAAAATCACCATTTAATTTTCATTACTTTTTCATTTTTATGCCCCTGACTTAAGTCAGGTGGCATATAGTGATTGAAGTGTGCATGTGTGTGTCCATGTGTCCGTCTGTGTTTGTGTCCGAGCCAATAACTCGAAAACTGTTAGGGCCACAGTCATCAAACATCACACAATTATAAAGGACCATGGGAGATGTGTCCAACACCATAGTCGGGTTCGTACCTTCAAGGTCAAGGTCACATTTCAAGATCACACTAAAAATCTGTCAATATTCGTGTCTCAGCCATAACTCAGAAACCAATCATAGTACAATTGTTAAACTTTTTACAAATGTTAAGGACAGTCAGAAGGTGTGTCATGTATAATAGTTTCCGCCGCATCTGCAATGTGAAGGTCACAATTGACCTTCATATGTTCAGGGTCACAAATCGTGTTTCAAGCATAATTCCAAAACTATTAGGGCTACAGTCATCGAACTTCACACAATTATAAAGGACAATGGGAGGATGTGTCATACACCATAGCCGGGTTTGTAACTTCAAGGTCAAGGTCACATTTCAAGGTCAGACTAAAAATCGGTCAATACTCATGTCTCAGCCATAACTCAGAAACGAATCATAATACATATGTTAAACTTTTTACAAATGTTAAGGACAGTCAGAAGGTGTGTCGTGTATAATAGTTTCTGCCGCAGCTGCAAGGTGAAGGTCACAAGGGAGGGGCATGTGTTACCTTAGTAATATTCTTCTTGTTTGTCTCAAAAACACAGTTTATGACCCCCTCATTGGAACAAGCTCATCGAGTCATAAGCTATGTTTTTGAGACAAAAATGAAAATATTTAGTTATTCATGAATTTTGTTTGCAAGTTGTGTCTGCTTTCATGTTAGATAAAGGGTTAAGTGAATTTATTACATATAGGGACTGTGGTGGCTCATTGGTTAGAGCAGTGGACTTCAAACCAAAAAGTCCACAGTTCAGTCCTGATCTGCAGTAACTGCAGTTTATCCTTGGGTAAAGTACTCAATCCTGTGGGGCTGTATAGTAAGGTGTACTGCATGTCGATGGTGCACTTGTCTCCAACCATTGCTAGCCCTGCTTGTGCAGAGTTAGTACATTGTGGAGTCTGACAGTTTCTCACCATTGCTTGGTGGTTCTCTCCGAGTACTCCGTCTTCCTCCACCCATAAAACTGTCTGACACGAGGTGACTGGCTGTCAAAAGTGTTGTTAAACTCTAGTAAATAAATAAATCCTTGGAATACCAAATAAACGATTGGAAGTGGCATGAGATCAATTTGATTTTAAAAACTGCTTGGGTTTTTTGAATCAAATACCATGTACACAAGCAACAAAAGAACATCTGAACTTTAGTCTTAGAACAAGTCCTATTGATATACCATGGAAAGTCACAAAATATCATGGTCACTGTTGAATTAAGTTGATGATTCTTCCAGCATGCTATTCTTTTTATTATGCCCCTGATCTCTGTCCGTCTGTCCGCCCTGTCCAGGCTTAGCAGAGGTACATTGTGGGGTTTACAATTTAGGGTCAGTGGTAGTTATGGGATTGGGTTAGTACAGTAGCCACTTGTGGGGTTATTTTTTGCACTAAGGGGGTATTTTTTGACCTTGTGGGGTTAGGGTTTAACATGGGAAAAACCCCACAAGTAAGAATGTGTAAGAACGTCCATCCATCTATCTGTCCATCCGTCCGTCTGCTCATATAAATATTTTGAATTGTAATTTCAAAGATTTGCATCTCCTTTGGTATGCTGATAGACCCGCATTGGGGAACAGATATGTTCAAGGAACGGGTTCTGTCCAATAATTTTTTTCCAGAGTTATGGCCCTTTTTTGACTTAGACAATTTTTCTCAACCTCTGTATTGGTATTCACTGCATGTTGGATTTGAAAACCACTTATTTGATCAAAACAAAATTTTTGAGGTTAGTTGTGGATGACAAGACAATGCTTCCTTTCAATTTTGGTCTGGCTCTCCAATTAAATGTCGCCGACATGGTGTTATGACGCCGTTGGGGATATTTGCTACACTTCGCGTTGCTCTTGTTAAATTTGTTAGATACCTTCCTTGTTTGAAACTCATCAGAAAATCATAAATCACTATTTCACTGGATTAAAATATAATCCATTACCCAATGCGCAGGACATCAAAATTTATTCATTTAATTTTTTTTTTTTATTATTTTTAAAAATAATTTCCAAAACATATCGTGTAACTTCTCACTGGAACGGGCTCAATGAGGTCGTTCCATTGTGGGGTCACATGATTATGGTTTTGGCAACTGTCCAACTCCCAACGCCCTGTCTCCTCACAGACAGGGTTAGCATTGGTTGAAGACAGGTGCAACATCAATGTGCAGTATGCCTTAGTTCACAGCACAACCATGCCCCCACCTAGGCAGCCAGGATTAAGTGCCTTGCCCAAGGACACAAGTTACCGGTGAACCTTTCGGCTTGAAGTCCAGTGCCATATAACTACTGAGCCACCATGCTCCCTGTAGAAACACTGTCAAGTCATTTGCTGCTGTGTACATGTATATACGGTGTTTCTTAACCTAAAATTAATTCGAGGACTCGTGGGTTAAAGCAACTATTTTGTTTTTTATCATCTCGGAAACCTGTCCTATTCATGCATGGTTTTATTGCTGCATTATGGTAGCAATTTCATGTTGGGGCATGCTACTGGGTTATAAAATAGATTTATCTGTGCTATCAAGATTATAATGATTAGGTACCTGCCCTGAACTGTGTACTGTTTCTTTATTCACCTGGTAATACTAACTTTTCTTTTCTTTTCATGACAGTGCAGGATCATTTCTATTTGTTTTTTTATCTTTGTATTTTCATTCAATTTCCCATGAGAAATTCAATGTCGATTGGTGCTTTTCTGCTGCAGTCAACAGTTTTTACTTCAAGGATTTTACACATTCTCAGACCTGCATAACCTGAAAATTAGGATGACCTAATGGTCACCTGAACTTTTTTTTCAGGCAGCCTTTTTTTTCAGGTAATCGATTTTCATGTTTGCAAGCAAGACATGGACTAATATTGATTTGTTTAGCAGTAAGGGCTTAAATAAGTAACCAAAGAGCAAAGGTTGACTTGCGCAACCTAGAGTACAGTAGCTTATTTCACTAGTTTCTCGCATTGTTCATTTGTTTATTGGGTTTGTATCATGTTGGACAGCTTTATGAGTGAAGGAAGCTGGAAAGAACCACTGAGCAGTGGTGAGTAACTCACTTTCCAACTTACTAGCCCTGCACAATGGGTAGTGGGGGTTGAAGACAAGTGTATCGTCATCATGCCCTAGTCCTCAGTACACAGTGCCACTGTACTCCCACAAGGACACTTAGTACAGAGTGCCTCTGCAATTCCACCAGGGCAGGGAGGAGAAAGTGTCGAATCCAAGGATACAAGTCTGATGATGCTGGTCAAGATTGAACCCTTGGCCTTTCGATCTCAAGTCTAAATACACTAACCAATGAGCCACTGCAGCCCTAGCTTCTCTAATAAAGCAGATGATATATGCCCTTTCCAACAGTGTGTTACATCACAGCATTTTTTTTCCAAAAGTCAAAGCACATCATGGTGTATTACCATTGTAAAGTAAATTGTGGTTCTGGAGAAGGTGAACAAATGAATACCAAAGGCATTTTGAGTAAAGTTTATTACTATCTGTCTTAGACCTGGGCATCTTGGGGTTTTTTTGGTTAGATTCTGGTTTTTTGCAATGAACCTGGAAAACCACTCTGCAACATCCATCAGAAAATGGCTGAACAGTTTTACAGTGTTTGTGCATAAAATAATCAAACTATCTTACTTGATTGGACTGGACTAGTGGCCCCTATGATCTCTCAACACTTGGTCTACCTGGCAAGAGGGCAAATACTTTGCGTTTTCATTGCCACATCTCCCTTATTGACATGTCCACTGGACATGTCAGTAAGGGAGAAAATGTGATAATGAGAACACAACATGGATCAGGAGAAGTTTGTTCATCTCTTAACACTGATAAATTTTTCTAACTCTATAAGCTTAGCAATCGATCCCTTGGAACCCCTAATAATGATCAAAGGGAAGTTAGGCTGAACCCAATGGAGATATTTACAGCTTAAAACTGCACCTGTCAATTTTGTTCATTTCTGGCACTGTCTGAAGTGGTATTTACTGTGTGTTCAAAACACACAAGAACTGAACCGTAACAAATGTTTTTTTCTGAAACCAAATCAGAAAAATGAAACTTTCCAGCTTTAATTTGAAATTTTTGGGAAAAATTTTGAAAAGACAAATAATTATAATAATAAATTTTGCTATCCTGTGCTTTAGGTAAAGGGTTAACAGGGAAGTACTCTATAAACTATCAGTAGCTGACAGGTCATTCTCATTGAGCTGTGTCAAACAAGAATAAATTGGTGGCATTTCTAGTTGAATTATGGGAAAGAATTGCAAATTAACCCTTAAGTCCTCAAATTAATTTTACGTTAACTGGTTGAGTGCAAGAAGCCACAATCGGGGCTTTAAAAAAAATAGGGTACCAAAGCAAAACCCAACATTTTCATTGTGCATGTTTCCTATTCAGTCAAATGCAAATAACATTTTTTTTGTATAAGATTGTTCTATTACAAATTATTGGAGTGTGCCTGTGGGCACTCTGCAATAATTTGTAATAAAATAAATTTTGTATAACAAATTTAGGCCACCAAAAATAATCTTGCCCCAATCAGTTAATAACTACAGTATATACATGTATACAGCTGCATTGGACTTAACAGTGTTTCAACATCATTGCTGCCTGTACAAGCTGCCAACAATGATGTAAAAACTCTGTCAAGATAAATGCATCCTACCAGTAAAGTTCTTAAGGAACAATAGACTTTGTACAACTTTTTCAGAGAAATATAAAAAGGATAGTTTGTGGCTGTATGAGGAGGTTTAAAGTATTGATATTTTGATATTAGTATTAATGGGGTTAAGTTAAATCTCATATCGTTTAGCAGTAAAAATGTTAGGGTCCAAAGTTGCATTCTGTTGTAAATAGTTTGTAAAGAGATAGGGTGATATTTTCCCACATTACTCATTATATTCTATTGGGGAATCATATGGCATGTACATAGTTATTAGTATTGTGGCAGTACATGACTCTTTATTTATTCAATGCCCCTAACAACTGCATACATGCACACACAGTCATAGAAATAAAATACATGTTTCTACACAGTTATTTGTGAACTAAAGCCAACTGAAAAAGATTAACCCTCTTCTGAACTTAATTCCTAGTTTCACTCATGTTCCTGCTAGTGTTGTCAGAGGGAGACATGGACTGAAGACCCTCCATAGACAATTTCTCCTCAAGGGACCCTTCCTCCAGACACCACCTTCACCTTCCTTCACAAAATTAAAAATTCTTCCAGTGAAAATTAATATATGGACACCTCCCCCCCCCCCCCCCCCCCCCCCCATCACCACAATCACATTAATTAGCTCTCCTATTTAGAACATTACAACTTTTATCTATCTGTGTATATATTCATTTTGAAGTGCTTGGAAATGAGCCCCGAGTGAATGAAATTATTTGGTGTCACCTCTCATACTTTCAGGTCGATAAGTTTGTGTCTTTGTAGGAGACTTAATTTATGTTACTTACATAATTGGACAGGGTATTGCAAATACCTAGGTGTGAGCCCACTAAGTAAGGTAGCAAAAAAAAACAACTGCAGGTTGAACTTGATGTTATACTTAAGCTGTTGTCATGATTTAGTTGTACACACTGGAAGGTAATTTAAAAGGTATTCGTGCATTTTGCAACACTTCAGCAGTTTATTCGTCATTCAAATATAAATTTAATTCCGCTGTACCTCTTGAAGGTCTAATTTTGACTTTCATCACTTTTTACTCTCATGTACAGTACCGCGTATTTGTGTGATGCCACCATTGTAAACATATATATTTATATATATATATAGAATATTTTTTTTGTTTTGTTTTTTTTATGTTTTTTTGTGTGTTCTATGGACCACTGTGTCTGAAATAAAGAATTATTATTATTTGCTGCAACAAAACAGTTGTCTCAACAGACAGTTTTTAGATACAAATGCAAGTTTCATCTCAAGAACATTGTCAGTTATTTCTAGGCAAGTCTTGGCTGCCTACATAGGCAGCCAAGACTTGCCTAGACATAACTGCAAAGCCACAGAATGTAGACTGTCGAAGTGTAGCAACTTTATCATTTAATAGTATAAGAACAATTTATTTAATAGAAATTACAGAGACTTCATTATTACAACTGTTTGTTATAAAATTTACTACATGTACTATACATGTAGTAGCTTCTATATTGATGTTCTCATTTCAATCAAAGGTAATGTTTCTTATTCTTTGTGTATTTCTTTTCCCAAACACAATCCCATTTGGAGCCTTCATGATATTTATTTATTGGTGTTTAAGGTCACATACTTATGCCCAAGGACTAATCGTGACCGTGACAGTTTTACGGGTGGAGGAAGCCCGGAGAGAACCACCGAGCAACGACGAGCAGCTGTCAGCTTTCCAACATCGTAACTCTGAACTCTGCACCGCAGCACAGGCAGGGTTAGATTGGTTGAAGACATGCGCACCATCGACGTGCAGTACGCCTCTGTACACAGCGTCATCGTGCCCCCATGTAGGCAATCGGGGTGAAGTGTCTTGCCCAAGGACACAACGCGGTTGCCGCAGGTGGGATTCGAACCGAGGACCTCTCGGCTTGCAGCCTGCACCTCTACCAACTGAGCCACCACGCCCCCGATGGTCTCATTTCAATCAAAGGTAATGTTTCTTATTCTTTGTGTATTTCTTTTCCCAAACACAATCCCATTTGGAGCCTTCATGATGCAAATTTTCCCAAAATTTTGCATGGGCCCCGGAACCTTTCCCAAAGAGGGCAGAAAAATCCCTGTTTGACAGAGCTCCCTGAGCTCTGTCAAACAAGATATAATTCTTGTTCCATAAAGTTGTCATTATATATTTGCACCCAAAAATTTGAAGGGGGCAGCACTTTGGCTCAGTAGGTAGAGGTGCAGGTTGCAAGCCAAGAGGTCCTTGGTTCGAATCTCGTCTGCAGCAACCGCATTGTGTCCTTGGGCAAGACACTTCCCCATTGCCCACGTGGGGGCATGGTGGCATTGTGTACTAAGTCATACTGCATGTCGATGGTGCACTTGTCTTCAACCAGTGCTAACCCTGCTTGTGTGGAGTTAGTATGTTGGGGAGCCTGACAGTTGCTTGCCATTGCTCGGCGGTTCTCTCTGGCTACTCTGGCTTTCTCCACCCATAAGACTTTCCGGCACGAGGTGACCCTGGGTGTTGGAAGTGTTGTTAAACCCCAATAAAAAAATAACACAAAATTTTAATAGCAAACTTGTAAAAACCTGTGTGTGAAATTATCTGATACACAAGGCAATGACTTAAAAAAAAGGGTTAACTTTGCGCTAGACAATCATAATTATTTTTAGGAAATGGTTTTCTTTTTTTTTCTCTTGAAAAGTGTTATAGGCAGGGTTAAATTGTAGCAGTTTATAATTACAGAGTTGGTAAAGCTTGAAATGTGGGAGTACAGGTGAGAATGCCTGCAGGCACTTTTCTATTGAAACATGCAAATTCTCAATGTTCAATACAAGTAGCAGGAAACGAGATAAATCCCTGTTACATCATACATTGCAGAAATTTTATCCCTTAAACTGTTTAGAAGAGAAAGGAAAAAATCCTTAGTAACAAGGATTAAATTGTAGGATAGTTAACCCTCTCATTGATATTTTCATTTTTTTTCAATTTAATATTGAGTCAACTGTTTTCAAAATTCTCCAATAATTTGTATATATACAGTGGAACCCACTTATTTTGATATCTCTCAATTGTATATGTCTGTTAATTAAATATAACTTCCGAACACAAAACCATTTCTCATACCTTCATTACAAATTTGACCTGTTAATTGAATATGGGTTAAATAGTATACTCCTGTTAACTGGTAGAGTGCTAAGTTATTTTTGGTCATCCAAATTTGTACACGTCTCTTTGCCTTGCAACAATTTATGGGAGAGTGCCTAGTGGCACTCTCCCATAAATTGTAACGAGGCAAATCCCCACAGACTAAATACTTTCAATTCAAAAATAATATGACGTACATCTACAGAATATGAAGCCATTAAGTTGTGGCACCTGCACTTCAGAATAAAGCCCAAATATGGGCTTCCAGCACTCTGCCAGTTAATTAACTAAATAATCTTGCAATATGTCAAGAAATTACTGTGACAGTCACTGAAATCCTCTTGTTTATAGACTAATCTGGCCTTAGTAAATCAACTACAGGTATTTAATCTATTAAATCTTGTTTGACAGAGCTCTTTGAGCTCTGTCAAACATGATATAATAGAATAAAAGCTAAGTTTATCTCCAGAAAGTGGCAATTCAGTTGACAGGGTTCCACTGTATTGATAATTGGAAATGAAGGAATTAAGTTAATTGTATACTTTAATCACCAGTAAATAAATAAAATAAATAAATAAATAAAATAATTATAGCAGTCTTAGTAATGACTCTACAGTAACTTTCTCTCTGATAGTTTGTGTAGATGTGGCGAACGCAAAACTGCAGACCATTACTTTTTTCAGTGTCCCATTTACATACAAACAAGAATGCAAACATTAGGTTCCATACACAAATCAGATTACGACTGATATCCAACTCTATGGCTGTAAATATTATGATTTGTAAACCAACAAGTCTGTATTTGAGCATGTCCAAAAGTTTATCCTTTAGAGTATAAACGCTTCTCGATTTGAAAATATTACCAAATATTGGCCTGTGATTACATCACTAAATAATTTACCCCAATGTCATGGTTGCCTACATGATGCCATGTACTAAGGCATAATGCACGTCGATGGTGCATTTGTCTTCAACTGCTGTAACCCTGCATGAGCGAAGCTTGAACAGAGTTAGAATGTTGAGGAGCTGACAGTTGCTCATAGATGCTCGGTGGTTCTCTCTGGGTACTCTGGCTTCCTCTACCCGTAAAACTGTCACGATTACGATTAGCCATTGTGCATCAGTATGTGACCTTGAACACCAATAAATAAATAACCTCTGGGTCACCCCCACATTCTGTCTCTTCCTCTTTACCTATTTTCTTTCTTACATCTTCTAAATTATGCACGTAAAAATGCAATTATGCAAAAGCAACTAAAAATCTCTTGTAATTCTGGATACAGCCTGGTTTAAGATATTTGCTTACTTTTGAATTCATTTCAGTTTGTGTTGTTTATATTTGTCTTGTTATTTATTTGTTTAAGGCCTAAAAAAATAAAAAATCTGTTTCTCTGGCCCTCCCACATGGTCCTTTTGGCTGCCGCATGCTCTCTTTTTACAACCAATTTAAACTTTAAAAAAAAATCCCCGTGGGAACCCCGGGAAGTAAGCAGCACTTGTTTACTGCGGTCAACCAGTTCCGCTTTACTAGTAAAATAGGACCCAGTCACCAATGCTTGGGGTGAAAGTCCTCTAAAATGGGCAACATGTTGATCAACGATTGACTATCCTTGACTTCATCGCCATGTTGTGTCACGATTAGCCATTGTGCATAAATATGTGACGTTAACCACCAACAAACAAACAAACAAACTTTAAAAAAATTAAAATTAAATGGTTTATGTCTGATATTTTACCCAAGTTAAAAAAATTGATGAATTTGTTCCTTGTGTGCAAGAAGGCTTTGCAATGCTTTAGCATTGCAAAGCCTTCTTGCACTCAAGGGATGAAATACACCACAACCCTTGCTATTCTGTAGATTATGAGGCCTAAAACTTGAACCAAGAACATGAACTTTTGATGGCTAAGAAGTAATTACTGAAATAAAAAATAAAATAAAAAAATGCTCGCCCGCATGCAATTTCACAAGTAATGGCCTGAGAAACAGAAGATCTACTTTGTGTGGCCTAAACTACATTAGTTAACTTACGTGCTCAAATAAATAAATGAATTTTACATGATTATCTGAAATACATATTGTTTAAAATAAATTAATTAATTTACATAAATATATAAATGAATTTTAATTACCTTTAACCCTTTGCCCTGTGCACATGACATCAAAATTTAATATTTAAATTATTGTTTTATCAAATTTTTCAAAAGCCTTCAATAAAACCTTATCATATGACCCCTCATTGGATCGAGCACCTTGAGCTCAGTCCAATGAGGGGTTACATGATATGGTTTTGTTGAAATTTTTTTGAAAAGTGTATTTTTGTCAACTGCCTAATTTGTAAATTATGCAGACAGATGCAGCTGATTCATTTGGTAAAAAGTTCAGTGTTTTAGTTTGTTTATTGTTGTTTGATGACACTATATTCTAGTTTAATACCATTCACTTTCCATTTCCAATATTTAACTTATATTTATACTGGATTAAGTGCATTTGTCCGCCTGTATATCCGTCTGTGCATACCAGTAAAGTGCTGTGATCACAAAAGTGGACAGAGAATTATGTTCGGTCCAGATTATCTTTCTTCTTTTCTCCCCAGTTGAGCTGGGCATTTTTTTGATTTTCTGGTTCCATTCTGTTTTTTTGTGGCAAACTGGAAAACCAAACTGCAAGACCCGTCAAAAAAAGCTGAACTGTTTTATTGTGTTTGTGCATAAACTGATCAAACTTTCTTACAGCTGGTCTGTGGCCCGCTATGAATTATCGTTACTTAGCCTCTCTGGCAAAGGGGTGAATAATTTGTGTTCTTATTGTCACATTTTCGCCCTTATTGACTCATCCACTGGATGAGTCAATAAGGGAGAAAATGTGACGTGGAGAACACAACATAGATTAGATGAAATTCATTCGTTTGTTACCTTAACCCTTTACCCAGTGAATCGGCCACATCCGCCCGCGTAACATGCAAATTTAGCAGCTGAAAAAAAGATTATTTTTCAAACAATTTCAACAAAACCATATCACGTGACCCCTCT
This sequence comes from Pictodentalium vernedei, assembly GCA_031216915.1. Classification (NCBI taxonomy): domain Eukaryota; kingdom Metazoa; phylum Mollusca; class Scaphopoda; order Dentaliida; family Dentaliidae; genus Pictodentalium; species Pictodentalium vernedei. The sequence continues at coordinate 771,239,697 of CM062296.1, forward strand.
TTGGAATGAGCTCGTCGAGCCCGTTCCAATGGGGGGTCACATGATATGGTTTTGTTGAAATTTTTGGAAAAACTTTTAAAAATGATACAGTAGAATCCTCTTAATTGAATATCCATTTTGCCAGCGAAAATTATTCAATTAACAGGAGTATACAATTAACAGGGATTTGGTCAGTTTCCTTCGTTCTGGAGGTAAAATGAGTATTTATTCTATTATATCTTGTTTGACAGAGCTCATAGAGCTCTGTCAAACAAGATATAATAGAATAAATGCCTGTATTGGATGTAGTGAGGTCAAAAAGGTTGATAAATAAGAGGAATTTGGTGCGTGTCACAGTAATTTTTTTGACAATTACAAAAATTTATATACAATTAACAGGAGTTTACTCTACAACCCATATGCAGTTAACAGATCAAATTTGTACTGAAGGTATGGTAATTGGTTTTGTGTTGGAAAATGATATTAACAGGGATATACAATTATGAGATATCCAATTAAGTGGGCTCCACTGTACTTAAAATAATAAATTTTGATATCGTCTGCATTGGGTAAAGGGTTAATTTATGTTTTTTTGTAACTCATTAGGCTTAGCAGCTGATCCCCCAGAACCCCTAAGAATGATCAAATGGATGTTAGGCTAAACCCAATAGAGATACTTACAGACACATTTTTTGTGTTGAGTGGTGTCGTATGAACTATTGAGGATTTTTTCCAAGTTAAGGAGCCTGAAATGTCATTTACTGTTTCTTTACAAACAGAAGAACTGAACCGAAACCAAGGTTTTTTTCCTGAAACTGAACCAAAACTGAATCCGAATGATCAGAACCTCGCACCTCTATTCTCCAGAGCACTGTAGAATCTCAACCATAAGTGAAGAAATGTGAGAACATTGACTTGTTTTTGTTGATTATGTCTTGATTTTGCAACTTTTTCTATGAAATCTTGACCCATGGTGTGTAAGTGTGTCGCTCTCTGACTGAGAAAAATACCACTTTGGGCCCTTCACTGGTGAAGTGCCTGAGTTCCATACAAAGTTTTGGTAGGTAGGGTTGTTACCTATTGACATTTTTCGCAGTGTGTATTTGTCTTATGGAAACTTCTGGATTATATATATATTAAAATTTCCAAAGGGTTATTTACTCATTCGAATATGCTAATGTGAAATTAGATTGTTTTCACCACAGGTGCTTCACACATTGATATAAAGATATAACATTTTTTTTTTAATTAGTTCTCTTCCGAATCAGTCAAAAACATAAATTTAATTTCCGACTTTGTGACTTGTACCGAGCACCTGTAATTATAAAAATGTTCTTTTAACTCAGCACACTGATGTCAAAATTCTGAAATTTCAAGCTGTGAATGTTTCTCATATAAATGCAGCTAGGTATTGAACCAATTCGATCTTGTTTGACAGAGCTCAATGAGCTCTGTCAAACAAGCTTGAACTGGTTAAATTCTTAGTTGCATTATGGGAAAAATGACAACCTGAAATTTTTGTATTTTGACATCCATGTGCAGAGAGTTAAATAAGTGTTTCAATGCAATTTTTGTTGAATTTGATATGTATTTATAGGCTGTTTTTGTGCCAAAACATGTCTTATCTGGTCCATGTGGAAATCCTGGGAAGTGAAAATGTGCCTGTTTTCACCACCAAAATAATTTATTTATTTATTAATGTTTTATGACACTTTCTACAGCCAGGGTCACCTCTGGTCAGTTAGTATTACGGGTGGAGGAAGTCAGAGTACCCAGAGATAACCAATGAGCAGTGGCAAGCAACTGCCAGACTCAACATACTAACTCAGCACAAGCCAGAATTGCATTGGTTGAAGACAAGTGCACCATCAACATGCAGTACGCCTTAGTACACAGCTCCACCATGCCTCCATGTATGCAATCGGGATTAAGTGTCTTGCCAGTGCAGTGTGAGACCCCTGGTGAGGCTCAAACCATGGACCTTGTGGTTTGAAGTTCAATGCCATAAACACTGAGCCAAAATGCTCCTCCACCAACATAATGAAAGCCTGGACATAAAATACAAGTCACACTGTAGCCTAAAAAACTGCCTTATGATCCAGATATGAGGTTTCGGCCCTCGGCTGAAATGTATGTGGCCCAGAAATCTGTTTTAGGCAGCATTTCTGCTATTTGTCAGCTTAACCCTTTACCCAACGAATCGCCCACATCCGCCTGCGTAATATGCAAATTCAGCAGCTGAAAAAATATTATTTTTCGAAAAATTTCAACAAAACCATATCATGTGACACCTCTTTAGAATGAGTTTGTTGAGCTCGTTCCAAAGAGGGGGGTCACATGATATGGTTTTTTTAAAATATTTTGAAAAAATTTAAAAAATGGTCTTTAAAATAATAAATTTTGAAATCGTCTGCGTTGGGTAAAGGGTTAATTAAGGCTCTTCTTGTACTAAGAAAAGAGAATATTTATTGTCTCATGCTCATAAATAGTTATTTTGGTTTTACTGCATGTTGCTGTAAGACTAATGCCTTATTACACTTAAAAGATCTATACAATTTCTTAGGAAATTGGTTTGACACTGTTTATTGCAGTATGCCTTTGAGGCATTAACAACTTGTGAGATATTAACTTTTATGGACAAAAACCAAAATGAAAGGAAAAGAAATAATTGTTACCGGTAATAACAGGTAAAAATTTGAAAAAATACATTATGGAACACCCAATCATAACGGTCATCAAGGTAACATTCAGCTTCTTTTGACACTATCTGTAATCTTTTTTCCCCTGAAGCCTGTATATACTTGTGCTGAGAAAATTGTTACAGCTTAATTCCCGTCCTGTATTCAGCCAAACTAGAGACTAATCTGCTATGAGTGTTTTGGAAAGAACTTTTCTGCTGAATTGTTCAACCCATTATTCCTATTGATTTTTTTGCTTCCTCTGTATTCCATGTGTAAAAGTAGAAGGTATTAGCTGCTGTCTAAAACTGACCACTGCTTTGTGCTGCACGTTTCAGCTAATTGCTCAGTTTACAGACCAGTGAACAGTTCTTTATTTTGTTTAGTTCAATGTTGTTGAACCTTTTTCGAGGTAAGAAGTGTTTCTAATTTGCTTACTCCTATCTTCTAATTCATGTCTCTTGTGGATTTTCCTGGATGCTTAAAACCTATGCAGGTAGAATTAATTATTCAGGCCATAAAGTTTGTCACAATTCACGAAAATCAGTTTTGATTATCACAAATTCCTGTTGTGAGAATCGTTTTTCAGTTCTTAATTGTTAGAGTTCAGCAAGCCCATATTTTGGGCTTTATTCTGAAGTGCAGGTGCATCATATTCTGTAGATGTGCTTCATATTACCTTTGAAGTTAAATAATTTTGTTAAGGTTTGCTTTGTTAAATTTTATGGGAGAGTGCCTATACCTATAGGCACTCTCCCATAAATTGTAACTAGGCAAAGACACGTAAACAAATTTGAAGACCAATAATAATTTAGCACTCTACCAGTTAAATATTTAGAATTTTAGAGTACTGTTATACTGAGTGCAGCATGTACATAATGCCATAGTAAAAAGTAAATGTCATATTTATATACTTACAAAATTTAACCTTTAAGAACCCAATTTTGTCGAGTTTCGTATCACCCATGTTCCAACATGCAGGGTTTGAGTGATCCTGCTGATGGAAATTAAAGTACTGTGTCAGTGGTGTCTGGGTGAAGTCTTGGCTGCCGATATTGGCAGCCAAGACATCACTAGACACCACTGCTAAATGTTGTTTCGTCACCAAATTTATCATGAGGGTGCAAAGAATAAGAATTCTTCTGGAATTTGAAAGCCTCTTTTAGAGCCTAGGACAAGAATCAAATGAACATTTCATGCAAATAAAATTTGATTCTCATTGTTTTTCTTGCGAGAATCATTTGCACGATTTGACTCTGATTCTTACATTAATTTTAAGCCCTGTTATTAGAGGTAGTGTCTCTTCATTAACTGGTCGAGTGCTGTAAACCCATATTTGGACTTGATTCTGAAAGAACAGGTAACACTTGAAGGCTTCATAAACTGTGGATGTACCATACTTTATATCTTTGAAGTGATATTATTTCATCTGCAGGGATTTGCTTTGCTACAAGTTATGGGAGAGAGTGCCTGTAGGCACTCTACCATAAATTGTGAAAGACATGTGAACTGATATTGACATCCCCTCAAAAATTCACCAGGGACTGTGGTGGCTCCTTGGTAAGAACATTGAACTTCAGATCAAAAGGTCATTGGTTTCATTCTGGCCTCATTTTCTGCAGTGCTGGAAATGAACAAAATTGATGGGTGCAGTTTTAAGCTCCCGCAAAATCAGAGATGAGAGTAAATTGCACCGCAAATTGTTAGTAGATGAATTTTCGAGGGAATACTGTCACCAAACACCAGAAATCTTAACCCTTTGAACCCAAGTGGACGCTTTTCCAGCTAGGAAAATGATACGTCATAACGTCATTAAATAGGATGGCTGTTCAGTAAATGTGTGGGGTAGACCAATCAGTATTTTCAATGTGCTGCCCCTGCACTTTGAAAATATTGATTAGTCTACCCGAAATAATGAATATGGACTCTTCTAATTGTTGCCATTGAACTGGCAGGGCAGACTAGTGTTCAAAGGGTTAAATGTACAAGGAATTACAGAATTATGACATTAATTTGCCACTGGCCACAGTGTGCTGCTTTCTCAAAACAACACACATTTTTATGCCCTCACAGTATATTAGTGCTCCACAATATTTTTCAACAAGTCATTTTTTTGCTCCCATATAATAGAAATCACAGGTGCTGACTGGAGCAGTTGCACTCGCACCCGTCTGACATTTCCATGACTGATTATCTGTGTTGTTTCCTTGGGCAAACAGAGTGCAATGGGTCAGTGGTTATGGCATTGGACTTCAAACCGAAAAGTCCATGATTTATTTATTTAATCTTATTTGTTTTACAAGGATTGGCAAACAAGTTATGCAACTTATATTAACACCTCTTCTTGGTCCAGTGGCACTGGTGTGTGGGATGACTTTCGTAGTGGCAACTTTGTGGCCTCACTCTCCTTGAATGCTACGAAGGGTGCTTTAGCTTGCACGGAGTGTGTCTCTCCATTTTACACCTCCCACCCGATAGTACGGCACACCGTGACAGCATCAACCCAACAATTGATGATGACAGAGAGTGTTAGGACACCTTGAAAGCTTTCGCCGACCAAGGACAGATCCTGGGACCTCTGGTATGAGAGACACCAGCACACTTATCTTCTCGTGGCCATCCATCTCCATGGTTTGATCTCCTCCAGGGGTAAATGCATTGTGTCCTTGGGAAAGGCACTACATCCCAATTGCCCACATGGGGGCACGGTAGCACTGTGTGCTAAGGCTTACTGCATGTTGATTGTGCACTTATCTTCAACAAATGTTTGGAGTAGTACGTTGGTGAGTCTTACAGTTGCTTGGTGGTTCTCTCCAGGTACTTTGGACTTCTCCACCCACAAAACAGTCTCACACAAGGTGCCCCTGGCTGTTGAAAGTGTCATTAAACCCCAATAAAATTTTGTTATTTATTAATGCTTTTACCCCGTTAACATTTGAAGTGAGTTTAACTGGTTGAGAAGTGGAAGTCCATATTTGGGCTTTATTGTGAAGTGGCGGTAACACAATTTTATAGCTGCATATTCTGTGCATGTGCTTGAAGTGAAGTTATTTTGTTTGTGTGGACTTGTAGATAGAATCTAGGTTTTAGTGATTATTCAAATTGACAAGCTGAAGTATTGGGTTTTTAAAGCATTGGAAGACTGTACCTTGATTGATCAGACTTCCGAAGAAGCAGGTAATTAAATCCTCAGAATTTGTCTTAATTTTGAGAAATGACATTAATTGCAGAATTTATTTGTCACGGAATTACTTTATAGGTTGGTGTCTTCACTAGTGTGATATATCTGTACAGTCTTGTCACTTATATCAGACATTGACAATCTGTTCATTCGTATCTCTCTTTAGGTCAGTCAAAGTGAATTAGAGAGCACTGAATAAATACGCCTGCTTTGAAGTAAGTTGGAGCGCTATGGCTCAGTGGTATGGCATTGGTCTTCAAAACAAAAGGTTCACAGTTCGATCCCCACCAGGAGTAACTGCATTGTGTCCTTTGACAAGGCACTGTGTACTGGTATCGCGGAACTAAATATTGATATTAGAGTGAACCGCCTTAAAATGTTGCACTCGGAAATGACACAATCTCTAAAAATAAACAGCCTTGGGAAAATCCATTGTTTCAATAAAAGTTTGAAACATTCTATTGACATCTTGTATTATTGTTGAATATTCCTGATAAAAAGAGGGTGATTTGATGACTTTTGGACCTAAAAAATACAATTTACTTTTTGTGTGTTTTTGTAGGGAATTCCCTGAAAAATATGTGCACGTGACCGGTACTTCCCTCTGTGTCAGTTTTTCTCTCTTATTTGTTGCATGACCCCCAGTTTTCAGATCAGAAAAAGTTTTCTGAAGGGCTATACTTGACAGAGATATTTGAATTTCAAAATTAAAGTGATGCGATCATATTTTTTTCCACCTGAACGTTATAATGGTCGCCTATGGGAAAATATTTAGTTCTGTGATACCTGTAGGAAATATGTTTTTTGGCTTCCAGACCAGATTCAGTTATTATTTTGGGGGATTATTTCACATTTAAATATTTATGTGGGGACCATACACCTTACCAAACCATTTTATTGTTTTGAGAAGTTATATTTTTGTCACAGTCAGCAATAAAAGCTATATATTTCCAAAACTAAGGCTGTTCATGCAAGAAAATTCACATCTTGAGCAAGTGTATTCCCCAGGAGCACACTATAACCTCTGGCAACTGCTAACTAACAGCCTATCTTACCCTATTAACATATTTATTTAAACCATGGTTTCTCTTCACATTACTAGGGGCAGGGAGGATTCCAAATCTTCCAACCCCCTCCCAAATCACCATTCAAACACAGACAGAAAACCTACACTGCCCTTCTATTCACTATTATTTAGAAGTTTTTCTCTTCTATATTATGCTCTTCAAAATGTTGAAAAACAATTCCTTCATTGAAAGAGTATCCTGGAACACAAATTTGAGGAGGGGGTGGGGCTACAGTGGAAAATAACATAATAAAATTACAAATGTGAGTGAATGGCATTTGTGCGTAGCTACCAATATAGTTATCTAGTACTAGTGCTGTCATGGTTCCCCTGATACAGCATAAATTTACATTGACAGTTGTGAAATATTGCTCTTTCCCTGAACCAAGTCCTCTCTCCCACACATATTTAACCCTTCTGCTGATGATAAACATTTGGAAAGACTGAACATGTTTTTAGAGACTGAAGTTAGTATCATACACTTTCAGTTTCTTATGATTTACTTTGAGGCTTCAGCACTCATGGTCCACTGAGTTATTTTTCAGTTTAACAACCTTGCCCTGGCTCTTCCATTGTATTTTTCATTGTATGCCATTCAGTACTCTCATGTAGACCTCCTACATGTGTGACTGCAAGCCTATCTGTCTGTCTGTGTGTCTGCATGTGTGTCTGTCTCTTCATCAGACATGGTGTTTCTTTGCTTTTCACTTGCCTGGATCTACATTTTCAATAATTGGCAGCTTAGTAACTTTCACCCCCCCCCCCCCTCCCCACCCACACACACACAAGTATATTAAACATCAAATACCACTATATTCTTGAAGCAAATCTCTGACTCTTCCTCTTTGGAAACATGTTTTCAACAATTTCAATCTTTTTGCCAGAATGGGTGTCTGTGGGGATTAAAACAAAGGTTATGAAAGTGCACTTATGGGAACTTTCAGCATAAGCATAGCACTATAGAATCAGTATTTGTTGGTTTAGGCATCTTACCAGTGTTATGAGATATCACAGTAGCAGGTACTAGTCATTCTTTTGGAAAAAAACACTGTTTTATGTTTTGTCAGTGCCATACCAATGACTCTATGTGCCTTTACTGAGAAAACTGAGGCTTTTCCTTTACAAAAATTGCAAAATATCATCAAATACAATGTGAAATTTCTTCAGAAGCCAGACTGTGATTTAAAAACTATTACAGATGGGAAAGTTCATATCACATTAGGTTTGTTTTGGGTCAATATCAATTAAATTATGAATTATATCACATATTTTGATGAGAAGGGGCATACCGGGGAGTCGTATTCAGGGCAAAATTTTACTACATCAGATGGTGGAATAAAATTTGACATCAGTTGTTAGGATAAACTAGTAGAGTCCATTCATATTGATGAAATATATAGCTGCATCCCTAATTTTGGAAACAAAATTGACATCCATATTGTTCCATGGGGGTTGGGACACTGTTTTGCTTGCAGTATGGTTAAATGAGACAGATTTTTTCTAAAAATATTTTGCGCTGATGCAGATGCTAGTTTTATTTTGGGATCAGGGTAGTTTTTTAAAGAAAGCTGTAAATTCTCATCCTTCTCAGTTAATTTATAAAGTAACAGGATAGAAAAATCTTTTGGAGGCAATACCAGTTTTCAAGCCCACTTGACAAAGTTTGGACACTTTTCCTTAAAAGAGCAAATTTTCCATGTTTTTGACTCAGCCAAAGCCAAAAGTTGGATTCTAATGCAGAAATGACTCTTTTATCTCATGGAAGTGGTAAAATGTCTCTTTGGTGGGGTTGGGGATGATTATAGGTATCGCAGAACTAAATATTGATATTAGAGTGAACCGCCTTAAAATGTTGCACTCGGAAATGATGCAATCTCTAAAAATAAACTGCCTTGGGAAAATCCATTGCTTCAATAAAAGTTTGAAACATTCTATTGACATCTTGAATTATTGTTGAATATTCCTGATAAAAAAGAGGGTGATTTGATGACTTTTGGACCTAAAAAATACAATTTACTTTTTGTGTGTTTTTGTAGAGAATTCCCTGAAAAATATGTGCACGTGACCGGTACTTCCCTCTGTGTCAGTTTTTCTCTCTTATTTGTTGCATGACCCCCAGTTTTCAGATGAGAAAAAGTTTTCTGAAGGGCTATACTTGACAGAGATATTTGAATTCCAAAATTAAAGTGATGCGATCATATTTGTTTCCACCTGAACATTATAATGGTCGCCTATGGGAAAATATTTAGTTCTGTGATACCTACTAAGGCATACTGTATGTTGATGGGGCACTATTACCCCTGATGGGGATCAACCGTAAACCTTTCGGTCTGAAGTCCAATCCCGTAATCACTGAGCCACCATGCTGCCGACTAAGCATGTTAGAAGAACTAAAATAATATACCTTGCTTGGGTGAATTAAATGCCAGTGCAGTCTTTAACCCTTTGAACCCTGATGGTATCTTCCATGTCAGTTCAATGGCAGCAGTTGGAAGAGTCCACATTCATTATTTGGGGGTAGACCAATTAATATTTTCAATGTGCAGCCATGCGGCTGCACGTTGAAAATATTGGTTGGTCTACTCCACACATTCACTTTGCAGCCATCCGACTTCATGAAGTTATGACGTATGATGTCTTGGCCGGAAAAGCAGCCGCTGGGGTTCAAAGGGTTAAGTTTTCTGAGCCTCCCCCACTCCAGTGTCAGTGATATGTGTGTCCAGCTGAGACAGCTGGGGGTGAAAGATTTGCCTCATATGAACTACATGGTCATTTTGGATTCTGTTTACATAATCAACAAGGATCATATAGCATTTTTTGTGTCATTGGCCTTTTTGTTTATAAGGCACATAAAAATTATAATGAAAATCAGAATACACTAAAAAGACCAAACTAATGTAATCTTACATTTTGTCAGAGCTCAAAGTTTTCCACCTGTCCACCTGTAGCTGACAGTCAGAAATTGAGGGATGACAGGTGGAATCTCAGGGCTTATGTTTAATCTAAATTTGGGAGAATCCATTTGGATTCTCATGAAAATGGTTGTGAGAATCCATACCAGCTATTAGTGTCCTAGGATCCCATGATGCCACCATGGTTGAACCCCTGTTGCATTCTGGTAACACATATTAACCCTTTACCCACCACAGCTTTTTGATTTTTAAAACATAAACAGAATTTGATATTTTTAGCTCAACTTTGGCAAAGCCAAATTTGAGCTTTTGTCATGGCCCGTCTGTCCGTACGTCAACAATTGGATACCGCTCGGGCTAGAGGCCGTATTTATGAACCGATCTTTACGAAACATCTTGGGTACATTTGTTATGACCGTGGGATGAGAACGAGTGTTTTGGGTGCTGTCCGAAATTCAAGATGGCTGCCAGCTGCCATTTTGTACCGACGATGCAGAAATCTGTTTTTTGTACAGAACTTCCATATGAAAGCTCTGATTTGAATAATTTTTTGTATGAATGTTAGTATCATGGGATACATCACATATAATACGGGTTTTTTTCTTGTGCGTAAATTGTGCAAATTAGACTAATTTTGATGTTTTTTGTGTTACTTTCAGCACTGTAAGTGCAAATGCCAATACGGCTCGGGCTAGAGGCCGTATTTATGAACTGATCTTTATGAAACTTCTTGGGTACCTTTGGTATCACCATGGGACGAGAAAGAGTGTTTTTGAGTCTGGTCCGAAATTCAAGATGGCCTATGGCAGCCATTTTGTACAAAATTAGGTGCAATCAGATTTTTGCACAGAACTTCCATATGAAAGTGCTGATTTGAATAATTTTTTGTGTGAATGTTTAGTACCAAGGGATACATCACATATAATATGGGTTTTTTTCTCGTGCAGAAATTATACAAATTAGATGAACTTTGATTTTTTCAGTGCGACTTACACACAGTAAGTACACATGTCAATACGGCTCAGACTACAGTCTGTATTTATGAACTGATCTTCACGAAATGTCTTGGGTACCTTTGTTATCACCTTGGGACGAGAACGAGTGTTTCTGGGTGTGGTCTAAAATTCAAGATGGCTGTCAGTGGCCATTTTGTACCAAAATTAGGTCTAATCAGTTTTTTGTACACAACTTCTATACAGCTCAGACCAGAGGCCATATTTATGAACCAATCTTTATGAAACTTCGTGGGTACGTTGGTTATTACCGTGGGATGAGAGCGAGTGTTTTTGGGTGTGGTCCAAAATTCAAGATGGCCACCAGCAGCCATTTTGTACCAAAATTAGTGCAATCAGTCTTTTGTACAGAACTTCTGTATGAAAGTTCTGATTTGAATAAATTTTTGTATGAATGTTTAGTAACATGGAATACATCACATATTGTAAGGGGTTTTTTTTCGTGCAGAAATTATGCAAATTAGATGAACTTTGATTTATTCAGTGCTACTTACACAATGTAAGCACACATGTCAATACGACTCAGGGTAGAGGCTGTATTTATGAACCGATCTTCACAAAACTTCTTGGGTACCTTTGTTATCACCTTGGAACGAGAATGAGTGTTTCTGGGTACGGTCCAAAATTCAAGGTGGCTGCCAGTGGCCATTTTGTACCGAAATTAGGTCCAATCAGTTTTTTGTCACAAGTTCTATACAGCTCGTATTTATGAACTGATCTTCACAAAACTTCTTGGGTACCTTTGTTTTCACCTTGGGACAGGAACGAGTGTGTTTTGGGGTGCCTTTGTTATAACTGTGCTATGAGAACAAATATTTTGGGGTTCAGTCAGACCCACTCTGGGACTGAAAGATTTTTTTCTAGTTTAGCAACTGACTGTCACCCACCTTTACAATACTTTACCTATACATTTGTTACAGGCAACGGTCAGTATTTATGTAAGACCGTTACAATACTTTATATGTACCTTTGTTATCAGGTCATTACCTAGATGTTTGTCATTGCTGTGTCACATACTATACATGTACATGTCTTTGTCTTGACAAGTTGAGCTACAGTGTCATTGACACTTTCATTTTTTCTAAAAGATAAACAATATTTACCAATAAAACCTTACAAATATGGATGTCATTGGAACTATTTTATTGAGCCGGTTCAAATGACAGCCATATTTGTTTAATTTTATTGACAAAGTGTCAGGATATTTCAGGTCATGTTAGCCTTGTACTGGTTAATTTGCTGCCACTGTGTCAGATAAAGGGTTAAATTCTTTTCACGCGAATCCTGGCAGAAGTGCAGTTAGAATCTACATGGATTCTCACTGGTTTTTTGCCCGAATGTTTGCATGATTCAATTCTCGGATTCTCGCTGAAATATAAGCCTTGCTATCTGTCGTTTGTGACATGTCACTTAATTGTTAGTGAATGATTTGATTCTGAAATCAAAGCATCAAGATTGTGGAAATGTTTAAAAAGTATTCAAATCTGTCAATATTTTATTTATTATTCTTTGTAAAAAAGTACATTGACTGCGATGAACATTATATCAAGTGACGGAAACATTACTTGCCTTCCCCACTTTGACATCCCGTGGCTCATAAATGCAACCAATCAAATGTTCAGTGGATAAAAGTACTAGGAACTCAGGGGAAGTCGGAACTATATTTATGTTACTGAGCAATGTGGCATCGCCAACAAAATATAGATTTTAAATACAATTATAAACAGTATATTAAAATATTTGTCATATTATTCACTCCAGTATCCAGTGTTCAGGTGAAAATGTGGAGATGATAGGTAAGAAAATATTCCACCTGTCAGCAAGAGACAAGTAGAATTATTTTAACATTTCAAGGTCTGTGTTTTGTCCGTAATATATTAATTCTTACAAGTGAAGTTAGGAGTTGGGGTTTATGGTGGTTTTGGGAGCGTGATGGCTCAGTGGTAGACTGTTGGACTTCTGTGGTAGAGGTCCCGAGTTCGATCCACGTTGTGTCATGGGGAAGGCACTTTATCCCGGTTACCTACATGTGGGCACGATGGTGCCGTGTACTAAGGCGGACTGTACGACGATGGTGCACATGTCTTCAACCGCTGTAACCCTGCTTGAGCGGAGCTTGAACAGAGTTAGAATGTTGAAGAGATGACAGTTGCTCGTCGATGCTCGGTGGTTCTCTCTGGGTATTCCAACTTCCTCCACCTGTAAAGCTGTCACGGTCACGATTAGCCATTGTGCATAAGTATGTGACCTTAAACACCAATAAATAAATAATAATATGGTGGTTTCACCTTGACTGTGAAGAACCAATAGAAACAAACAATTGCAAACATGATCATAAGCAAGCCTGAATATAAGCAATCTGTCATTTCCAGAATGAGGTTCCCAGAGGGTGAATTTGCAGATGCTATCCCATACAGTGGGCCAATTTATCCTCGGGATACATCTTTCCATTTAGGCTTGAGACCTTGAATCAGATTGAGGTTCACAGAGGGTAAATTTAATGATGCTACCCTGCTTTGCAGGGTAGTATCACCAAATTCACCCTCTGGGGACCACATTTTGCAGATGACAGTCTGCTTATTTTCAGGCTTGATCATCAGTCAAATGTTGAGGTTTATAATGGTTTAACCTTGAATGTTTGCACCTTCATGTAAAGAACTAACAGAAATCAATATTTTGTTGCAAACACAGAGGATATCTAGTGTTTTTGAGTGGATACCAAACATTTTCTCATGAGTGATGGAGATGAATGCTTATTTTATATGTGTTGAATTATTGCTGGAAATGATCGGTATCCACTCAAAAACTCTAGATTTTCTTTTCATTATACGTTTTTAGAACAAATTGATCATTTTCAATGATAATTTGACTCGTATTCACCTTGAAGTGATGCTTTGAAAGCAGAAATTTTGATTGATACCTTGAAGGTGAAAATTTTTATATCTTCACTTTTCACAGAGAAGGATACAATTTCTAGCCTTCCACAATTTTCTCGATAATCTATCATTTTATTTATAAGAAATGATTTTATCTCATAAAAGGCTGTTTGTTCGAACAATAAAAGCTGTGGATAAATTTTTGCTTTATTCACCTGGTAGGGTGATAAATTTTTCCCATAGGTTTAACACTGAAAGAATTTATTCCTAAAGTAGAGACAGACTTGTTGACCTCTGACCTCTACCGCATTTGTGTTGTCGTGACCTGTTTTGCGCTTGAGGGAGACATAATGAACCAACGTTTATCAAACGCTGACCGTCGCTTAAATATTTAGTTTTAGAATATATGACACATTTCAACTCTGTTGAACAATAAAATGAACAACAATTAACAAAAATACAAATTAAATCAATCAAAACCTTGCGTTAAAAATTTTAGCACACAAGTTTGATTGTGAAAGGCAGGGGCATGATGATTGATGTTCCATTTTCCAAAATTCGGAAAGTGCAAATAAACAAATGCACATGTCATCTGCTCACTCCAATTGTTGTTTTCTTTAAACCTTTTTGAAAGTATTACACAATGCCAGTAGAAAACACCACACGTTGTTCACTTAATAAAGTATTTTTGCAAGTTTAGCTCAAGTTTGTTGGGGAATTATTTTTAGACAGAAATGTATCACTGCGCTTTGTTTATTTTTGGCAATTTTGCTTGGAGATCGAATTGGGCCAATGTGTTCCTCACTTCTTTCTGTGTTTTGTTGCAAGTAGCAGCACGATTTCACCATGTCTGCCCTGTAAAAGATTTATGGGATAAATAAAATAAACGTATAGTGTTTTCAAGTAAAAAATTTATTCTACTTGTAGAATTAAGAATGAAACCGACTCACCAGAGGCTTGTCAGTTTCATTCTTAATCCTACTCATAGAATAAATTTTTTATTTGAAAACACTGTATGTCTATTCTATATATATTAACCTCTAAGTCCCCATACAGCCACAAACTGCACCTTTTATATTGCTCTGAAAAAAGTTGTTCTAAGTGTATTCTTTCTTGGGACCTCTACCGGTAGGATAGAATTATCTTGATGGTGTTTCTACATTATTACTGGCTGCCTGTACTACTGGCTGCCTGTACAGGCAGCCAGTAATAATGTAGAAACACTGTTAAGACATCTGTAGCTAATGTAAATATATTTAAGGTAGTTATTATTGTAAAATTAATCTGCGTAGTTTACTCTTAAACTGCGGAGTATTTTCACTTTCATCAAATCTAGTCATGGCAGCTGTTAATTTAGATGAATTTTTTCATCAAATCTAGTCATGGCAGCTGTTAATTTAGATGAATTTTTTCATCAAATCTAGTCATGGCTGCTGCGAATTTAGATGAATTTTTTCATCAAATCTAGTCGTGGCTGCTGTTAATTTAGATGAATTTTTTCATCAAATCTAGTCATGGCTGCTGCGAATTTAGATGAATTTTTTCACCAAATCTAGTCATGGCAGATGTTAATTTAGATGAATTTTTTCATCAAATCTAGTCATGGCTGCTGTTAATTTAGATGAATTTTTTCATCAAATCTAGTCATGGTTGCTGCGAGTTTAGATGAATTTTTTCATCGAAACTAGTCATGGCTGCTAAAAAATTCATCTAAATTTAATGTGGTGAATCATTGGTAAAAAAATCCATCCAATTTATGATGGAAAATTTGATTTAATGTGTCCACATACTACTTTCAATGGTAAGAGAAATCCTGTCCTTGGCAGGAATATCTGCCAGTAGCATTCAAGTTGTTATAGGTTAAGTTTGGGATTGGTGTTTATAATGGTTTCACCGCGACTATGTACATCTTATGAAGAACCATCAGAAACAAATATTTTGTTGCAAACATTATTATATTTTGATTCTGCTTATAATGCAGCTTTGTCTCACTGTGGTTTGAATTTTTCATGGAGGTCAACTGAAGGTCACCATTGATGGGAACTAATTAGGATTGGAACTTATAATATCTAGCAGTACAAATTAGATTTCTAATTGTTATTACCTTACACTGACTGCAGAAATCATTTTCCATTACTATGACAACAGCTGGTTTTGAGTGGGTTTACTCACATAAATTTTGGTTGGCTGATCATCTGTATTGTATATCAGTTGACTGACCATTTTTCTAACTGGGTGAGAAAAATTTTACCGTTAATACCTTTGACCCAATGCAGATAATATCCAAATTTGTTATTTTAAGTTGGGTTTTTTGTTTTGTTTTTTTCAAAACTTTTCACCCAAACCATATTATGCGACCTCTTAATTGGAATGCTGCTGACCAGCTCTTTCCAATTATAGGATTGCATATGGTTTTGTTGAAATTTTTTGAAAAACATTTTAACCAAATTAACTCACAGATCACATTCCCATCCACTACTTGAAGATCTGACTCTAAGATTTGTCACTGGGTTTGCCAAATTTCCTAGTTACACTCCCTCTGGAAGTTGCAATTCGTTAATTCTTAGGGCATAACTGATTAGGGTAACGCCACTCTGATGGATTTAATGCAGGACGGATAGAGAGTTACCTCTCATGGGAAGACAGCATTTCCATTTGTTTGTATTGAACATATAATCTTGCCACAAAAATTAAATGACTATATAATACCTCTGCACAACGGAATGACAAAATTGTTTCTAACTTCTGTCAGTGACCTCACAAGTGGGCAGAAATAGCGATTGTAATTCGATAAACATTGTATTTCACTGTAATGTTTGGTTCTCATGTATCAATTTGATTAGCAACTTCTGACTTTGTCTACAAGTCTAATTTGATTCAAGGTTTTGATTTTGAATAATGGACCCGATTTGATTTGAGATTCTGATTTGAATCGAAAATGTGTGATTTGCAGGGCCCTTATAAAATGTATGGTGTCAGGCTGTTCATTTTGAAAATCATAGGACTGTGATTTAACACCCTAATGGAAGTAGGTCCGGGAGATTATGATTGTCCCCATAGTTTGGCAGTCATTTCACTATTATGGACAACACTTCATCATAGGCTTTTCTTTAGTGTGATGTTTAGAGAGTTGTTAACAGGCCTAAATCTGACTATGATAAAATTTGTGTTCTTGGAGAGGGTTCTTTAACCCACTAACAATTTTCAAGATATTTTTCATGAAATCTAGTCATGGCTGCTGTTCAGCAGCCATGGCGAGATTTGATGACAAATTCATTTGAATTTAACTCAAGAAATCATTGCTGAAGAAATCCATTCAATTTACAGGGAGGAAATTATATTATTATATTCTTATTTCAATGATAAGAGAAATCCTGTCCTGGGCGGGAAAATCTGCCAACAGCATGCAAGGAGTTAACCCTCTGAACACTAATGTCGAAATTAAAAATTTCTAGCTGCATATTTCTATGCCCCTGCCATAAAATGGCTGGGGGGCATATAGTATTACTCTTATCGGGCCATCATTTTGTCATTCTGAAATAACAGTTTTCCGGACTTTTTTTCACCTTACATTGAGATAATTGGCTGATCTCTGGTATGTGGCTTTGTCATGAGTATTTACAAATCATGTTCGAGCTTGGTCCCGGTCGGATGATTTTTTTCATGGAGTTATTGACCTTGATCTTGGTTTATGTGATGTGAAAACTCAGAGAATCAGTTTCCCGTACTTTCTTTTCTCATAATACAATAAGAATTTAACCAACTGTATCTTGTTTGACAGAGCTCATGCAATAAGCTCTGTCAAGGAGATTGAATTGCTTAAATTTCTAGTTGCATTACGGGAAAAATTGCTGCTTGAAAATTCAATCTTTTGATGTGAGTGTAAAATATATAGAAAGCTTTTCAAACCTTTTTGACTTCAGTACTGTCAGTATGATCATTCAATCTATTAAATCTTGTTTGACAGAGCTCTGAGATCTCTCAAGTGTGATATAATATAACAAATGTTCTGTTTATCACTAGAAGATATGAAAATGATCAAGTTTTGTTAACCCTTTACCTAACAGATGATTTCAAAGTTGATTATTTTTCAAATTTTTCAAAAAATTTCAGCAAAATTATATGTGATGCCACATTGGAATGAGCTTGTCAAGCTTGTTCTAATGAGGGCTCACATGCTACAGTTTTGTTGAAATTTTTTTTAAATAATTTTTTTTCAACTGCTCAATTTGTAAAGTATACGGGTGGATGTGGCCGATTTGTAGGGTATAAGTGGTTGACTACTGCTGTTTATACCATAGACACTTTCCTATAAATTTTGACGACAAAAAACCCACGGAGCAAAAAATATTTCCAAGAGATTATGAACTACATCCATGAAATATGAAGCCTTTTAATTCAGTCACCAGCACTTTTCAGTAGAGCCCAAATAAGGGCTTTTAGCACTCAACCAGTTAAGAGGGTTCCTCTAAATTGTCATCCAAATCTTGTTAGGTAAAGGGTTAACCCTTCACCCAATACACGTCATCAAAATTTCTTATTTTATTATTTTTTTAAAAACATTTTAACAAAAACATATTGTGTGACTCCTGATTTGAACAAGCCAGTGGGGTGTCACATGATATGGTTTTGTTGAAATTTTTGGAAAAATAATTTTTCTTCAATTGCTCAATTTGTAAATTACATGGATGGATGCTGTCGATTCTTTAGGTAAAGGGGGAAAGGGTTAACTAACACTGATTTCTGATAAATGTGTTATTGCATTATACATTAGAAATCTCATTACTGCTGTGGAAACATACATATGTGATAGAAATTGAGGTATTGATGAAAATCCTGACACCTGAATTGATACCCAGTCGAAGCTTCTTTTGTTCACTGGGCATATTGGTTTTTAAGAATCAATCAAGGTGGATTTTGGTTATGTGAGATCATATGTTTGGACATCAAGTGAGTGACATCTGTTATGCGTTGCACGCTTTCCATTCTGAGTTATGTGTGGAAATGTTGTAAAGGCTTAATTGTGCTGCAAAAGAGTAAGAATTTTAAATAAATTCATATTTCATGTTTGTGCTGTGATTTCTCTTGGAATGAGGATTGATTGAAACTGGATAAATGTTTTTGTTTTCACTGAAGAGATGTGGTAATATGGCAGAAAATTGAGAAGAGCTATAAATGATCTCTCCAAAAGTGTTTTATGTAACAACATACCAATAACAGAATAAATGCCAAATGTCCAAGCATAGTGGCTCACTGGCAAGACACTTAATCTCAATTGCCCATATGGGAGCAAGGTGTGCTAAGGCGTATGGCATGTCAGTGTTGCACTTGCCAAAATCCAGTGGTAACCCTATTTGTGTAGAGTTAGTACCTTTGGGAGTTTAATGGTAAAATACGACCTTGATCCAATGCCTGTGGTGAAGTCCTCAAATGTGGGAAGAATAGGTATAAATGATAAGCTAAACTTGACTTTCATACTTATGTTGCAATCAAAATGGATCTTCATACAAATGTTGAGGTCATGATTTAGCCAAAGATGCTGAATGTGACCTTAAAGACCAATAAATAAATAAATCACATTTGAATGGCAATATTTGTGAATAGCTTGGACTGGATCTGGCATTTACATTTAGTAAAGAGTGAAATTAGCTATTCCTTTACCTAATATATATAACAAGGTTAAATCCACCCATTGCTGTACATAGAAATCATGATCAATATTTCATATGTTCTTGATTTTTTTTCTAAAATATCGATTATTACCCCTCACCAGAACAAATTTGTCAAACTTGTTCAGTGTAAGAATCAAAGAGCTTTGTTTTGGAACCCAAATGTGAAAATTTTAAATTTTATTGAAAAAAATATTGTATCATTCAGAAGTAGTGTCACATGAAAAGGTTAATGAAAGATATTTCTGGAATTTGTTTGGATGTTCTGATTTATTCAGATAAACTTGTTCACTAGAACTGTGAAAGGCCAGGTCATAATTTTCCAGCCTGATCTGGGTATTTTGAGTACTTTTAATTGTACTAGTATGACAACTCCTCAGCATTCAGAATTTCCAAAAAAGATGAAATAGTTATTTTCTTTAAAAAGAAACCAAACTTTTGTGTAAATGTAGTTGCACTCATATTTTACTGATCTGGTTCAGCTTAACAAAATAACTGTTGAATAGAGGAAATTATTTGTATCCTTTTTACATTGTTCCTTTTTATTTTAGTGGGGTAATTTAGCTGACTAATTTTTACACTTTACCAAATGTAATTGCAATATTGGCCAGCTCGACACAAAAATCGCCATTAAAAGTTTAGTTTCTTTCAGTTTTTGCCTTTAAAACTTAGCTGATAACCACCATTGGAATGAGCTCAATGAACTCATTCCAATGTGGGGTAATAAGCTGTATTTTGGGGCAAAAAATTAAAAGTTTGTAGTTATTCGAGAAAAATGTTTGCAAGTAGCATCTCTTTGGGTTGATGTACAATTGAGAGAGAAAATAACAATCCATAATGTTACATATTAATTCAGCCCTAAATAAAACAATGACAAGATACATTTATTAAGAAAAAAATAAGACACTTATGGGGAGCGTGGTGACTCAATGGTTAGAGCATTGGATTGCAAATCAAAAGGTCCATTGGTTTGATTCTGACCAGCAGTAACTGCATTGTGTCCTTGGGCAAGCCACTTAATCCTGATGCCGTTGCATTGTGTACTCAGACTTTTTGCATGTTGATAGTGCACTTGCCTTCAATCAGTGCTCACCCTGCGTGTGTAGAGTTAGTATGTTGGGGAGTCTTGATAGTTGCTTGGTAGTTCTCTCTGGGGTACACCGGCTTCTCCACAGATAAAACTGTCCAACACAATGTGACCCAGGCAGTCAAAAAAGTATTAACCCTTTACCTAACATGAAAAGCAGATGACACTTGCAAATAATATTCTTGAATAACTATTTTTTTTTTCATTTTTTGTCTCAAAAACATAGGTTATGACCCCTCATTGGAACGAGCTCAATGAGCTCATTCCAAAGAGGGGTCATAACCCTTGGTTTTGAGACAAAAAATGAAAAAAATAATGAAAATTAATAGTCGATTTTTGTGAATAGTGCTGGCCGATTTTGGCCATTACGTTGGGTAAAGGGTTAAACCCCAACAAATTAATAGATAAGACATTTTTGAGATTCTGTAGTTGACATTAATGCTTTTTATATCTGCTCTGTCTATTATTTTAATTTTTTTTTCTTACAGAAATATGAAAAACTTTCACAGAACTGGGACCAGGCCAAGAAGGATGTCCGTGACGAACATACCAAACGGTTGAGTGAAAAAATAGGCCTCCAGCGTGAACTCATTAAAGCACAAGATGAATTGTCCAAGCAGAAAATGGAGTCTTCTTTACAGGAACAAAAACAGGTAACTAGTAAGTTTTTGGAGATAATTGCATTTTGGAGGAGACACAAAATGTTATTTTAAGAAGATGGGGAATTTTTTTATATTTTCACAATACATCTTTCTTTCTTCAAAAAATCTTTTGATTTTTGTATGTTACTCAGTGGATTTGGCTATCTCACTTTAAACTTCATGATTTCTTGAACCCCTTTGACCTTAGTTTCCAGGCTGTTAGGCCAAGTAAAAAAATGAATTGATTCTCAGGCAATTTTTTTTTCAAATCAGTGAGGGAGGGAGGATTTTATTTTTATTTTTTTTTTCAATTTTTTATTTTTCGTGTAAAGGGTTGAGTACACTCAGTAAATCTTTTTGCTGTCTTTCCACTTGAAAAAGAGAAAAGGTTGTATTTTAGTGTAATTATAGTATACCTTTTATAACCAACTGCCGTAACAACAGCTAAAAGGATTTTATTATTCTTTTTAATGGTATAGATCTGTCAAACATGATCCATTAGAATAGACCCAAGTAACCAATGCTTGAGGTAGGAGTCCTTTAAAATGGTAAACATGGCTCTAATTGATTGGTTAAACTTGAGTTCATATCAGTGTTGCGACCACTATTAGCCATTGTGCAGAAATATATGACCTTAAACACCAGCAAATAAATAAATAATTAAATCATGATCCAGTATATCAAAATTTGCCTTGTTACAGTTTACGGGAGAGTGCCTCTGTGCACTCTCCCATAAACTGCAACAAGAAAAAACAATTTACTGCAAACACAGCTAAATAATTATGTGTCGAGAAATGTGAAAAAATGCCCATTCCAAGTTTTCACAAATTCTTAAAAAAACATGACATAATAAAAATGCCTAATGAGGAGGTTCAAATCCAAGGAGGGAGGGCCTGAGAATCAAAACATTATTTTTTTTTAGCCTTACAGTATTATGATTAGAATTAATAGTATTTTTTGGGATCAGTTTGTAACAGGATTGTAAATATGGTCACTACACATTTACACCGATGGGCTGAGATTTCATTTATAAAATATTGTAAAACTGAGGCAGAATTAGGGAATAAAAACGAAAATAGCATCAGAGATGCAATGGGTTGCAATTTTTTTTCCACTTCTGAGATTCTACACTGCTGTGAACAGAAAAGCAGAATGAGAATTTTACCCGGATTTCGACTGTTGAAATTATGTGTCTTCTTTTGTAATTTGTGTTCTGTATGCTGTCATGGTGCTTGGAAGAACTTTCTCTCTGCTTCTATGGCTCTTAAAAACATTTCTTGATTCTCAGGCACCTCCCTCGTCATAGTAAATCTGCCTCATCACTTTTTTATACGCCCATTTTATAAAAATGGTCATATTATGTTATGGCATTGGCGTACGTCCGTCATTCTGTCCAGAACTGTTTTCTGGACTTTTTTTTGCTATGGATGGACATATTAAAATTTTCAGTATTCAGCTTTGTTATGGATACTTACAGATGAAGTTTGAATTTCGTTCCGCTCAGTTGATTTTTGGTGGAGTTACTGCCCTTGAACTTAGTTACTGTTTTCTGGACTGTTTTTTCGTTATGGATTGACATATTGAGCAAAAATTTTATATATAGCTTTGTTATGGGTACTTACAGATCAAGTTCAAATTTCGTTTCACTCGGTTGATTTTTGGTGGAGTTTCTGCCCTTGAACTTAGAAGTTTTCCGGCTTTTTTTTCATTTTTTGGACTTTTTGAAAAAGTATAATTAACTAAAATGGAGATACTGACAGTAAAGTTCAATTGGAACATGAAAAATGTTTTATCATTTCTGGAAGTGCGGGCATATTATGCACTGTCTGATGGTGTCCTCTGGATTCACCTGGAAATCTCCTCTGTGACACTATTTTGCCCTTGTAGGGCAATTATTTAACCAACTATACCCTGATTGAAAGGGCTCACAGGGCTCTGTTAAACAAGATAGTTGGTTAAATTTTCAATTGCATTATGGGAAATTTTCACTGCTGAAAACATTTGCCACATACCCAGTAAGAGTGCAAGTAGTTAAATTTCTGATTCCAAATATTTTCAGAACTGTTTTGTGAATAAACAAATAAAATAAAAAAAGCCTCCCTCCCTCATCATAAAATTGAGGAAAAATTGCCTGAGAAACAAGAAATTTGTTTTTATAGGCCTATCTTAAAAACTGTTTAATGCATAATTTAAATTCTATGATTCTATATTAGTAGAATTTGACTTTTGAATAGTCCTTCATATTCTTTTGTAAATTTAGAATATTTAATGCTTTGGCAATTGTAACAACCATAACTGGGAGCTTGGTGGCTCTGTAGGTAGAGATGCAGGCGGCAAGCTCAGAGGTCCTTGGTTCGAATCGCACCTGCGGCAACTGCGTTGTGAACTTGGGCAAGATGCTTAATCCCAATTGCCCATGTGGGGGCACGGTGGAATTGTGTACTAAGGTGTACTGCACGTCGATTGTGCACTTGTCTTCAACCAGTGATAACCCTGCTTGTGTGGAGTTAGTACATTGTTGGTGAGTCTGACAGTTGCTTGCCATTGCTCGGTGGTTCTCGCCAGGTACTCCGGCTTCCTCCACCCATAAAACTGTCTGACACGATGCGACCTTGGTTGTTGAAAGTGTCATTAAACCCCAACAAATAAATAAATAGCAACCATAACTGGTCTGACTTATTCACAAAAATCGCCATTCAGATTTAATATAGTTAATATAAATTTTGCGTCAAAAACATAGCTGATGATCCCCTCAATGGAACAAGCTCTAGCTTGTTCCAACGTGGGATCATCAGCTGCGTTTTGGCAGACAAATGATAATTTTTAGTCTAACAAAAATGGGTGTCTTCTCTTGGTGTTTTGTAAAGGGTTTAGTGTGTACAAGTTTTACTTATGCAAATAAATATTTTGACTGTTTCATCGTTGGAAGCCTCCATCAACTGGTAGGGTGCTGAATTATTTTTGGTCATCAAAATTTGTTCATGCATCTTTGCCTTGTTACATTTCATGAGAGAGTGCCTATAGGCACTCTCTCATGATTTGTAACAAGGCAAATCCTAACAGACAAAATTATTTAACTTCAAAGCTAGTATGAAGCTCATTCACCAAAAATGATGCCTTTAAGTTGAAGCACCTGCTCTTCATAATAAAGCCCAAATATGGGCTTCCAGCACTGTACCAGTTGAGGTTGATGGAAAGTGATGGATTCTACTTCTCCATATGAACCTGGGAAGTTGAACAGTGTTTGTTTACTGTAGTAAACAAGTTCTGCTTTACTGATAAAATTGGGCCCCATAACCAACACCCAGAGTTGAAGTGCTCTTAAGTATTATATTCAGTTTATCCTTGTGTTGTGTTGATGACCCAACCATAGATGCAAAATGTGACCTTGAACACAACTAAATAAATCTGCTATAGCAGTCAGATTTTAATCATCCCTTCTAAATTAATTTAGCAGTGAGTGAGTTGATATTTTATTGACTTTCATCTGCAAAAGGAATTTTCAAGTAACTTTTTGTTTTTATTTCTGTTTTTAAGCAGTTGTTAGATACAATTAAGCTTAATGATGTTGTTGGCAATAAGATTGAAATGGAAAATAGAATTTTTAGTACAACTCTCTAAGGCACTATTTTCTTTCATCTTGAATACGTTGGAAGATTTGAGTGGCACATCAGTATTGATCTTGGTACAGATAGTAATTATGTTCTTCAATTTACACATTTCTCACTGCAATTAATGAGCTTTGTGGAATTAATTTTGCAAGACACATGAATGACTAAGTACTTATGTTGTTAACTTAATTGTTATATCAAATCAAGGCAGTTCTATAGAATTTATTTTTTTCTTTTTGGGTGGGGTGAGGAGCAAGCCTGAAAATAAGCAATCTGTCATTTGCAGAATGAGGTTCCCAGAGGGTGAATTTGCTGATGCTGTCCCCATGCAGTGGGCCAATTTATCCCCTGGGCACCTCTTTCTGTTCAGGCTTGAGACCCTGTTTCAGATTAAAGATCACAGAGGGTAAATTTAGTGATGCTACCCTGCTGTGCAGGGTAGCATCACCAAATTCATCCTCTGGGGACCTCATTTTGCAGATGACGGTCTGCTTATTTTCTGGCTTGGTGAGGAGAGGAGGAGGCTTTTAGTAGAAATGGGCGGTATTGGAATTTAGAGTTTGATTTTGGTATAAGTGGGTTCACGTCCATATCGGTTTTGTATTCGGTATCTGACTTGATTAAGATTTGCTGATAGTACCAAAGAGAAATTTACATCAGGAAAAACGGAATAAGTTGTTGTATTATTCTTCCACAATGCAATGAATGACACTGTCAATATGCTCAACAGTGGCATTCTTTTATGACCACAAATCATATTACAGTAATTTTGTGACTTCTTCTAAATTCACCTTAATGTTTAAAGACCTATTTCAGGCTTTTGCGATCTCAGAGCATGTCCCCTGACCATGCCATCTTTAGGAGGTCCTGCTAACAATAGACAAAACACCTGGGCAGTAATTTCTAGTCAGGTCTTGGCCACCTTAACTGGAGGCCAGACCTTCATTTTAAAAAAATTCAGGTGCTTTTCATCAAGCACCCAAGATGACCCCAAGACACACGGTTTCTTTGGTGGCACGCCGATTTAGGAAAATGCCTCTAAGTGCATAAAAACGGAAAAAGGAGATGCAATTACGACTTTTTGTCAATTATGAAATAATAATATTAAGCACTGGAATAAAGTGCAAATCGGTTTAATGATAACGCTATAATTCCTTACCACTAAATTTCTAACTTTTTAGCATAATATTCAGTGGAATATTTAGCGAGGTGCAGGTAAATGCAGTTCAAAACCCTGACAACACAAGTGAAAATCAAAGCACAGTCTGGATTCTGAAGTTTTCATTGGGTCGTTTTGGGGATATAGAAACTGTCGCTTGATGAAAATTACCAGGAATATAGCATGCAGTGTTTATTCAAGCCAATTGGATCTTCTAAAAACTAGGGTTTACCGGGAAATCCTCATTGACATGATGAACTTTGTGTTACGTGTGCTAACACTTCAAAGTATGAAAGTTCATTCAGTACCAATTTAGTGTCAATAAATTCCAATTCGATATTCAATTTATTGAATTAAAAAAATTAAATGGCAACAATTAACATGGATTATCAACAATTTGTTCACAATAGCTTGATCCAGAGCAGAGTTTAGGTATGACAATGTCCATTTCATGAGATAATATGCGAGGGTAAAGTCAAAATTACTGTATTTTTTCGTGATATAAATAATGAATACAAAGAATAACAGGTATCGAGAAATGTTACATGCCCCTCGCAGATCAATATTTTCATTCAGGGGCATGATGTATACCGCTAAAAAAAAAGTAGACTTTGAAAAATAATAGTCGACTATAACACCTTCCGACGGTTAGTTGATTAATGGAATAGTTACGGCAGCCCTAGTGTTTACAGACTCAGCTTCTGAAACTCTTAACATCGTTAATGTAAACTTAAAAAGTAACTGCTTTTAGTTTTTCCATGTGCGCAATTGATCATTCACCGCAAATTGTAATTGCACGAGCGATGGCAGGTAAGAATGATTCCGCGCCATTAACCCTTTACCTAACATGAAAAGCAGACGACACTTGCAAAAAAAATTCTTGAATAACTAATTTTTTTCATTTTTTGTCTCAAAAACATAGGTTATGACCCCTCATTGGAACGAGCTCGACGAGCTCGTTCCAATGAGGGGTCATAACCTATGTTTTTGAGACAAAAAATGAAAAAAATAATGAAAATTAATTGGCGATTTTTGAGAATAGCGCTGGCCGGTTTTGGCCGTTACGTTGGGTAAAGGGTTAAAATGAGGGTCTGGTCAGCCAACACTTGGTAAGAAATCACTGCTAAACAGCTGGACATGTATATGTTGTAGTCTAGTTAGAATTCAGGACAATTGCCCAGGCCCCTGAGGTTCAACAAAACTGAAAAGAAAATCGGCCACTTCTTTCATGAAAATGAACCCTTCACCTGCTATCAAGCCTCAACCAGGCCTTATAAATAATGAATGCAGATAAATTTGAATATTCAGACTGTTTCGGTATTCAATGATTGGTTTGATTTTTTTTCAGTTTCATCCATTCAGGGGTTATGAGTAGAAAAGCCTCTCCTGCCAAGAGAATGAAACAAAAAGTAATAGAATCCTCTCATAGAAGGTTCCCAGTACATAAATTTGATTTCAAATAGCTTAACCCTTTACCCAACGTAACGGCCAAAACCGGCCAGCGCTATTCTCAAAAATCGCCAATTAATTTTCAAAATATTTTCATTTTTTGTCTCAAAAACATAGGTTATGACCCCTCGTTGGAACGAGCTCGTCGAGCTCGTTCCAACGAGGGGTCATAACCTATGTTTTGGAGACAAAAAATGAAAAAAATTAGTTATTCAAGAATTTTTTTTGCAAGTGTCGTCTGCTTTTCATGTTAGGTAAAGGATTAAAAAGATAAGGAGATTATTTTTTTAGGGCACTTCAAGTTCCCTTTGAAATATCAGCATTTGTACTTTTGTGCTGTGGGGTCAAGCCCCTTCCCCCCCCCCCCCCCCCCTCCCCAGTTCCCTGTCCAAAATATCCTTTTCCCTCATCCTATAAAGTCGCTAAACCCTTCAACTAGAGTGAAGCTCAATTTGAACCAGTGCTATTCAAAAAAATCGCTATTCAAATTTTATCTTTTTCAATTGTTTTCCTCCAGAACATAGCTTACTGTACTGCTGACGTGGACTCATCACGTTCCACTGGTGGGCAGTATTTTCATGGACGTAAAAATATTAGATTCCAAACACTAATTACATGAATAATCGTCAAAAATTTAATTAATGAAGCACTGAGCACATTCCGGTGCTTCATTTTTAAAAAATTTGCTGATGACGATTTTTCTTACCTGGTAAACGCATGCATGGACATCGTTGCACATCACATGCGTGGTTTACGACCAGTCCACAGCAACTGCACCATATAGGCCATTTCAGTGGGACAAACTCAAAGTGAACATTTTTAGTTATCAGGGATTGTCCTGACCTCTTTGGGGAAGGGTCTGCTGCCCATGTGATGTGAAAAATTTGCTCCATGTGGGCTTCAGTTGGGAATTTGTTTTGAAGGGGAAAAACTTTCAAAGACTCAGAAATTTTACATTTGAAATGAGCAGAGAACATTAAGACCGATACCTAAGCAACTGCGTTTATGCTATAAGTAGGTTTTATAACAAACAGTCGCATGGAATCATGTTTACACAGTCTCTGTCGTCTTTATCAAATGGTTCTAAAACTATTGAAGAAGAAATTGTCATTTGCCTTTAAATAAAAAGATTTCAGTGGGCAATCAATTTATATTTAACCCTTTACCCAACGTAACGGCCAAAACCGGCCAGCGCTATTCTCAAAAATCGCCAATTAATTTTCACTATTTTTTTCATTTTTTGTCTCAAAAACATAGGTTATGACCCCTCGTTGGAACGAGCTCGTCGAGCTTGTTCCAACGAGGGGTCATAACCTATGTTTTTGAGACAAAAAATGAAAAAAATTAGTTATTCAAGAATTTTTTTTGCAAGTGTCGTCTGCTTTTCATGTTAGGTAAAGGGTTAATGTACAATTGGTGTTCTGAATAGGATGATCAGAAGGCCTCAGAAAACCAGTAGTTTTCTGAGGCCTTATGACTACCCAGCTCAGAGCATAAGTTGTGCATTAAATTTTTGTTTGAGTGGGAACTGAAATTAGGAAGTCTGTGGTTAAGAATTGGGAAAAATCATGTCTCATAAACAGCCCCTGCAGATGCCCAAACGAATCCCTGATTATTCCAAGAAATTTTGTTTGCAAGTATGGTGTTAATTGAATAGCCACCTTACCACTGATAATTATTCAATTAACCCTTTACCCAATGCAGACACTATTAAAATTAGATTAATTTTTTTTTTTTCCAAACATTTCAACAAAATAATATCATGCGACACTTTAGTTACAGCACCACAAGTTTTTTCAAATCGGAGTCATATGATATGGTTTTGTTAAAAAATTTGGAAAAATAAATTTTTTTTCAACTGCTGAATTTATATATTATGCCAGCAAATGTGGACGATTCGTGGAGTAAAGGGTTAACAGGGGTGTTCAGTTTACAAGGAGTTAGTCACTTTTCTGTATTGTAGATTTAATCTGAGCATTTATTCTGTTACATCTTGTTTGACAGAACTCATGGAGCTTTGTCAAATATGATATAATATATTTAATGCCTGTAATGGATGTACTGAGGACAAATTGGTCTGTAAACCAGAGAAACTTTGAGACTGCTGGGTTAATTTTTTCACATTTAAAATTTTTGTGCAATTAACAGGATAACCTATATGGAATTAATAGGTTAAATTTATACTGAAGGTATGGTAAATGGTTTTGTGTTTGGAAGCTATATTCAGTTAACAGTGTTATTCTTTTAAGTGATATTTTATTAAGTTGGCCCCACTGTATCATACACAACTTGTGTTAGGTAAAAGTTAACTGGTAGAGTGCTAAATTACTTTTCAATGGTCATAGTTGCATATTTTTATTCAAAGATATCATGCCACCAACAAAAGGTGCCTTAACTGGTAGAGTGCTGGAAGCCCTATTTTGGGCTTTGCTAAAAGTGACAGGTAATAACTGTCTGTAGCTACATTCTGCCTTAGGAAGCCTTTATTGTCCCTGATATGCATCAGATTTTTTATACAATACCTTGCTCTCTGACATTTAATTGGATAGTGCTATAAGGCACTATCCAATTAAATGTAATAGAGCAGTATACAGTGAGCTTTGATTTGTTGTCAGAAAAAACTCAGCACTTTACCAGTTAAGATATTGCTCATAATTATTTTGTTTCAATTTATTGGACAGTGCCAATTGGCACTCTCCAATAAATTGTAACAAATCAATTTTACATAATATTTTTTTCTGCTGAGCCAGCAATAAATTAGTGCAGTGTCAAGCCGTTATAGTGGCTTGATGCATTCAACCAGTTATAAGTCAGTTCATTGTGATTTTCAGTACTTAAAACAGTTTACTGATATTAATAGCGATACTTTTTCAGAAATTAATCAGCGTAACTTTGGTGTACAGTGAGTTTCAAGGGAGTATCCTATTGATTTCCAAATTCTACAATTTCAGAATGCTTCTTTCAAGCGTTATTCGTTACTCCATCAAATATTTACATGACAATAATGCTTCTCTGCAAGAGGTCAGGTTTTAAGGAAGTTACTTGGGTCTTGACATGAAGGCCAATGATGTGTGTTGGTGAGGTATTTATTTGTTTCTTGAAATGGTGGTCTGATCATTGATCACTGATGATGGCAATCCTCGAGTGGTCTGATCTCAAGTGGTGGATAGAGTTTACTTATGACAATCTAGCACCATTTGAAATCAGTGCCTCTTGGTGGAACACTCAGCATATGATTCTCTGTTATCATATTGTTATCCGTAAGTGTGATATACGACTCAAGGGAATGTTTTTGCAACTTGTCAAATGTCATGAGCAAATTTAATCAGGGCAATGTTGTTCTTTGCTTTTTCGGAAGTTTTGTAATACCGGTATTGTAAAATTCTTCTATCAAGATAAGGTATGGAAGTTTTCAGGATTTTCTCTGAATTCAGGATTTTTACTGAATTGTACCAAATAGGATATGAATCTAGCGGAAAAACACTTTGCTAGAGGTTGGGAACTGACTCAGGACCAGCCTGTTAATTTCAAGAAAGCTGTAGCTGTCATGTAAAGGTCTCTGTTTGCCCCAGATGCTTGGCCAGAAATAGTGTGATTAAGGAATTTTTTCAGAGCGTGTCACTTACATCCCTGCAAGATATCAAGAACAGATTTGGAGAAATCTTATTTTAGATATGGTCTAAAAAAATAAAAAATCTGTTTCTCAGGCCCTCCTACATGGTCCTTTTGGCTGCCGCATGCTCTCTTTTTATAACCAATTCAATCTTAAAAAAAATTAAAATTAAATGGTTTATGTCTGATATTTTACCCAAGTTAAAAAAATTGATGAATTTGTCCCTTGGGTGCAAGAAGGCTTTGCAATGCTTTAGCATTGCAAAGCCTTCTTGCACTCAAGGGATGAAATACACCACCACCCCTGCTATTCTGTAGATTATGAGGCCTAAAACTTGAACCAAGAACATGAACTTTTGATGGCAAAGAAGTAATTACTGAAATAAAAAATAAAATAAAAAACCACTCGCCCGCATGCAATTTCACAAATAATGGCCTGAGAAACAGAAGATCTACTTTGTGTGGCCTATTCAGCTATTTATTTTGCTGCTTAGCTGGCTGGAGCCATATTGTTATTCCTGCCTTTATATATCTTACATACCTCCCACATGTTTGTTTTACCATTCAGGTTTTTGTTGATTAAAGTATGAATGGGTTTCAGTATGAAGGAGTCTCGTTATTACTGAAAATCATAAAATCTTAAAACTATTTTAAAGCTATTAATTGAAAATAGAATATGTTTTCATTTTTGGAATTCACTAAAGAAACTTTCCACAATTCATTGCAATGAGGGGTCATAAGCTGAGTTTGGATGCTTTTTGAAAATAGTACGGTCTGGTTTGGCCATTTTATTGGGTAAAGAGTAGATGTAGATGAGACTAAGGCATACTGCACGTTGATGGTGCACGTCTTCAACCGCTGTAGCCCTGCTTGACAGTTGCTCGTCGATTTTCGGTGGTTCTATCCGGGTACTCCGGCTTCCTCCACCCGTAAAACTGTCACGGTCACGATCAGCCATCGTGGATAAGTATGTGACCTTAAACACCAATAAATAAATAAATAAGAGGTTTTTTTCATGTTTGAAAAATTGTTTATATGGCCTAAAAAAATAAAAAATCTGTTTCTCAGGCCCTCCCACATGGTCATTTTGGCTGCAGCATGCTCTCTTTTTATAACCAATTTAAACTTTAAAAAAATTAAAATTAAATGCTTTATGTAATAATAATAATAATAATAATAATAATATATCACTTATATAGCGCCTATCCTAATAAAAGCCCTAAGCGCTTTACAAAGGAAATCACAAATAAGATAGATAAAATCAATAAAGTCACCTGATATTTTACCCAAGTTAAAAAAATTGATGAATTTGTCCCATGAGTGCAAGAAGGCTTTGCAATGCTCTAGCATTGCAAAGCCTTCTTGCACTCAAGGGATGAAATACACCACCACCCATGCTATTCTGTAGATTATGAGGCCTAAAACTTGAACCAAGAACATGAACTTTTGATGGCTAAGAAGTACTTACTGAAATAAAAAATAAAATAAAAAACCGCACGCCTGCATGCAATTTCACAAATAATGGCCTGAGAAACAGAAGATATACTTTGTGTGGCCTATCTTTTTCATTGTTAAATGATCAGAAATTAATAAATGTTGAAAAACTGATAATAATAAGAAGACATGTTTGGGTGTCCAGATCTGCTCAGAATATGGCTAAAATGAGATGTGACATATCTTCTGCTTACAATGTGTTGTTATGAGAGACAGCATGCAGGCCAGTACAAATTAGAAATCAAGGCAGTCTGAAATGGAGGAATCATGGTGGATCATTTGTTAACTTCAGATCACAAGGTTGTAGGTTCGATTTTGTTCCACATCATCTGTGTTGTGTTTTGGGGCAAGACATTTAATCCCAATTCTCAGGTGGCAGCAAGGTGATGTAATGTGATAAAGCACCCTGCACCTTGATGGCACACCTGCCTCACCAAATTCTAACCCTGCATGTGACCGTTAAGTAAGCTGGAAAGTCTAACATCTACTCGCTTGTGCTCAGTGGTTCTCTTTAGGTACTCCTGTTTCTTCCACCCACAAAACCAAAATTGTCGGACAAGAAATGTCCTGATGGTGAAGGTGTTAAACATAATATATTTGTGTCTCAGTCATAACTTAGAGAAATGATTCTAACTTCAATTATCATACTTCATACAAATGTTAAGGACAGTCCAAAGGTGTGTCGCATATAATAGTTGCTTACTCATTTTCAAGGTTAAGGTCGTAATTGACCTCCATATATGTATGTTCAAGATCCCAAATCAAGTGACAGGCATAACTCTGTTAATTATTAGTGCCACAATCATCAAACTTCACTTAATTAACTGGTAGAGTGCTGGAAGCCCATATTTAGGATTTATTCTGAAGTACAGATACCCCAACTAAAAGACATCATACTTAGTGGGTTTATTTTGTATTATTTTTGAAGCAAAATTATTTAGTCTGTAAGAAGATGCCTTGTTACAATCTATGGGAGAGTGCCTATGGGCACTCTCCCATAGATTGTAACAAGACAAAGACTCTTGAACCAATTTAACCAAAAAATAAGTTAGCACCTCACCAGTTAAAGAGGCCAGTGGGAAGATGTGTCATACACTGTAGCCAGTTCTGTAACTTCAAGACCAAGGTAACATTTCAAGATCACACTTGAAAACTGATCAATATTTGTGTTTCAGCCATAACTCATAAACAAATCAAACTGCAATTATGAAACTTCAAACAAATGTTAAAGACAGTCAGAAGGTGTGTCCCATATTGCAGTTGCTTATGTATCTTCAGAGCCAAGGTCATAGTTTACCTTCATATGTTCAAGGTCAAAAATCATGTGTCAAGCATAACTCAGAAACTATTAGGGCTACAATCATTAAACTTCACACGATTATAAAGGACAATGGGATGATGCATCACACACTACAACTTGGTCTGTAATCCAAAGTCAAGATCACATTTCAAGGTCATACTTTATCACGTCTCAATCATAACTCAGGAACGAATCAAAATATAATTATGAAACTTTATACAAATGTTAAGGACAGTCAGAAGATGTATCATATACAATACTATATAATACTTGCTTGCACATGGGCAAGGTCATATTTCAGTACTTATGTTGAAGGCCACATATCACGTCTCGGCCATAACTCAAAAACTGTTCTGGCTGCAATCATCAAAATCAGACTTCACACAATAATTAACTCTTTGAACCAGAGAGACCACTTTTTCAGTGCAAGAATATGTTACATCATACTTTCATTAAGTAGGATGGCTGCTAAGTTAACCCTCAGCACTCTGGTGTCAAAATATTAAAGTTTCAACATATAATTATTTCCCATAATGCAACTAGGAATTTAACCATTTCAATCTTGTTTGACAGAGCTCAATGAGCTCTGTCAAACAAGATTGAATTTGTTAAATTCCTAGTTGCATTATGGGAAATATTGGCTGCTCGAAATTTTGATATTTTGACATCAGAGTGCAGAGGGTTAAAGTGTGGAGTAGACCAATCAATATTTTCAACGTGCAGCCCAAAGGCAGCATGTTGAAAATATTAATTGGTCTTCCCCCTCAAAAGTAAATATAGACTTTCCCAGTTGCTTCCATTGAACTGATGAGGAAGACACCACCAGTGTTTAAAGTGTTATGGTTAATTATGGTTAATTCCATTCAGCATTTGGGGGATGGGGGGGGGAGGGGAGGATCATATGTTACTCCAGTGACCTTTTTTTTATAGCTCACCTGAGTGAAGCTCAAGGGGAGCTTTACTAATCACTTTCTGCCCGGCGTCATCAGGCGTAAACTTTACATTATCGACTTCTCCTCACAAACTTCTCAACCAAATTGAACCAAATCTAGTGTGCATGTTCCCTCTCATATGTCAATTCAAGTTTGTTCAAATAAAGTTGCACTCCCATGGTGGGGGAGGGGGAGGGGGGCACCACAAGGGCCATAACTCTGACAGCACCCATAAAATACCAAAAAAATCTTCTCCTTCAGATCCAGTGGACAGAATCTTTTCATATTCGGTATACGACATCCTTAGGGGGGGCAGATTCAAGTTTGTTCAAATCAAATCGCTGGGTTAATATTTGGGCTCCCTATAGGAGCTCAAATTTTAACTTAGTGCAATATGAGGAAATTTCTTTAAAAATCTTCTTCAGATCCAGTGGTCAGAATCTTTTCATATTTGGTATACATCTCTAGGGGGCCATATTCAAGTTTGTTCATATAGAGTCCCTGGGTTAATATTTGGACTCCCTGTTGGAGCCCTAAACTTAGTACAATATGTGGAATATTCTTTAGAAATCTTCTTCAGATTCACCAGTCAGAATCCACTCATATTTGGAATACGTCATCGTTAGGGGGGGGGGGGGGGGGGGGGGCAGATCCAAGTTTGTTCAAATTGAGTTCCTCGGTTAATATTTGTCCTACCTATGGGAGCCCAAATTTTAACTTAGTGCAATATGAGGAAATTTCTTTAAAAATCTTCGTCAGATCCACCAGTCAGAATCCTCTCATATTTGGTATACATCATCTCTAGGGTGGCCAGTTCAAGTTTGTTCAAATCGAGCTCCTCAGTTAATATTTGGGATCCCTATGGGAGCCCGAATTTTAACTTGATGCAATATGAGGAAATTTCTTTAAAAATCTTCTTTAGATCCACCAGTCCGAATCCTTTAACATTTGATATACATCATCTGTGGGGGGAGAGGGGGGTAGATTCAAGTTGTTGAAATCGGTCCCTGGGTTGAAAATTTTGGGTCTGGTTCGTACTTAGAAATTTTGGACCAAAATTAAAAAAAAAAATTGTTTTGATTCTTTGTGTTCTGTTCAATTTTGAGATGAAAAAAAAATTTTTTTAGCCTGAAAATTTTTGGTCCAGTTCCGACGAAAAGTTTGGACCAAAATTTGGAGAGAAAAAAAATTATGTTTTTATTCATTTTGTTCAATTTTGAGACAAAAAAAGAGAAAATTTTGTGTCCAGTTCTGACTTCAAAATTTTGGACCAAAATTCAGATATTTTGGGGGGGATTTTTTATGCATTTTGTTCAATTTTGAGACAAAATTTTTTTTTTTTTATAGCCTGAAAATTTTGGGTCCAGTTACAAATTGGAAATTTGGGACCAAAATTCGGAAAT
Organism: Pictodentalium vernedei; assembly: GCA_031216915.1. Lineage (NCBI taxonomy): Eukaryota > Metazoa > Mollusca > Scaphopoda > Dentaliida > Dentaliidae > Pictodentalium > Pictodentalium vernedei. Next base: position 771,275,759 of record CM062296.1, read on the forward strand.
CTTTTTTCGATTCTTTTCAAAATGGAGTTCCCAGATGAATTAGTGGTTTTATGTGAAAATGTTTTTAACTTATGTCCTCCCCTCCTTGTAGGGTGGGGGGACGGTTAGATATAACAACATGTTTCGCTGCAAAATATATATATTGCAAGATTTAAACAACCGCGTCGTGTCCTTGGGCAAGACACTTCACCCTGATTGCCTACATGGGGGCATGATGACGCTGTGTACTGAGGCGTACTGCACGTCGATGGTGCGCATGTCTTCAACCAATCTAACCCTGCCTGTGCTGCGGTGCAGAGTTCAGAGTTACGATGTTGGAGAGCTGACAGCTGCTCGTCGTTGCTCGATGGTTCTCTCCAGGTACTCCGGCTTCCTCCACCTGTAAAACTGTCACAGTCACAATTAGCCATTGTGCATAAGTGTGTGACCTTAAACACCAATAAATAAATTAAATAATGCAAGATTTAAAGTGACTTTATGGTGTTGTGAGCAGCATGAATTTTGTGATTCCGTTGATCCTTTCTGACAACAATGCACGTGTTCTCCGAAATGTATAGACAGGTTAACAACATCATAGGTTTCATAACTCTTTGAAGTTGATCGACAAAACAGTATTCCATGATGTAGGACAGGTCCAAAGCTAACGTTTAATGGCATTGTGTCTACAGTGCATCGGTTTTCTGTGAGTACCCCCTATGTATGCCGGTATGGAGATGAATTTCTTAGTAGTTCAATGCGGGTTGTTCCTGACTTCAGTAGTAATCAATATTATCGGATGCAATATTGGGAGGATGGTTATCCGGTAGATGGCTTTTCTAACCAGTTGAATTTCATTGCAACCGGGTGCAAACCGGTTATCCAGCTAACCGTGGCAGCTCTATATATTACACATTAACAAAAAAGCGAATATATATGTGAATGGTTATCTAAATTTGGAGGGTTTTGGCATAATCGTTTTGGGGTTGTCTAAATTTTCAATTTGTGCATCTCTGATATACCATTATGAAGGGTTTAGATAGACCTTTCCAATAGCATGCTGCATTACTGAATTTCATCACCAGAGTCAAAAACACACTCAAGTTTTATCCTTATAAATTAGATTAAGGTTGTGGAAGAGTTAACAAAGTAATACACAGTGAATTTCAGCATGTCTTTCAAAGGTTATTGAGTGTAAATTCAAAACTGAACTTAAAGTACATGTCATACTTGTAAGTTGTTCATTACTTGTGATAAAGTAATTCAAGCATTTGTAATTCTAAAAAATTTAATTATTTTTCTTTTGCATTTACAAAACACAGAAACCTTTTGCGTCATGAATGTGAGTTCTCGAAAAGGTGCTGCAACTGTTTTGAACCTTGTTTGTTATACATATAGATTATTTAGACATGGCTTGATGTTGGTCACAATAGTGGAATTATTTAGAGTTTTGCTTCTCTTTATCATTGGCATTTGTTAGTCATGAAGTTTCCACTCTAAACCTTTTGAATGAAGCAATGGATTGAAAACATTTGAATATGCAAGTGTATTTTATACATGTCAGTGTGAAGTGTGGGGGAGGGCAGATACCAAAGAGTAGCCGGAATAATCCGTGGGAGTTATTGCATTGAATACGAATCATTTCATGAATGTATTTGGTGTAAGTGTGTTCCACATAGAACTGGTCCTCATATTTATTCCAGTTTAAGACTTATTTCAAGACTGAATTCAGACAAGTGGTGTTTATCATGTAGTTAAGTTTGTTTAAATAGGACATACATCCCTGGTTTGACCAGTGGTATTCCTCTTTTCTGATCATGGAATATTTTCTTGTGTACATTTATCTCAAACCCTAATCCCCTGCACACTGAGGTCAAAATACCCCCTAAAAATTTAAAGTTGCAAATTTTTCCCTTACTGCAACTGAGAATTTAACCAATTCTGTCAAACAAGACTGAATTTGTTAAATTTCTAGTTGCATTATATGGACAAGTTACTGCTTAAAATTACTTAATTTTGACATCAGAATGAACAGAGTTAACAGCTTTAGGAATTCAACATCATTTTGGTTTGTAAGTGCATGTCGTGAAGGAGTTTTTAAGGTTTGAATTTTGTGGGATATCAAGGTAAGGGAATGCATTCTATTAAAGGCACTCTTCGTGGATTGTTCATTTGTTCTTCCAGAGTTAGGTCCAGATAAGTTATATATCTGTTTCTCAGCCCCCCCTCCCCCCTCCCTCCCCGCATGGTCCTTTTGGGTGCCACATCATGCTCTCTCTTTATAACCTATGCAAATATTAAAAAAATTAAAAATTAAATGCTTTATTAATGATATTAAAGTTCATAAAATTGATAAATTTGTCCCTTTAGTGCTAAAGCATTGAAAAGCCTTCCTGCACTCAAGTGACGAAATACACCATCGCCCATGCTATTTTGTAGATTATGAGCCCTAAAACATAAAACAAACCAAGGACATGAACTTTTGATGGCAAAAGAAATAATTACAAAAATAAAAAACTGCCTGCCCCACATGCAATTTTACAAAAATTGTTCTGAGAAACAAAAGATCTACTTTGTGGTACCTTATCAAAAGGTTGTGGAAGTTGCTGTTCTAAAATGGGAATCTTTTCTCTATTTATTATATAAATGGGAAGTCTGTGATTCAGTCATTCCATCCAGCTAGAAATTTACTGTTGCACAGGTGGAGGCTTCCTTTCCTTGGACAGTTGGGCTCACTAGTTGTTCATAATACATATTTTTTTCAACTGCTATGAGAAGAAACTTAGCCACTCTTTTAATAACAATGGCATTGAAACAATTTTTCAGGATGACAGTGGAATCAGCTGAATGCAGAATATAACTTGGGGGAGCTGCTCTCATTTGGTGGATAGAGTAATTATTTTCTAGCACCATTTGAAATCAGTTTTCCACAGTTTTTGATCATCATTGAAAGAGCTGGAATGAAGAGGATTGTGAAAACGGGGCTCTATCTTGAAATGATGTTTTTTTTTCTCATTTTCAGTACATTGGTTTATCCCTTTATCCAATGTAATGGCCAAAACCAGCCAACGCTATTCACAAAAATCGCCAATTAATTTTCATTATTTTTTGTCTCAAAAACATAGGTTATGACCCCTCTTTGGAACGAGCTCGTTGAGCTCGTTCCAATGAGCGGTCATAACCTATGTTTTTTAGACTAAAAATGAAAAAAATTGGTTATTCAAGAATTTTGTTTGCAAATGTCTCCTGCTTTTCATGTTAGGTTAACGGTTAAACCAATGAACCCATTGTATTTTAATAATGTTATATCTGAACTATTTTTGAACTACGACTGTCATGATTTTCTTAAAATATTTCCAGTCATCCTTGGAACTTCTTCTGTTAGACCAATGATATATATGTTTTTAGAAATATTTCCAATCCTTCTTAGAATTTCTTCTATTACACCAATGATATGCTGTTTAAAATATTTCTAATCATTCTTGGAACTTTTTCCATTATACCAATGATATATATGTATATTTCCGATTATGCTTACAATTCTTCCTCCTTCCATTATTCCAGTGATAAGCTCTTACATGATAAACTGCTAGAGAGGTCTCTCAGCACAGCACCCTTTCCAGCAATCTATAACATAAGAGCATCTTTTTCAGAAAAAAATGGATCATCATATATATCTTCTCCATTCTAGAAGAGGCAGCCATGACAAATCAAACTCGCATAGACATATTTGGTCTAAATGATTACTCTTGCATTTTTAGTCATTTTTAGCTCACTGACGAAGTTGTGTGAGCTGATGTCTTGACCAGAGGCGCGTCAGCATCAACACTTGTGTTAAAGTTATTGTAAGAGTCCAGTTTGACTTTCCGCCCTGTTACTATGCACCTCATACTGTTTCTATGGATTACAATTACCCTCAAACTTTTACCCAGTGATATGTTTTTGATTTTTAGAGTGTTTTTTCGATGTTAGACTTTTTTGTCAGTGTGGACTTAGAAAATTGCTGATCTGTTTTGCTATACATGAGTGGAGGCTACCACCAGTACACAGTTGCTTTTATATTTCATATGTGTTAAATGGATCAATATAAGACAACAATAAGCCCTGGCCAGACATTTTTCGGAGATTTTTGACTTTTTTTAAGGCAATGTTAGACTTTTTTGTCAGTGTGGACTTAGAAAATTTGTGACTTTGTTTTGCTAGACATGTACATGAGGAGAGTTTTCCACCGGTATGCTGTGGCTTTTATATTTCATATGTGTGTTAAATGCATCAACATTAACCCTTGGCCGGGCATTTTTCAGAAATTTTGGAGTTCTTTATTTATTTATTTATTTATTGGTGTTTAAGGTCACATACTTATGCACAATGGCTCATCATGACCGTGACAGTTTTATGGGTGGAGGAAGCCGGAGTACCTGGAGAGAACCACCGAGCATCGATGAGCAACTGTCATTCTAACTCTGTTCAAGCTCCACTCGAGCAGGGTTACAGGGTTGAAGACATGTGCACCTTCGACGTGCAGTATGCCTTAGTACACATTATCATTGTGCCCCCATGTAGTCAACCAGGATAAAGTGTCTTGCCCAAGGACACAATGTAGGATTTTGGACTTTTTTAAGGTAATGTTAGACTTTTTTGTTAGTGTGGGCCTGTTTTGCTACACATGTACATGACCGGACATTTTTTGCAGATATGTAATAAGCCTCGGTTTATTGCATGCCATGTGTTGGTGAGCTAATGGGGATGGACACTCCCCTTCTTCTTTATACTATTGCATTTTTAGTCATTTTTAGCTTAACTTGACAAAGTCAAGATAAGCTATTGCCATCACGCATGAGGAAGTTTGTTAGTCTGGGAGTCTGAGTCAATGAGTCTGTTCACATTTTCCTTTAGCACATGCTGCAGACTCTGTATACTATCTAGATGAGAATGTCCCCTTTTGGTCATGATCTGTCAACCGTGACGTCTACCCAAGCCCAAACCCCCAAAACTTTTAGCACAGTCTGTAAGTTATATTTAACATGGAGGGATTTCCTTGTAACTTGGTAGGATGACTCTGTATGATGTCTAGATGAGAACTTCCCCATTTGGTCACGATCTGTCAACCGTGACGACTGCCCAAGCCCAAAAACCGAAAACCTTTAGCTTAGTCTACATGTTGTATTTATGGAGGGATTTCATTGTAACTTGGTAGGTTGACTTCATATAATGTCTAGATAGAACATCCTCTTTTGGTTGCGATTGGTCAGCTGTTATGGCTACAGGGGCCCGAATCCCAAAAACCTTTAGCACAGTCTACAGGTCATATTTATGAAGGGATTTCATTATAACTTGATAGGATGACTCCAGATAATGCCCAGATGAGAACGTCCCCTTTTGTTTGCAATCATTCAACCATGACGGCTTCCTGAGCCCAAAACCCGAAAAACTTTAGCACAGACTACAGTTTGTATTTATGGAGGGATTTCATTGTATCTTGGTAGGATGACTCCATATAATGTCTTGATGAGAACGTCCCCTTTTGGTCATGATTGGTCAGCTGTGATGGCTACAGGGGCCTGAAACCTGAAAACCTTTTGCACTGTCTACAGGTCGTATTTATGAAGGGCTTTTATTGTAACTTGGTAGGATGACTCGTTTTAGAATAATTTCACTGTAACTTGGTAACTTTTGTTGACATACATTAACTGTGAAGGCCACATACATTAACTGTGAGGGCTACATTAACCCACCCCTCAGTTCTTTAGTACAGTCTACACCTCATATTATTTTTATTGAAAACATAGCATACAGGGAACAGAAATTAACATATTCCCAATCATCGCAATTCTTGTCTTATTTCATAATCCTTTCATAAACATTGAACATTATCCTTTTTCATCAAACACAACACACAGACAAGTTAAGCTACAGTGGCATTGACACTTTCATTTAGTCCAGTTAAATAGTTGAAAAGGTCATTTTTTATTCTGTCTGTAATTTTTACCCCTGTATACTAACATGGTGTGTAGCTGGCTGATACATTTCCTTGCAAAGCAATAAGAGTTCATATCAGGTGAGGTGAAGCCGAACCTGAAACGAACACTCAAAACCTTGTATGGAAATGTATTGGCCAGCTGCACACCATGTAACATATTTATTATGTCGAAAGTCCATGTAAATCAAGGAATTAATAAATTTTCACGAGAAACAAAGAACAACCAGACATTTATTTTTAGCTCAACTTGACAAAGTCAAGCTGAGCTATTGCCATCACTTCTCATCCGTCGGCGTACGTACGTACGTACGTTAGTACGTACGTCCACAATTTCCTTTGGCACACCTCACAGGTCGCATTTATGATCAGATTACTTTGAAACTTCTTATGCTTGTTTGGGGTGACCTCTAGATGGGAGCTATCGATTTTCTTCAATTTCCATCAAAAAATGTTGCCGCGGCCAACGTTCTTAGAACTTAGTTTAGTCAAACCACAATATTTCCCTTTGGCACACCCTACAGGGCACATTTATGATTTGATTGCTTTGAAACCTGATATGCTTATTTAGGGTGACCTCTAGATGGGAGCTATCGATTTTCTTCAATTTCCGGCAAAAAATGTTGCCACGGCCAACCTTCGTAGAACTTAGTTTAGTCAGACCTCAATACTTCCCTTTGGCACACCCTACAGGGTACATTTACGATCAGATTGCTTTGAAACCTGGTATGCTTGTTTGGGGAGACCTCTAGATGGGAGCTATCGATTTTCTTCAATTTCTGTCAAAAAATGTTGCTGCGGCCAACGTTCTTAGAACTTAGTTTAGTCAGAAGACTCAATATTTCCCTTTGGCACACCCTACAGGGTACATTTATGATCGGATTACTTTGAAACCTGGCATGCGTGTTTGGGGTGACCTCTAGATGGGAGCTATCGATTTTCTTCAATTTCTGTCAAAAAATGTTGCCACGGCCAACGTTCTTAGAACTTAGTTTAGTCAAACCACAATATTTCCCTTTGGCACACCCTACAGGGCACATTTATGATTTGATTGCTTTGAAACCTGGTATGCTTATTTAGGGTGACCTCTAGATGGGAGCTATCGATTTTCTTCAATTTCCAGCAAAAAATGTTGCCACGGCCAACGTTCGTAGAACTTCGTTCAGTCAGACCTCAATATTTCCCTTTGGCACACCCTACAGGGCCCATTTATGATCAGATTGCTTTGAAACCTGGTATGCTTGTTTGGGGAGATCTCTAGATGGGAGCTATCGATTTTCTTCAATTTCCATCAAAAAATGTTGCCGCGGCCAACGTTCTTAGAACTTAGTTTAGTCAAACCACAATATTTCCCTTTGGCACACCCTACAGGGCACATTTATGATTTGATTGCTTTGAAACCTGATACGCTTATTTAGGGTGACCTCTAGATGGGAGCTATCGATTTTCTTCAATTTCTGGCAAAAAATGTTGCCACGGCCAACGTTCGTAGAACTTAGTTCAGTCAGACCTCAATATTTTTCTTTGGCACACCCTACAGGGCCCATTTATGATCAGATTGCTTTGAAACCTGGTATGCTTGTTTGGGAGACCTCTAGATGGGAGCTATCGATTTTCTTCAATTTCCATAAAAAAATGTTGCCGCAGCCAACGTTCTTAGAACTTGGTTTAGTCAGAAGACTCGATATTTCCCTTTGGCACACCCTACAGGGCACATTTATGATCGGATTGCTTTGAAACCTTTCATGCTTGTTTGGGGTGACCTCTAGATGGGAGCTATCGATTTTCTTCAATTTCCATCAAAAAATGTTGCCGCAGCCAACATTCTTAGAACTTAATTTAGTCAGACCACAATATTTCCCTTTGGCACACCCTACAGGGTACATTTATGATCGGATTACTTTGAAACCTGGCATGCGTGTTTGGGGTGACCTCTAGATGGGAGCTATCGATTTTCTTCAATTTCTGTCAAAAAATGTTGCCACGGCCAACGTTCTTAGAACTTAGTTTAGTCAAACCACAATATTTCCCTTTGGCACACCCTACAGGGCACATTTATGATTTGATTGCTTTGAAACCTGGTATGCTTATTTAGGGTGACCTCTAGATGGGAGCTATCGATTTTCTTCAATTTCCAGCAAAAAATGTTGCCACGGCCAACGTTCGTAGAACTTCGTTCAGTCAGACCTCAATATTTCCCTTTGGCACACCCTACAGGGCCCATTTATGATCAGATTGCTTTGAAACCTGGTATGCTTGTTTGGGGAGATCTCTAGATGGGAGCTATCGATTTTCTTCAATTTCCATAAAAAAATGTTGCCGCGGCCAACGTTCTTAGAACTTAGTTTAGTCAAACCACAATATTTCCCTTTGGCACACCCTACAGGGCACATTTATGATCGGATTGCTTTGAAACCTGGTATGCTTATTTACGGTGACCTCTAGATGGGAGCTATCGATTTTCTTCCATTTCCGTCAAAAAATGTTGCCACTGCCAACGTTCTTAGAATTTAGTCTAGTCAGACCACAATATTTCCCTTTTGTACACCCTACAGGGCACATTTATGATCGGATTGCTTTGAAACCTGGCATGCTTGTTTGGGGAGGCCTCGAGATGGGAGCTATCGATTTTCTTCGGTTTCTGTCAAAAAATGTTGCCACTGGCAAAAAAACTGACATTGGTCCCAATGATCTTCAATTTTGCCATTTCATTTATAACTTACCAAGTTCAAGTTTGTCAAGTTGAGCTACAGTGTCATTGACACTTTCATTTAGAAACGGCTATTGACAGCACCGCACAGAATCATCAACTTTCAATTCCAGCAGGGAGATATCTAAAAATTAGTAATTTGAAGAATGTTGTTACACTTATACAATGGAACCCTGTTAATTGAATAGTCAATTTGCCAGCAAAATTATTCAATTAACAAGAATATTCAATTAACAGGTATTTGGTCACTTCAGTATTCTAGAGATAATGTGAGCGTTCACTCTATTATATCTTGTTTGACAGAGTTCTACGAGCTCTGTCAAACAAGATATGATAGATTATATGCCTCTAAACAATGTACTGAGACCTAATAGGTCTACAAACAAAGGAATTTGATGATTGTCAGGGTAATTTCTCAATATCTGAATATATTAACCCTTTACCTAACGTAACGACTCCACCAACCAATCCTATTCACAAAAATCACCATCAGTTTTCAAAACAAAATTCTGAAATAACTAATTTTTAGCTCAACTTTGGCGAAGCCAAATTTGAGGTATTGTCATGGCCCATCATCCGTCTGTCCATCTATCTGTCTGTCGCACTGTACACACGGCTCGGGCAGGAGGCCGTGTTTATGAACCGATCTTTACGAAACATCTTGGGTACCTTTGTTATCACTGTGGGAGGAGAACGAATGTTTTGGGTCCGGTCCGAAATTCAAGATGGCCGTCAGCAGCCATTTTGTACCAAAATTAGTGCATTCAGTTTTTTGTACAGAACTTCTGTATGAAAGCTCTGATTTGAATAAATTTATGTATGAATGTTTAGTAACAAGGAATACATCACATATAATATGGGTTTTTTTCTCGTGCAGAAATTATGCAAATTAGATGAACTTTGATTTATTCAGTACTACTTATACACTGTAAGTGCACATGTCAATACGGCTAGGGCTGGAGGCTGTATTTATGAACTGATCTTCACGAAACTTCTTGGGTACCTTTGTTATCACCTTGGGACGAGAACAAGTGTTTTTGAGTGTGGTCCGAAATTCAAGATGGCTGCCGGTGGCCATTTTGTACCAAAATTAGTGCAATCAGTTTTTTGTACAGAACTTCTGTATGAAAGTTCTGATTTGAATAAATTTTTGTATGAATGTTTAGTAACATGGAATACATCACATATAATACGGGGTTTTTTCTCGAGCAGAAGTTATGCAAATTAGATGAACTTTGATTTATTCAGTGCTACTTATACACAGTAAGTGCACATGTAAATACGGCTCGGGCTAGAGGCTGTATTTATGAACCGATCTTCACAAAACTTCTTGGGTACCTTTGTTATCACCTTGGGGCGAGAACAAATGTTTCTGGGTGCGGTCCAAAATTCAAGATGGCTGCCAGTGACCATTTTGTACCAAAATTATGTCCAATCAGTTTTTTGTTCACAACCTCTTTTCGGCTCAGGCCAGAGGCCGTCACATACTTTACGAAACTTCTTGGGTACCTTTGTTATCACTGTGGGACGAGAACAAGTGATCTGGGGTGAGGTCAAAAATTCAAGAGGGCCGCCAGCAGCCATTTTGTACCAAAATTAGTGCAATCAGTTTTTTGTACAGAACTTCTGTATGAAAGTTCTGATTTGAATAAATTTTTGTATGAATGTTTAGTAACATGGAATAATTCACATATAATACAGGTTTTTTTCTCGTGCAGAAATTATGCAAATTAGATGAACTTTGATTTGTTCAGTGCTACTTATACACAGTAAGTGCACATGTCAATACGGCTCGGGCTAGAGTCTGTATTTATGAACTGATCTTTATGAAACTTCTTGGGGTACCTTTGTTATCACCTTGTGACAGGAACGAGAGTATTTGGGTGCCTTTGTTATCACTGTGCTATGAGAACAAATATTTTGGGGTTCAGTCAGACCCACTCTGGGACTCAAAGATTTCTTTTCTACTTTAGCATCTTACTGTCCCCCATCTTTACAATACTTTACCTATATATTTGTTACAGACTACGGTCAGCATTTATGTACAGACTGTTACAATACTTTGCATGTACCTTTGTTATCAGGTCATTACCTAGATGTTTGTCATTGCTGTGTCACATACTATACATGTACATGTCTTAAACAAGTTGAGCTACAGTGTCATTGACACTTTCATTTTAATTTTTTGTCTCAAACACATAGCTTATGACACCTCATTGGAACGAGCTTATTGAGATGTCATAAGCCATGTTTTTGACACAAAAATGAAAAAAAATAAGTTATTCCAGAATTTTGTTTGCAAGTGTCGTCTGCTTTTCATGATAGGTAAAAGGTTAACCCTTTCCCCAGTGAATCAGATACATCTGTCCTCCACATAATATTAAATTCAGCAGATTTTTATTCAATTTCTCTTCAACTTATATGCAATTAAGAGGTTAAATTTGTACTGAAGGTATGGTAAATGATTTTGTGTTTGGAAATTATATTCAGTTAACAGGGTTATTTCCAGTTAAGTGGGCATAACTGTACAAAACTTGTTTCTGAAACTGTCACCATTGAAAATGTACCTTGAGGCAAGTTCCAAACACTTCTATATTTATACTGAGTGCGCTGTTATAGAAATTAGATTGACTGTAACCTTCACTTTGGGTGTAACACAGATGTCAATGTACTAGCTATCATCTGATTGAGAAAGAGACTGCTTTTACCATCACAGTACTGTACTTGTCTCGGCCATTGCATGAACTTCCACAAAATTTTTTTCATTCTGAGAGTAGGATTATAGAATAGTAATTAATTTTACTGATATATTCTGACTTACATTCTTAGTATTTATGGTGTAAATAACTACATTTTTACTTGTAGTATGCTAAATTATTTTTGGTCGTCAAGATTTGTTCTCATTTCATTGCTTTGTTCCAATTTATGAGAGAGTGCCTGTAGGCACTCTTTCATAAATTGTAACAAGGCAAATCCAAACAGACTAAATAATTTTACTTCAAATATAATATGAAGCACATCAACAGAATATGAAGCCCTTTAAGTTACGGTACCTGCACCTTAGAATAAAGCCTAAATATGGGCTTCCAGTGCTCAACAATTTAAAATTTTCAACAGAAACTTGTGTATGATTTTTGCCTACCAAATGTAAATGATTCAGGGATGTGATGCCACCAAAAGAATTATTTCTGCAGGATATTAGTTATATGGGAACATAAAGCTTGAATTTGAAAGCTTTTTCCCTGTGCAAACATGAATTCAGTTTGTTTTTTATCCCCATGGGAACCACAGGAAGTGAAGCAGTGCTTGTTTACTGTGGTACGCAAGCTCTGGTTTACTCATAAAATAGGACCTGGTAACCAATGCTTGTGGTGGAAGTCCTCAGGCTCTAAATTGAGTACAAACAATTGGCTGGACTTGACTTTAAATCCATGTTGGGGTCATGAGAAGTCATCGTGCAGAAATGTGTGACTGTAAACACCAATAAATAATAACAGTTTGTTTTATAAGTGTGTCATCACACGCCTGATGGTCGCATTTTTCTGTTTGAAATGGCAGCAGATTGTACTTCTAAGAAGGGCCTGTTCAAAAAAAAGCACGCTTGTGATGAGCTCATTGCAGCAGATTTTGTAAAGAGTTAAATTTATTGGTCTCAGGCAATTTTTTTTTGCTTCGCTTGACAAGTGCCAGTGTAGCTTTTCTGGTAATGATTTGTCTGTGATCAACATTTTGTTTGTCCGGGCTATAACTTCTTAACCACTGAATCCTTTTGAACGAAACTTTATAACAATATTTATTTAATGCTCAGGCATCAATTCACGCTGAAAAATTAAGTCATATTCCCCTGTCGGTCGGCAAAACGAAATATCAAAATGATATTTAGAAATCGATATTTCATCGTAGGTTCGGATGACGAATCACATGTACTTTAAACGAGTCAGCACATCAGTAATGAATTCCAGAGTCCCAAATACAAACGAATTCGAATAATTGATAGTGACAGTGACTAAATCAATTCATTAAATCAGCGGTTTCAAAGTTTGACTTTCTCATTCACCTTCCAGCGAAAAGCCGAAATCACTTTCAAATTTCTTCAGTTCAACTTCACACGTCTTCAGTGCATTGAGTTCAAAAAAAATAAAATGACGTGTCTTGTTATTGAAAATAAGAAAGTGGTGTTTTTTGTTATTGTTCTATTTCTTCGAAACACATTGCGATTATTTCAATTCGCCAGCCTTGGTAAATCGTAAAGTTAGGGGAGAAATAAGACGGGACTACTTTTTGTGCGGATATTCACACATTCCAATGGTTGGAGTTTGGTTGTTGTAATTTTTGTATGGACGCCGGTTCGGCACATAAATTTTGCGCCTTAATGGCAAATAAAGGCCACAAATTGGAGAGTTTGTAGTCGTAGAGCATTAAATAAAAAGAAAATTCACGAAAATTTGATGAATACCGAAAATATCTCGTTCGTGGCTACAAGAAATATGAGGATCTTCACTCGCGACTGCGTCGCTCGTGAAGATCCTCATATTTCTTTGCAGCCACTCACGAGATATTTTCGGTATTCATCAAATTTTCGTGAATATCCTCTATGTATTATCAAAAGACAGAGTGTCACGTATTATAATATGGTATGTGCCCCTCAAGGTCAAGGTCTATGTTAAGGTGACAGAAAATCTTTGACATTTCTGTCACTTTTGTCCAATCCATATAACTTGATATGATTGACAGATCTTATTCATACTTGGTACAGTTATCACTCATGTCTCAAAGGTTTGTCCTGACTTTGATCCAAGGTCATATCTTGAAGGTCAAGGTCACTGACAGCTAAATTTTGATATTGTTATACAGTCCTTGTCTCCATATAACTTGTTATGATTGACAGATCTTATTCATACTTGGTAGTTATTGCTCATTCTATCCTTCTGGACTATTGACGAACACATTCACACATCATGATGTTCTGTGTATGTCTAGCCACTGAAGTATCATTGTCCTCAGAAAAGATGCCTCCATTACCAATGTTTTCCCTACCCGCTGCCTTTTCGATCGTGTGAACATTTTGAAATGAATCTTGTGGCAATATCCTTTTTGAGTAGAATCCGTGCTTAGTTTTGAAATCTAGAAATAAAATAAGTGTTTCGATCAATTAGTTCTGTTATCTTTCACTGGATAGTGTGTAAGTCTTCACTGGAGATGCCAGTCACTTGTTACAAAAGTTTATAAATGTACCTCAGCCACCTGTTCCATTTCTGAATAAATGTTATTCTCACTAGAAATATTCACGAGTTAAATCGCCTCAGATTCTTAATTCATGTAATTTGTTGATGGCAAATGGGTGGCTTCCATTTTTAACTCCTCCTCCTCACAAGCTTAAGTTAGGTGAAATATTGTTTGCAAACTGTATGAGTGATTTGGGATGCATCTGTGACATTATTGTGAAATTACTTGAGGTATAAGCAACAAACTTTACACTTGGCACGGAAAGATGCCAGTGAGAGGCCATACTGCATATACAAGCGGAGTAATTTCAAAATATTTTTCATCAAATCAAGTTATGGCTGCTTTGAAGCAGCCATGATTAGATTTTCTAAAATAAAATTGGTCCAAATTTAACTTAGGGAATCATTGGTAAAAAATTCATTTCAATTTACAGAAGAGAAATTTGGTTAACCCTTTACCCAACGAATCGCCCGCATCCACCCGCGTAATATGAAAATTCATCAGTTGAAAAAATGTTATTTTTCAAAAAATTTCAACAAAACCATATGATGTGGCCCCTCGTTGGAACGAGCTCATTGAGCTCGTTCCAAAGAGGGGTCGCATGATATGGTTTTGTGGAAATTTTTTTGAAAAATTTGAAAAAATGTTATTTAAAATAATACATTTTGATATCGTCTGCGTTGGTTAAAGGGTTAAATGCTCCCTAATTATACTTATTTCAGTAGCAAGAGATGGTGTGTCCTGGGCAGGAATATCCACCCATCAAGGAGTTATGGTCAAGCATCAAATCTGTCACAAACCGTGTCTCAGCCATAACACAAATACTTCTAAGGGTACAGTCAGATTTCACACAGATGTTGCCTATGATTGTCTGTTTTGTACCCTCAGTGTCAACGTCATTCTTGAGTGTCAAATGTTAAAGGTCACAAATCATGTCTTAGTCATAGATAAGATAATCATACACATCTACAACATTTTATTTACAGATTTACCCCAATATCCTGTTTTCTCATTTATATATTAGCTGTATATGTATTTCAGCTGAAGCAGTCAGAAAAAATCAAGAAACAATCTCGGCAAGCGGAGTTACAGAAAATTTGCAAAGAATCTCTAGGTGAGATGGATGTTGAAGACTGCATTTGTTTAACCCTTTACGTAATAAATCGACCGCATCTGCTTGCATAATTTCCAAACTAAGTAAATGAAAAAAAAAATCTTTCAAAAACTTTTGAAAGAACCATATCTTGTGAATTTTCATTGGAATGGGCTTGTCGAGCTTGTTCCAATGGGGGTGGGGGGGGGGGGTCTAATGATATGGTTTTATTGACATTTTTTAACTGGTAGAGTGTTAATAAAAATGTGGACACCCAAATTTGTTCTCATTTCTTTGCTTTGTTCCAATTTATGAGAGAGTGCCTGCAGGCACTCTCTCATAAATTGTAACAAGGCAAATCAATACAGACTAAATAATTTCACTCCAGACTAAATAATTTCACTTCAAAGTTAATATGAAGCATATCCACTGAATTTGATGTCTTTACGTCACGGTACCTTCACTTCAGGGTAAAGCCTAAATATGGGCTTCCAGCACTCAACCAGTTAAATATTTGTAAAAAAAAATATTATTAACCCGTAGAGGCCTATTTCCAACTTTTCCGACCTCAGAACAGGTGCTCTTAACATGCCATCATGATGTGGTCTTTCTGACAAAAGACAAATTACCTAAGCAGTGGTTTCTAGTCCTGTTAAGGCAGCCAAGACTTAACTAGAAATCACTGCTAAGCCATTCAACGTATAGCGACTGTGAAATGGTGGGAATTCAAGACACTTAAGGGTTAAAATAAGTTTTGATATCGTGTACACTGCGTGATGGTTAACAATTTATCTAACATACTGGCTAAATCCACCCAGCACAAAATACAACAGAGTCTGTATGCCATTTCAAAAATTACTGTCTTTTTGGCAATACAGTGGAATCCCTGTTAATCGAAAAGCCACTTTGCCAATGAAAATTATTCAATTAACAGTAGTATTCAATTCACTAGGATTGTGTCACTTTCCTGTATTCTGGAGATAAACTTTGCATTTATTCGATTATATCTTGTTTGACAGAGCTCCATGAGCTCAATAATAGATTAAATGCCTGTATTGGATGTACTGAGGCCAAATATTGGACTATAAATAAAGGAAAACTGGGGAGAGACAGGGTAATTTCTCAACAGGTTACAAGACTTTTTATTCAATTAACAGGAGTTTTCTCTATAACCTGTATTTAATTAACTGGTCAAATTTGTACTGAATGTATGGTAAATGGTTTTGTGTTGGGAAATTATATTCAGTTAACAGGGTTAGTCAGTTAAGAGATATCCAATTAAGTGTGTTTCACTGTTCTGGAAAACCAGTAATTTTCTTTGTAGCATGAGATGCAAACTGCTCATTTTGAGTGACACTATTTTTGTTCTCAGCCAATGAATGCTAGAAATTTAAAGCATGGTGAAAATTTGTGTTTGGAAACCCAACTTTTAAATAGAATAATAGCGAGTGAATCGTGCCGTCAATTCACAAAGTGCATTTTCTAGTACTCCAACTCTAGAGAAGCTAAAGTTTAGCATGTGGTTAGTGCCGATAGCTGTTAATCTGCAACAAGTCCATACTTGGATGGTGATGCTGTGAATTAATATTATTATTTTGCTTAACCCTTTACCCAACGAATCGCCCGCATCCGCCCGCATAATATGAAAATTCAGCAGCTGTAAAAATATTATTTTTCGAAACATTTCAACAAAACCATATCATGTGACCCCTCTTTGGAACGAGCTCGTCGAGCTCGTTCCAAAGAGGGGTCACATGATATGGTTTTGTTGAAATTTTTTGAAAAAATTAAAAAAAATGATATTTAAAATAATAAATTTTGAAATCGTCTGCGTTGGGTAAAGGATTAAGGACATACCCACACCCAAAATTTTATGACCTTACTGTCCAAATCTAGACTAATAGGCATCAAGTGATATGTATTGTATACAATTATAGGTGATGTGGTATTGTCTATCCAATATAATATTTATATGGAACTGAAAAAGTACTGGGATTTTGTAATACTGGAAAACACTGAAAAAATATTGGGATTTTGCCAAGAAAAATTTGTATGAACCATGGTACAAAACAGACAGAATTTTGCAAGAATCATATATTCTTGTAATGTTAACAGTTTCTTGGAAATTTATTTATGAACAGCAGAATATAATGGCATTATGTCTTGTAAAGTTTTTTTTATTTCTTTCCCTGCAAAAACAGTCATTCTCATTCAAATCTTGGTACAAATTTGATGAGCTTTGGTTTTGGTCCTCAAAGTGAAAAATATTTTAGCTATTTTGAAAAAAAATCATGTGTGATCCTCTGGTGGATATGTTAGTTAAAGGGTTAAGGGTTTAGAGGTATATCATTTTTACATATTTATTGTACATGTATTGACTGACTTGAGATTCAGTATGAATTTCTTACGAAGTTTGTATTTTTATTCCCCCGAAAAAAATTCGGGGGAATCTAGCCGTGACGTTGTCCGTCTGTCTGTCTGTGCGTCCGTCTGTCCGGGCGTAGACGGAATTCGTGTCCACTCCATAACTTCTTACAGCCTTCAAGGATATTAATGATACTTGGTATTATTATTGCCCACAACCAGAGGGTGTGTCGCGAACAAGGTTGGAATGGCTATCAATGCTTTTTTCGGGGGAATCAGCCACCCTTTGGTGGCCATCCTCTAGTTTGTTCAGTGTGAAAAAGTGTATATGAGTTGTTTGCATTTTCAGCTACTGATTGAGTATAAAAATTAATCTGAGGTTCATTTAGTATATGATGCTAATATTAATTTATTTATTAAGGTTTAACGACACTTTAACAGCCAAGGTCATATCGTGTTGGAGACAGTTTTACGGGTGGAGGAAGCCGGAGTACCCAGAGAGAAACGACGAATAACTGCCAGCTCCCCAACATCGTAACTCTGCACTGCAGCACAGGCAGGGTTAGATTGGTTGAAGACATGCGCCCCATTGACGTGCAGTACACCTTAGTACACAGCATCATAGCGCCCCCATGTGGACAGTTGGGGTTAAGTGCCTTGCCCAAGAACACAATGTGGGAGTCCGAATCGATTGCTCAGACGGTCACTCATCCAAGGACTATCCGGGCTTGACATTGCTTAACTTCGGTGATCTGACGAGAACCGGTTACCGCAACTCAACCGCGCCGCCTTGTTGCTAATATAAAACATCCACTGATGGAGAGATAATAAAAATGTTTACAGTTAATTTCTTTCTGACAGATAACTAATAGAACTCAATCAAGTTGCAGTGACTCATAACAATTAGAATTGAGCTTCCATCAATTTGATGGGGACTGTGGTGGCTCAGTCGTCGGGGCATTGGACTGCAAACCAAAAGGTTTATGGTTCATACCTAATTAGCAGTAACTGTGTTGTGTCCACAGCAATTTGATGGGAACCATGGTACCTCAATCGTTAGGGTACTGGTTTGCCAAGCAAAAGGTTCACAGTTCGAACCTAATTAGTAGTAACTGCTTTGTTTCTTTGGACAAGGCATTTAATTCTGATGTCTACATGGGGGCACAGTAGTGCATACACAGAAAGGCATACAAAATTTGTTGGGAACCTCATCTTTTTAATCTTCCTTCAAGGGAACAAGGCACCATCTGAAATGCAGATGGCACCTTGTTGCACTCAGGGATGATATATCCAAGTTGTTGGGTTTTCTTTCAGAAATGGGGTCTTTGAAGCAGAAAATCTTTGGGTTTTTTGTGCTGTTGTAAGGTCATATGAAAACTATAATAGCGCTCGAAAATCAGAGTCAGAATCCTTGAAAAGTGCTTAAAAAGTGCTTCAATTTGATTATCTGTATCAGTGGGAACAAGATCTGTTAAGTCTCCCGATTTTGCCAGGAGACTCTCTATTTGCTGCCCAGTCTCCTGCCTTCACAGTTAACATCTTATTTTCTCTTGCATTGACACTCTTCAAAATAATTAGTACTACTATTGCATTTTTGTGTTCAGCAGTCTTTGAGTTCCGATCATAACAAATGGAAAAAAATATGCATACAGGTGAATTATATTTAATAGAGGAGTCTTTTATTATTAATATTTATGTCATATCCATGTTTTTTTAATCAATTTACATGAGTGCCGAAGCAAAAATGGCTGACTTAAGCACATCACCTCTTGACATCCATCTTCAATTAAATAATGATTCCTGATTAAAAAACGAACCAAAAAGAATTAAACAATATATCTTTATTTATTCATTTCAAATATCCACTCATTTTTTATTCAATTATCCATTTGATCTGTAATCCACTACAGCAAGCAAAACAATACAGTTAAAAAATGGGTCACAGTTTCCTCGTAGAAATTCACCTTTCTTTCCTGATATGACAAAAAGTTAGAGTTGAAAACAGAGGTATTTTCGAATAGTCAATAACACTGATTTCTGTTCTGTTGTGCGAGTCATAGTTCATGCATCTGGTCATGGAAATTTCTGAATGGTATTTGCACAGGTGAAATCAAAATATGAATTACTTACTATGAGAAAAGATCTCAACTCCAAAGGCTGAAACATCCAACCAATGAAATCAGTGAATGTAAAAAAACACCATGTCACGCCGAGGTACTTAAAATATAAGCATCATCATCTACATCACTTCAGGCCTGAAACGTACATTTTGTGATAAATTTTCATGCTTCTTTAATAAATAGAGGATATGGAATTAGTGTTTTTCTCATATAATATTTATGAAACGAGTCTAAGAATTTTCCGTTTTGGCGAGCCCAAACAGAAAATTCGGATGAGTTTCATAAATATTATATGAGAAAAACACTCATTTCATATTCTATTTATCATATGACACACACACGCACAAATTAGCCACTTAGTATGACTTTTTAACCCATCACCTAACTTGAGTTGCAGACGGCACTTGGAAAAAACATACTCGTATAACTAAAAATTTTCATTTTTTTGCTTCCAAAACATAGGTTATGACCCCTCATTGGAACGAGCACTACACGCTCGTTCCAATGAGGGGATATAACCTATGTTTTGGAAGCAAAAAGTGAAAATGTAAAAAAAAATGAATGGCGTTTTTCTTGTAGGTAAAAGATTAATACAATATAACCCACCCTAAATAGGACAGATAACGTAAATTCTCCCTACTGAAATTATGAAAATGTGGCCCAGTTGTATTTTGTTCAGCCAATCAAATAGTCTAGTTTTGAAATTGACCAAAGAAACTGATGGAAGGCTTTTTTTATCACTGATTAATATGAAAACAAAATATCAAATGTTTTAAAGTGAACAAAATGGAGGAGTCATATGATAAATGAGATTATCCCCATTCCAAATCCCCTTCAATGACAATCAACCTCCATATATACGATGAGTAGCTAATTGGTGGGTTAGGATATCAAATTACCGGAAACAACTCATGCAGGTCTCAGAAAACCTGGAATATTTTAAAACTTTGTCAAGAAAAACATTTCCATATGGATGTCATTGGGACAAGCTCTGAGAGCTGGACTTAGTGGTATCCATGTATTATTTGTGTGCTTTTATTGACAATTCTTCAGGAAAATTTAAATATAATGTATTAGGATAGCGTAAGGGTGGGGTGGGAAGCATGAAATGTAAATTATTGATGTGCTGGTGGCACACGCAAATAATCTCCCTGATAAGCATGGATATCTCCCTGACAGCTCACCAAAATCTCACTGACAGTCATATTCAGAGGTTAACAGGTCTGGTAGAAACCCTGTTCTCTGTGTGAATATAACATGAGAACCTGTACATTCTTTACTTAGAATTGATTTAAATATTCATTAACAGAAGACATATTGACTTGCTCTAAGACAGCACTTGAATTATTGTGAGATTCATTTTCCTGAATGACAATTAACATATATCCTATAGGTCTGTATTTTGTTTTTCAGTGCGTTGTCTGGCCTCACTTATCAGCCAGATTTTTTTCAATCGATTTGTTTTTCAATAAAGATATTCTGGTCCTTGCATTTTCTCTGTGACTTGAGTTTTACAAATTTCGTTTGTTGTGTCTTGCATCAGCATCAAAAATATTCATAATTCTGTTTTATTATTTTAATTACGACCTGGAACAATACGGCCGCTGTGGACTGGTCACTTTCCACATGTGGGCAATATTTTCACAGATGCAATAATATTAGATTCCAAACACTAATTATAGGAATAATCATCAAAAATTTAATTAATGAAGCAACGGGTTCAACTGCCCATGCATGGATTACGACCATTCCCCGGTGACTGTATTGTAACCACTGCCATTGTTCAGGCCATTTAACCCTTTACCCAATGAATTAGTCAGATCCGCTCACGTAATAAGCAAATTCAGCAGCTGAAAAAAATATTATTTTTAAAAAAATTTCAACAAAACCATATCATGTGACCCTTCTTTGGAACAAGCTAATCGTGCTCGTTCCAATGAGGGGTCACATGATATGGTTTTGTTGAAATTTTTTGAAAAATTTTAAAAAAATGATATTTAATATAATAAATTTTGATATCGTCTGCTTTGGGTAAAGGGTTAAGTGAGTTGCATTGATGTGAACAACATGCCAACATAGAATCATGCATATATTGTGATCAAACTGGATTAAATGCCTTGCCCTGGGACACAGTGCAGTTACCACTGGCAAGGATTGAACAGTGGACCGTAACCACTGAGTCACTGCGCTTCCCTGTTTTCAATTAATGGCCATTTATTTATTCATGATATAAAGTTTGAAGAAAATTATTGTCTCTTTATTGAAGACCTGAATAAACACTTGGAAATAAAATATACCATCCCACATTCTTTTTCACACAATATTATGTAATAAAATACTGAGTGCCAAAAGGCTCAAGAAAAGTTGGCTTGTTGCTAGCAAGGTAGGCTGACTTGCACAATTTATTAATTTCCTGTTTTTTATTGGGCCACTGTGTATCCAAATGTGGAATTCATAACCTGGTGGGAACTAAAATTTTTTATACATCTTTAATTTTAATGCCCATGCATGAAATCTTCTATTCATTTAAAATTTTCAGACAAAATGGTGGTAAAAGGTTTAAGTGTTATATTTTATTTTTATTGTATTGTAGTATTTCAAAATCTAACCCAGGAACAATATTCTAGATTGAAAAACTTACCCTAGGAAACATAAATCTTAAAGATATTTGAACTAAAAATTATTCAGGGACCCCTCCTTGATGACATCAATAGATGGAAGTCAATTATAGACATTTGTAAAGGCATAAATTCTATGCTTTTTATTCTTTTTATATGTTGGTATGACTACATGTTGTTCCTGGTGAATTGTTCAGTGGAGATGACACACTTCAACCCACTAGGTGGCTATTAAATGATACTTTACCACTCTTCGCATGACATGTTCAGTGAATCAGCTTTACTGATACACCTTTACTACAACACTAATGGACCAGTACATTTCAGTTCTCATGTCACTAATGTGACATCAGCAAGTATATCTAGGATTACCCATCACCACTTGAGATTCTTTTAGATGTTATGGTACTTCCCTAGATAAACACTTGACTACTTCAGTACTGTGGTTTATTTTACAGTGGAAAGAGAGGCTCAATGTATTTTCTCTTTGTTGATGAAAGCAAACAAATTATTCAAAAGGGCTGTCTCAGTCCTTTCCTCGGCGAGTTACATAAAATCTTCTCTTTTTAACCCTTTGTCTAACAAACAACAAGAAGTGACAGTGCAGTGGCACTTACTTAATTTTATATTTATTAACTCTTTGTGTGCTGCTGGCGGATATTCCTGCCTGCAACAGGGGTTCTTTTGTCAATAAAATAAGTATAAGTTGGGCACATTACTCATATTTGCCCCATGTAAAGTGAATGGATTTTTTCACCAATGATTTTTTGTGTTACATTTATATCAGTTTTTCATCAAATCTAGTCATGGCTGCTTTCCAGTAGCCATGACTAGATTTGATGAAAATTATCTAGAAAATACTGAATAGGTTAAGAAATTTCTGACTAATCACTGTTTCTGACTAATCACAAAACAGTTGCTCCAAAATGCAGTCTTTGTGTAAAATTGCAGGTTACTTTCAAAGTGCCTTGGCAGTTCAGTGCCTGTTAGGAACGATGCATGATCCCACTTGCCTGTCATTGCATTCATAAAATAACACCCGGTTACGGGAAAAATCATGTGCCACATTATTCTCTGCTGACATGGCATACTGGTAATAATAACAAACACCCAGCTTCTCTATTTATAATAATGTGAAATCGGCTTCGAATTTGGCGAATTTCATCTCGCGAACAGCAAACATTTCCATGCCATACAATCGAGCACACCCATAATAAATGGTGCCCTCCCTATCTTTCATCATTAGCAGGCTGAATGGGATGGAGCGACAAATAACAAGCTCCATAGCTTCCGAACTACTATTACTGATAAGTATCCATCTAGTAACCTTTGTAGAAAAGATCATGTCATTCTTACTCGAGGTCATATTGGTCATACAAGACTTACAATATGCCTTTTCGTTTGAGGGTAATGTTACCAGAATGTGTTCCCTGTCAATGACCATTGACAATCGAGCACATTCTATTAGACTGTACTGATTTTAATGACATCCGACCGCGATTTTATAATGTACGGTCTCTGAGAGAACTATTTTACACAACTACTTCTCTCCAGATTCTCGCGTTTCTAAAAAAAATCAACCTTTTTAGTAAGTTTTTGTTGTTTTTAACCTTTTAACTACATCTTATTATTCAAAAAGTTTTTCTCTCATCGGGTTGATTTAAACCCAGCTTTTGATATCATTATTCCCTACTGTCCTCACTATTTATTTCATTGTCACGATCATGTACATGTTTCATGTTTTTTTCATATATTTTACTTCATGATGGAATTTTTTTCTTGTGCATCACTTTTTATCGCCATGATATAGCCTTGGTTGCTGATGTGGCAGTAAGCACCAATAATTAAATTAATCAATATCTTTCATCAACTTGGCAAAGAACGTTTTGCTTGTGGTTGCACTGCAGTCATTCCAAGCACACTGAAGTATGTTCACAGGGACTTATTTCGATGATGTTTTGTCTTCAAGAAACTCAACATTGATAAAAGATGCTCATTTCATAACCACCTCTCTATTCACAGAATAGAAAGTTCCACTTTCAAGTTCTGCTCACGGAATCAGCATTTTGACCAGAACTTATTTTCATATGGAACAGTTTTGGAGGTCTTGTGTCATGCTGTGCATATAATAGATCCTGTGTTAGGCGTAAAAAAGTTTAAAATCTGTTTCTCAGGCCCTTCTGCATGGTCCTTTTGGCTGTCACATACTCTCATTTTATAACCAATGCAAACTTAACCCTTTACCCAACGAATCGCCCGCATCTGCCTGCGTAATATGCAAATTCAGCAGTTGAAAAAATATTATTTTTCAAAAGATATCAACAAACCCATATCATGTGACCCCTCGTTGAAACGAGCTCGTCGAGCTCGTTCCAACGAGGGGTCACATGATATGGTCTTGTTGAAATTTTTGGAAAAATGTGAAAAAATAATATTTAAAATAATAAATTTTGATATTGTCTGCATTGGGTAAAGGGTTAAAAAAATAAAAATTAAATGGTTTGTGTCTGATATTTTACCCAAGTTAATAAAATTGATAAATTTGTCCCTTGAGTGCAACAAGGCTTTGCAATGCTTATCATTGCAAAGCCTTGTTGCTCTCAAAGGACAAAATACACCATCACCCATGCTATTCTGTAGATTATGAGGATTAAAACATAAAACAAACCAAGAACATGAACTTTTGATGGCAAAGAAATAATTACAAAAATAAAAAATAAAATAAAAAACTGCCTGTCCACATGCAGTTTTACAAAAAAATGACCTGAGAAATGGAAGATCTACTTTGTGGGGCCTTTTTCTTAAATAATGTTAAGGGGTTTTTTTGTCCTTCCCATGGGCATTGAATAAAAAACAAAAATTATCAAATGACTGTTTATTCATTTATTTCTGATTACGATCGGCTTTGCAGAAATAAAAAGGAAAAAAAAAAATGTGCTCACATATTTCTGAGCATAGGAAAAATTGCACTGCAAACTTTTTGCACTTGTGAAATCGAAACTTCGAGAGCTATTTTTCAAACCCCTTCATTTTTTTCCCAGATGTCACTTGCAGTTGCCTCTAGGCAAAGTTTTGTAAAGTTCAAGTCATGCATATCACCACTTTGAAGATCATTTTTTTAAATCAGAATGACTAATTCCAGCCAAACAACATATGAACATAAGGGATTATGCTTGTAAAATTTATTGATTTTTTTTTAGTTAACCCTTAAGGGGTGCAGTGGCTCAGTTGGTAGAGGTGCTCAGTTCGAATCACACCTGCGGCAACTGTGTTGTGTCCTTGGGCAAGACACTTCACCCCTCCCCTTCCCCCATTGCCCATATTGGGGCACATTGGCACTAAGGTGTACTGCACATCGATGGTGCACATGTCTTCAATCAATGCTAACTCTGCTTGTGTGAAGTTAGTATGTTGGGGAGCCTAACAGTTGCTCGCCATTGATCAGTGGTTCTCTCCAGGTACTCTGGCTTCCCCCACCCGTAAAACTGTCCAACACAAGTGATCCTGGCTGTCAAAAGTGCCGTTAAACTCCAATAAATAATAAATAAATAGTTAACTTGTAAATTCCCAGATTAATTTTATGATAATAATTACTTTATACACTTGTACACAGCTGCAGATGACTTAACCTTGTTTCTACATCAGCCAACAATGATGTAAAAACACTGCCAAGATAAATGCATCCTTCCAGAAACTTAACTTGAAGCTTATTTGTTTTACAAGGATTAGCAAGCCAGTTCTGCAACGAAAATTAATGCCTCTCCTTGGCTCAATGGCGCAGGTGTGTGGGATGACCTTTGTAGCAGCAACTTCATGGCCTCACCTTTCTCAAATTCTACGAAGGCATCTTTAGACTGCACAGGATATGTCTGTTTCCACACAGAGGACAGCCCTTTATGTCCCTACCCGATAGGACGGTATTCTTTGACAGCATCAACTCCACAATTGATGCTGACAGGGAGTGTTTGTTCATCTCAAGAACTTTCCCTGACCGAGGATCGATCCCGGGACCTGTTGCACGAGAGACCAGTGCACTTATCTAATCGGCCACCACTCTCCCTTCCAATAGAGTTTTCAAGAAAGAATACACTTGAGCCAACTTTCTCAAAGGAGTATAAAAATTGGCAGTTTGTTGCTATCTGGGACTTAAGAGTTAACATCAACATATTTTTTTTTAAATTTGAGTTTTTGTCCCCCAGAAAAAAATTCAAGATATTTTTCAATAAAATCCAGTCATGGCTGCTTCACAGCAGCCATGACCAGATTTGATGAAAGATTTATGTTAATTTAACCCCAAAAATCATCGGTGAAAAAATTCATTCAATTCACAGGGGGGAAATTTGATCAAATGTGTCGGAATTATACATATTTCAGTGACAAGAGAAATACTGTCCTGGCAGGAATATCCACCAGCAGCATGCAAAGAGTTAAAAAAAACCCCATTGTCCATGCGTGCTTCCCACTTTGGTTTCCCGATGATAACTTTATTTACAGTTGGCCAAATCAAATGAAATTTGGTATGTCGGTGTATCAATATAAAACACAGGTCAATTTCGAATCGGTGGTGCTTCTTTTGGTTTTCCGATGATAACTTCAGTTATAGTTGGCCAAATCAAACGGAATTTGGTATGTAGGTATATCAGCATAAAATACAGGTCAAGTTCGAATTGGGGTGTGGTCTGACAATTTTTCCAGAATTATGCCCCTTTATCAATTGAAAATTCTTCTTTTTTTTTTTGATTCCTGTTAACTTTAATTGTTGTAGACTGATTCAAATAAAATTTGGTATATAGGTCTATCGACATAAACCACAGGTCAAGTTGAAATCGGGGTTTAGTCCAACATTGTTTGCCAGAGTTATGTCCCTTTTTCGACTTCGAAAAATTCAATTTTTTTTCAAGTACCTCAAATTGCACACTTTTTTGGGGGACCTGTGGCTGGGCGGCCTTTTATTTTCATTGAACCAACAGTACTCAATAAAATAACCATTCAAATTTTATTATTTTTGGCCTCCAAAACATTGCTTATGATCCCACATTGGAACAAGCTTTACATTACCAAAAACTGAAGAATGGAATTACTTGCCAGCCCCACACATCTTTCAGCAAAATTTACTTTTGTCCACCTGAACTTATGTGTGACATTTTTCGAATATGCTTTGCTAGAGAATCTCCCTAATGTTCAAACTTTTACAGGCCTGGAAATAACCCGTAAACGTCCATTTATGTTATGTGTGGGTTATATCAGTTTGAAAATACGCGAATGAGCTGCAGGTTACAACAAAGTAACTCAACATAAATTTATTAAATTACTAATCTCACATGTTTACAAGAAGGACTTGACAATCTTTCAGAACTATCTCGAATCAAAGGTTAAATATTGCTTCCACATATGGAAAAAATGACATGCTATTTCCATCTTAAGAGAATTTCCGTCAAAATAAATAGCAACAACTACTGTGGGAACTTGCTTTGGTGAGATCGTTCATTAGTTGTTGATATTTATATAGGCGGAAATCTGATTGAGACATAAAAAAGCATGACTGGCATAGTAAGACAGAAGGCGGAGAGGTATCACAACAATCTTTTTCCTTTCGGTTACCACCATGCTATATGGCATAACCTGCCAGTGGGTTACAATATAATCCTTTCATATCCAGGTCGGCTTTTATTCAGTTGTTTAGCAAGTGGGATGTAGTTGCCACCCACAAATGGATGGTCACTGCATTCAGATTGCTAAACTGCTAAATAGTCCACTTTAGATACATGTGTACACAAATTTATTATATGCTAAACGATAGATTATCAAAAAATTGGGGAAAGATGGAAATCGTATCCCCCACTGTGAAGATGTAGAAATTTTCACTTTCACAATATGAATCAAAATGGTGGCTTTCCGAGAATCACTTCAAGGTGAATACGAGTCAAATTATCACTGGAAATGTTCAATTTGTTCTAAAAAGGTATAATGAAAAGAAAATCTAGTGTTTTGGAGTGGATCCCGATCATTTCAAGCAATATTTTAACACATATTCACCTTGAATTGATGCATGAAACCCGCTAGCTGAATTAGATCGCAAGATGCTACCTGATCCGAGTATCGATCAAATCATTTCCATGTATCAATGCATGCTGTTTACTTTCATGCATCAATTCAAGGTTCAAACGAGTGGAATTATCGGTGGAAATGATCAGATTCTTATAAAAAGCTGTTAATAAAAAGAAAATCTAGTGTTTTGAGTGGATATTATATGCTAAAGGATAGATTATCCAAAAAATTGCGGAAAAATAGAAATCGGGAACAAGATAAATGGTTATTTTTGCTTGTGCAAGTGCTCACGAAAAATAACCATTTGTCTCAGTCACTCGAGAGATAATTTTCTCCATCCACTCAAAAACACTAGATGTCCTTTATATATACCATACAAATGTGCATCTATAAATTAATTCTTGATAGATTAGCAGACCAGTGGTGTCAGTGACATTTTTAACAAGCATTGTTATTTTCTGCAAGGTCAATCTTTCCACATCAACAGTTAGTGTGCATTACTAGATTTTGTTAACATGGTAATGCATTGAATTCCTGAAAATGTTTGAAATTTCTACTCATGCGATCTATTCTGATTAACTGGTAGAGTGCTGGAAGCCCATATTTGGGCTTTATTCTGTAGTGCACATACAGTACGGTCACCCTGGACAGGTCACTTTCCACGTGGTGAGCAGAATTTCCATGGATGCAATAATATTAAATTACAAACACTAATTATAGAAATAATCATCAAAAATTTAATTAATGAAGCACTAGGTACAATCCGGTCTTCATTAATTAAAATTTTGCCAAGAATGATTTTTAATACCTGATAGACATATGTGTGGACATCACTGCCCACACAGAGATTATGACCAGTCCATAGTGACTGTACTGTACCACAACTTAAAAGCTTCATTTTGTGTGGATGTGATTCTTATTATCTTTAGTTTTTATGAATTTTCTTTTAGGCTCCTGCAAATATGGGCTTTTCTTCAACTCAATTTCGACTTGAACTTGCTAAAAAAATGTTTGAGTCAACCGAACATCGAATTCGAACCAAGTTAACCGAAACTAGGTGTCCAAGTGCAGTTTCGTACACAATATTTCCAGTTTAAAATAGCCGCATTAGAATTTTTTGGCATTGTACTAAAGATTTATCCACATATTTATGGTAACATTCAGCAGTTGGTACGTAACAATGCATCACACCTGAACACATGGTTGAATAGGAGATAAAGAATCTGTATGTACCTGTAATTGCTTTGCTACCTTCTTAATGTGATTCCAAATGAGATTGGTAATACACTGTAAGTTCCATGTTGACGGTGTGTGCTTGCAGTTCGGGCTCAATTTGTCGCATTGTTTTGACAATTTAGCCAGTACAGTATAATCCTCTTTATTGAATATCTTTTTTGCCAGTGAAAATTATTCAATTAACAGGAGTATACAATTAACAGGGAATTGGTCAGTTTCCTGTGTTCTGGAGGTAAACTGAGCATTTATTCTATTATATCTTGTTTGACAGAGCTCATAGAGCTCTGTCAAACAAGATATAATAGAATAAATGTCTGTATTGGATGTCGTGAGGCCAAAAAGGTTGATAAATAAGGGGAATTTGGTGCGTGTCACAGTAATTTTTTCGACATATTACAAAAATTTATATACAATTAACAGGAGTTTACTCTACAACCCATATGCATTTAACAGCTCAAATTTGTACTGAAGATATGGTAAGTGGTTTTGTGTTTGAAAATTATATTCAATTAACAGGGATATACAATTAAGAGATATCCAATTAAGTGGGCTCCACTGCATTAAATTATGAATGTACGTATACTATGACATTTCTTGATAAGTTTTTCTCATATTCGATTTTTGTATTCGTGATTTTATTTTCGACTTGAATTTGACTCCACTTGAACAATCGAATATTCGCAGGGGCCTATTTTCTTTGTTACAATTAACAGTAGAGTGCTTGTAGAAAAAGGTCAAGGCACTCTACCAGTTAAGGACAGTAGCCATTGTAGCTATGCCCTTTCTTACATAATGCAGGTCTGAAAAAGTCAACTCATCACATATCACATTGAACCAATTTGTACAGAAAGGTGAAACATTTGAATTTCAATTATTTAAATTTTGCAGATTCCACTTTGCCTCTTTTTGCACATGTTAGGATTTTTCTCTGCCCTATTTGAATCCCAGGCGTATGAGAATCGGTTAGAACTAATGGCTTTCTTAGTGAAAAAGTTAGCATTTAGTTCCTCGCTGTTCTTTCTGTACAACTATTAGAATGCCAAATTAAATCAATCATTTGAAACTGTATTTTTCCAGTGCATCACATGCACATAAGTGATGGCTACATTACTGCAGAAGTGTAATTTGTCCACAATATTAATTTTACTTTTTGACACTTGACGGGAGTGACTGTTGGCTCAGCAAAATTATAGAAAATAATGGATTTTGTTGTATTTTTTCTTCATGATAAACAAATCATGTTTAGCTCACTAAACACTGAAAAAAGAAGGACGATGGCCTGGGGAGCTGTGACCAGTCATTCATTAATCTAAGAGATAAAACTCCAATATTGGACCATTGACTTGAGACCATTTCATGAAGGCCTCATCAAAATTTAATTCTGTCATACTTGGACATTCAAGTGATGTTTTCATGAAAACATTCAATTTCCTTACACAATCAACAGAGGACACCAGTACACAAACTAACAACATTCAATGCCCTTTCACAGTCAACAGCGGACCCTCTGGTACACAAAACAAAGGCTCTGTCAGACCTAAAATCAGTTAAATACATAGATTTTAATTCTGTTGTTACATATTCGAGTTAATGCTCTCAACGGGTGCACGGTGGCATTGCGGTAACTGGTTCTCGTCAGATCACCGAAGTTTAGCAACATTGAGCCCTTTTAGTCCTCGGATGGGTAACCGTATGAACGATCGATTCGGACTCCTGCGTTGTGTCCTTTGGTAAGACACTTAACCCCAATTGTCCACATGGAGGCACGATGATGCTGTGTACTAAGGCGTACTACACGTCGATGGTGCTCATGTCTTCAACCAATCTAACCCTGCCTGTGCTGCAGTGTGGAGTTACGATGCTGGGGATCTGGCAGCTTCTCGTTATTGCTTGGTGGTTCTCTCCGGGTACTCCAGCTTCCTCCACCTGTAAAACTGTCACGGTCATGATTAGCCATTGTGCATAAGTATGTGACCATCTGAGCGATCGATTTGAATTCCCGCGTTGTGTCCTTGGGCAAGGCACTTAACCCCAATTGTCCACATGGGGGCACGATAACGCCGTG
The DNA here is from genome assembly GCA_031216915.1 of Pictodentalium vernedei. Classification (NCBI taxonomy): domain Eukaryota; kingdom Metazoa; phylum Mollusca; class Scaphopoda; order Dentaliida; family Dentaliidae; genus Pictodentalium; species Pictodentalium vernedei. The sequence goes on from CM062296.1 coordinate 771,307,192, forward strand.
TACTAAGGTGTACTGCATGTTGATGATGCTCACGTCTTCAGCCAATCTAATCCTGCCTGTGCTGCAGTGTGGTGTTACGATGCTGGGGAGCTGGCAGTTGCTCGTCCTTGCTCGGTGGTTCTCTCCAGGTACTCCAGCTTCCTCCACCCGTAAAACTGTCATGGTCATGATTAGCCATTGTGCATAAGTATGTTACCTTAAACACCAATAAATAAATAAATAATGATCTCAACATCCTTTTGATACCACCCCTTGTGTCTGCCATTCTTGTTCACAAAGCCGTCCAAATTTACTGACGTAAGTATTTGGCGAGAGAGTGTTACTTGTAGGACACAAACAGTGACAGTTGTTTCCGCCTGACATGTTAACTCTCCCGGAATGCCTGGGAAAATCCCGGAATTTCAGTGTAGTTCCTGGCTTCCCGGATGGGAATCAGTTTTGGACCAAAAATCCCGGAAAACAACAGTCAAATATTTCGTTCCCTTTGTAACTTATGAAAAAGTTCGGAGTCAAATCACATGCATTTCAAACTCTGGTAAAACCTCACGAAGCAGTAAAATATGGATTTTAGTTAAATTTATTTAAGAAAAGGGTATTTTATGATATATATTTCCACTGTGTTCATGTTTATTTCTGGGTTTTTTCTTTGGAGATTCGTGATCAATGTGCGAGTGTCGAAGAGAAAATAGGTGACTTACTTTCAAAAAATTGAAAACTCCACCTTCATTTAAATGCAGTTTTTGGAAACTAAAATATATGAAAAGGAATTAAATAATATATATTTATTTATTCCTTCATAGAATAGCTTTAATTCTTATCCCTTTTCCAAAATCAAAACGTAAACAACAACTATTTAGCACAGTTTAAAGTAGGTTAAAGTCGCTTAGGATGCCGAAAAATTATGACTGCATATTTAAACACAATGGACTTATTTTCTAACACTACATTTATTCTGTTGTGCTGACTACAGAACTGTTAACTGTTGGCCATCTGTACCCAGAAAATTTCGAATGGAATTAAAAAAAAATGCTTCAATTATGAAAAGAAAAGTTTTGTGTAGGGCACAAACATCCCACATGCATGAAGTTTGATAAAGATACTTTCTAAGTTCTGATGTTCTTGAAGTAACTGAACATTAGGACATCTTTTCCTGTTAACATTTCCAGACTTGGGAAATTATTAGCTAAGTAGACTTTGATAAGAGCAAACCACAGGTGGAGGTGCTCTGTGGGACAGTGTGGGTGGGTGGTGGTGGGGAAGGGGGCTCATGAAGAAGAGGATCCTGAGGGGGGGGGGGGTCAAATCAACAGTTATTTTATGATTTCTTAACATAGCATAAATGCATCAGCATAGTTTACAACTACTTCTGGATATAACCTGGTGTTAATAGTGGTCCATGAGCTGAAAATTAGCAAGTTTTTTCTTTTATTTTGTCCCCGCGCGAACTTTTCCCTGAAATCCATCCCATTTCCCTGAAAATCACACTCAGGTTCCCTGAAAAATTATTCTGGAGGTTAACATGTCTGGTTTCCGCCCACATTTCTAGCTGAAGGTTCAGTATTTTTAGCTTAACTTGACAAATTCAAGATAAGCTATTGCTATCATGTGTGCAGAAGTCTGTGAGTCCGTTCACATTTTCCTTTAGCACAGGCTACACCCCGTAGTTCTTGTCCGACCGTCACAGTATTTTATATGCAGGTTTGGGGTCATGTCTATATGAGAACGTCCCCTTTTGGTCGTGATTGTCAACCGTGATGGCTGCCTGAGCCCAGAACCCAAATCCTTTAGTACATTCTACAGGTCATATTTATGAAGGGATTTCATGGTAACCCGAAAACCTTTAGCACAGTCTACAAGTTGCATTTATGGAAGGATTTCATTGTAACTTGGTAGGTTGACTTCATATAATGTCTAGATGAGAATGTCCCCTTTTGGTCGCGATTGGTCAACTGTGACGGCTACAAGGGCCGGAAGCCCAAAAACCTTTAGCACAGTCTACAGGTCATATTTACGAAGGAATTTCATTGTAACTTGGTAGGATGACTCCAGATAATGTCTAGATGAGAACGTCTCCTTTTGGTTGCGATCATTCAGCCGTGACGGCTGCCCAAGCCCAAAACCTGCAAACCTTTAGCACAGTCTGTAGGTCGTATTTATGGAGGGTTTCATTGTAACTTGGTAGGTATACTCCATATAATGTCTAGATGATAAGGTCCCCTCTAGATGATAAGGTCCCCTTTTGCTCGTGATTGGTCAACTTTGATGGCTGCAGGGGCCCGAAGCCAGAAAACCTTTAGCACAGTCTACAGGTCATATTTTTGAAGGGATTTCATTGTAACTTGGCTGGATGACTCCAGATAATGCCCAGATGAGAAAGTCCCCTTTTGGTGGCGATCATTCAACCATGACGTCTGCCCGAGCCCAAAACCCCCAAAACTTTAGCACAGGCTGCAGGTCGTATTTATGAAGGGATTTCATTGTAACTTGGTAGGATGACTCAGTATAATGTCTAGCTGAGGATATCCCCTTTTGGTTGCGATCAGTAAACCGTGATGGCTACACAGGCCTGAAGTCTGAAAACCTTTAGCACAGTCTACAGGCTGTATTCATGAATGGATTTCAATGTAACTTGATACGATGACTCGTTTTGGAATAATTTCACCGTAACTTAGTAACTTTCGTTAATATACGTTAACTGTGAGGGCCACATACATTAACTGTGAGGGCCACATTAACCCACCTTTCAGTTCTTTAGTACAGTCTACACCTCATATTATTTTTATTGAAAACATAGCATACAGGGAACAGAAATTAACATATTCCCAATTATCACAATTCTTGTCTTATTTCATAATCCTTTCATAAACATTGAAAATTATCCTTTTCATCAAACACAACACACAGACAAGTTAAGCTACAGTGCCACTGACACTTTTATTTAATTTTATGGCCTGTCCGAAGGAAGTAATTTTGGTCAAACGCACAGTTTTTAGCATCAAACTAAATTTCTTAGTACAATTGGCTAATTTGGCTTCCGACAGCTTGAACACTGAACATAAGTTTGTTAATTATGACAATAATATCATAAATTCTACACAAAGTCAAGGTAAGCTATAGTGTCATTGACATTTTCATTATGAATAACCAGGGACCGATCAGGACTATTTAAAATACGCTCTAGCCTCGGAGCCTATTTTTTAAATTCATGCGCCAGATTTCAATTTACAGAGTCACACTGCTGTTTGTAACACACACGTACTGCAAGTATGTAATAGCTCTCATCATTTTCATTTAGTACACTGTAGCAAACATTAATCTTCACTGTGGTTTCTGATCAAGTCTTGGCTGCCTATTTAGGCAGCCAAGACTTGATCAGAAACCACAGTGAAGATTAATGCTTGGTAATTAAGACTTGAAGTATTAACTTAAGCACTCGACAACAATGATAAATGATAATCATATAGAAAAAAACATGTAAGAGTGTCTCTCTCGATTATCCATCAAAAGAATATCAAAATATGATCTGAGAAGTTACGCGCCAACTGAGAAGCCTATTTCTGAGATTTAAGAGCCAGGTCCTGATGTTTCAGAACCAAATACGCTCTGGCGCATGCCCAGGTCGGTCCCTGAATAACGTTGACCGGTTATGTCGGTCATGGTAGGTAAAGGGTTAATAATTTTGTGTACTTATATGTTTCCCTTCACTGGTCGTCTTTATTCATCCACAAGTTGACTTGAATCACATGTACTTCAAATGTTTGCATCCTAGTTATAATAGACTGACAAATTATAAACTGGTTACAAAAACCCATCCACCCATTGATATATTGTACTGGTGGAAACAAACCCAACTGCAAGGTCACCAAACATCAATGATGCATAATGTTCATTGAAATTGGAATCTGGAATGTCATGTTGAATTTCAAGTAGGATTATGCTGTGTTAAGAACTAGGTCAGGTTACCAGGTGTAAATTGTTAGAATGATTTCAAGTGAACATGTTCCTATAACATATTGGATAGAGGCCGGTAGGAATCACATTCAGAAAAAAAAACTTCACAGTGCAGGCCAGCGAGCCTAGAAATAAGCAATCTGTCATTTGCAGAATGAGCAAGCCTAGAAATAAGTGATCTGTCGTTTGCAGAATGAGGGGGAATTTGCTGATGCCATCCCATACAGTGGACTAAAATCCCACAATTCATCATCTGGGTACCTCTTTCTGTTTATGCGTGAGACCTTGATTTAGATTGAGGTTCACAAAAGATAAATTTAGTTATGCTACCCTGCTGTGCAGGGAAGCATCCCAAATTCATCCACTGGGGACCTCATTCTACAAATTACAGTCTGCTTATTTCCAGTCTTGCAGGCCTGCACGAGAGAATATTAACAATTCTGAGTAGATACCAGAATTTTCTTGCAAGCAGATATGACGAACTAAACCTTTTTCCAAGTGGTTTTGCCATGAGTAGAAATTGGAGTTTCTTCATAGTCACGAGTGAGATAATTCCAGTATCTGCTCAAAAAGTTCCAATTTTGATTTTTACACCCTCACTCTTGGAAGAGATTAGAGGGCAGGGGGAAGGGTTGTACTGGCTGACATCTGTCACATCTGTCCATTTCTTTGTCCATTCATCTGTTCCCTTTGTCTGATTGTAGTTAGATCTTCATGAAATTATACATGGATGATCAGCAAGGCATGGCTTTTTAGACCTTTGTTGAGTTATGCTATCCTCACATTCCATTTGGGAGTCATGCCCCTTTTTACCTGCGTTGCCAGTTGCAGAGCAGGTCTAGTAACCGCTCGACTCCGTCCGTCAGTCCGTCCATCCGTCAGTCCATCCATCCATCCGTCCGAAACACTTTTTCCGTCAAAGTTTTCTTGGCTTCTATGAAAGGGAATGATTTTATATTTGGTCTGCTGCTTCATAATGATGAGTTGTATCGTGTAAGCAATTTTCAGATCTGCCGTGCAGCCACTTCCTGTTTGCCGATACTTTGAAATTTTACTGTACCCACTGAACATTGAAATTTTCCGTCAAGGTTTTCTCGGCTTCTATACAAGGGATTGATTTTATATTTGGTCTGCTGCTTCATAACGATGAGTTGTATCGTGTAAGCAATTTTCAGATCTGCCGTGCAGCCACTTTCTGTTTGCCGATACTTTGAAATTTTACTGTACCCATTGAACATTGAAATTTTTCATCAAACTTTTCTCGGCTTCTATGCAAGGGATTGATTTTATATTTCATCTGGAGCCTGATAATGATCAGTTGTATCGTGTATGCAATTTTCAGATCTGCTATGCAGCCTCTTCCTGTTTGCCGATTCAATTGCATGCAGCGACGCAGGTCCAGACCCGGTATTGGTCTTGGCTTGTTTCTGTTGAGAAATAGATCTTGTGTGTCCCTCAGCTCGTGATGGGCAGATCTTAATGAAATCTGACATGAATGTTCAGTATCACATGCCATCACAGACACATGTTGAGTTAGCTATCGACACATTCCACTTGTGAGTTATGCCTCATTTTTCAATTGAGAAGGACATTTTTTTGTCCAAACAGGGAATAACTCAGTTCATTGTTGTCAGATCTAATGAAATGTAGCATAAATGTTCAGTATGACATGCCGTCTCAGACATGTATGGAGTTATGCTATCCACACATTCCAATTATGAATTATGCCTCCTTTTTTCCATTGAGATATAGACATTTCTAAGTCTGTCCAGACTTCAGATCTGCTATGCAGCCACTTCCTGTTTGCCGATTCAATTGCATGCAGCGACGCAGGTCCAGACCCGGTATTGGTCTTGGCTTGTTTCTGTTGAGAAATAGATCTTGTTTGTCCCTCAGCTCGTGATGGGCAGATCTTAATGAAATCTGACATGAATGTTCAGTATCACATGCCATCTCAGACACATGTTGAGTTAGCTATCGACACATTCCACTTGTGAGTTATGCCTCATTTTTCAATTGAGAAGGACATTTTTTTGTCCAAACAGGGAATAACTCAGTTCATTGTTGTCAGATCTAATGAAATGTAGCATAAATGTTCAGTATGACATGCCGTCTCAGACATGTATGGAATTATGCTATCCACACATTCCAATCATGAATTATGCCTCCTTTTTTCCATTGAGATATAGACATTTCTAAGTCTGTCCAGACATAGACCCATCCCTCGACTTGGCACAAGTGGGGGTATGCCAGCACTTCTGGTGCAATCTCGTGTACAATATGCTTTACACACTTTGATTTCCTTCAAATCTGAATATTGAGAGCACAAACAAGAACAAAATCATAATGTGATGACATGCAGACTACATGTGCATGGATATAAAATTGGATATACATGAAGTGAATGGATATCGAGATATACTCTTTAGCACTTACGCATTTCCCTAATATGGAGCATATAATACGTCTCATTTTCTTTTTCTGTTGATCTATTTCACTACTCACATTAAACCTTTTGATGCAGTATGAAGAATGTTTTGCATAAATTTATCAGATGCCAAGTGGACAACATGATGAACAAATCACTTGTGACCATCATTAGTAATTTAACCCTTTACCCAACATAACGGCCAAAACCGGCCATCGCTATTCACAAAAATCGCTAATTAATTTTCATTGTTTTTTTATTTTTTGTCTCAAAAACATAGGTTATGTCCCTTCTTGGGGGCACGGTGGCTCAGTTGGTAGAGGTGCAGGCTACAAGCCAAGAGGTCCTTGGTTCGAATCCCACCTGCGGCCACCGCGTTGTGTCCTTGGGCATGACACTTCACCCCCATTGCCCACGTGGGGGCACGGTGACGCTGTGTACTAAGGCGTATTGCACGTCAATGGTGCACCTGTCTTCAACCAATACTAACCCTGCTTGTGTGGAGTTAGTATGCTGGGGAGCTGACAGTTGTTCGCCGTTACTCAGTGGTTCTCTCTGGGTACTCCGGCTTCCTCCACCCGTAAAACTGTCATGGTCATGATTAGCCATTGTGCAGAAATATGTGACCTTAAACACCAATAAATAAATAAATAATATGACCCTTCTTAGAACAAGCTCGTTAACCTATGTTTTTGAGGCAAAAAATGAAAAAATTAGTTATTCAAGAATTTTGTTTGCAAGTGTCATCTGCTTTTCATGTTAGGTAAAAGGTTAACCCTTTCCCCAGTGAATGAGGTGCATCTATCCGCATAATATCAAATTCGGCAGTAGATAGAAATTAGTTTTAAAAAAATTTCAACAAAACCATATCATGTGCCTCCCTCATTGGAACGGGCTCATCAAGCTCATTCCAATAAAGGGGTCACATGATATGTTTTTCTTAAAAAACTTTAAAAAATAATATTTAAAATCGTAAATTTTGATATTGTCTGCATTGTGTAAAGTGTTAATACTGCAGCCATATACAGGTTAGGGCCCTTTAGATCTTAGATTTTGAGTTGAATCAAATCTCACTGCTCTTCAGGTTATAGATATTTTAGAGTATTAGTTTTGTATAGGCCGAGATATCTGCCGGAGGTAACATCATATCTGCCTGAGACTGAAAGCTGAAGGCTGCTATGAAGTTACCAAGGGTTGATATCTCAGCCTATGTGAAACCAACAACTCCTTTGTTTATTAAACAAATGCAAATAATTACAAAATGTTCAAGCCTGAAAATAAGCAATCTGTCATTTACAGAATGGGGTCCCCAGAGGGTGAATTTGCTGATGCTATCCCATACAGTGGGCCAATTTATCCTCTGGGTACCTCTTTCTGTTTAGGCTTGAGACCCTGATTCAGATTGAGGTTCATAGAGGGTAAATTTAGTGATGCTACCCTGCTGTGCAGAGTAGCATCACCAAATTCACCCTCTGGGGACCTCATTTTGATGATGACAGTCTGCTTATTTTCTGGCTTGGAAATGTTCTCAGATCTGTTGCAGTTTGGTGACAGTTGTATTGTTAATCATTCTATTCACAAACGCTGAAGTTTCCTCTTGTCACACATCGACAAATCTCCAATTACATATATGACTCACAGTTAGGTTGAATATTCTTTGCATCTCTCTTTCTTCTCTTCATCTACCCAACTCTTATATATTGCCATCATTAATTCTTTAGCATACAAAAACTTGGCTTCAAACCACTTCATTATGGCTGGAAATGCCAATAGTCCTGCTTGCGTTCAATGAATAATTGGATGTAAACAAATTGGTTGTGCCTAGTAATGCATGAAGGGGGACAACTCTAGCTTGCTTCATATAAGCCGAGATTGGCATCCTATCTTGAAAATGGCAATTCTGGGAAAGAAAAATTGTGTCTTAAGAAATAATGCACCATTCTTAACAACCATCAAGCTTGTTTTAGTGAAGGGTCATACGCTATGATTTTTAACCCTTTGAACCCTAGCGGCTGCTTTTTTGGCCAGGAACATGATACATCATAACGTCATTAAATAGGAGGGCTATTCAGTAAATGTGTGGGGTAGACCAGTCAATATTTTCAGCGTGCAGCCTTGGGGCTGCACATTGAAAATATTGATTGGTTTACCCCAAATAATGAATATGGACTCTCCTAATTGCTGCCATTGAACTGGCATGGAAGATACAACTAGAGTTAAAAGGGTTAAGGCAAAAAATAAAGATTTTTAGTGATTCTAGAAAAAAATTGCATGCCTCATCCTCTCGTTTTGTTTGGTAAAGGTAAAGGCGTAAAGAAGATTTTTCACTTAGTGTCTGTACAAATGTAGAGATTTATATTGTGCTGTCATAGAGTTTAGCTCCAAAATGTTTGGGTTCCAGACAGTGGTATCCTTTCAACAGTGAAATGATAAGTTTGTGGAGAGTGAGGAAGTGTTTGGGGGTGACACCCTGGAAGAATTCAAAAAATTAATCTTCCTTTACATGTTTTCCTGCAAGCTAAGGTTGGAAACATGAAAGGGGTTGTTTTGAAATCAAATCACATTTAAATCAGGTCATTAAATTGGTAATACCTAAAAAAGTTAAAAATCGTTTTCTCAGGCCCTCCCACATGATCATTTTGGCTGCCACATGCTCACTTTTTATCCCCCCGAAAAAAATTTTCGGGGGATATAGTCGTCACGCGTTTTTTTTTTGTCCGTCCGTACGTCCGTCCGTCCGTTTACATTTCGTTTCCGGATGATAACTTCCCTTGAAATAGTTTGATTGTAACCAAACTTGATATGTGGCTTAAACATATAAAAATACAGGTCAAGTTCGAATCCGGGTTCATCCTGATTAATATTACCAGAGTTATGCCCCTTTTTAATTTAGAAAATCTTATGATTTTTGGTTTCCGGATGGACCACACTTTTTTCGGGGGGATTAGCTGCCTCGTGGATGTGGCAGCCCTCTAGTTATAATTAATGTCAACTTAAAAAAATGAAAATGAAATGGTTTATGTCTGATATTTTACTCAAGTTAATAAAACCTATAAATTTGTCCCTTGAGTTCAATAAGGCTTTGCATTGCTTTAACATTGCAAAGCCTTCTTGCACTCAAGGGACGAAATACACCATTATGAGGCCAAAAACATAAAACAAACCAAGAACATGAACTTTCAATGGCAAAGAAATAATTACAAAAATAAAATAAAGAACATTCGTCCTCATGGTATTTTACAAAAAAATGGCCTGTAAAACAAGATGGAATAAAAGCTCAGTTTTTAGCTAGAAGATAAAAACTGACCCAATTCCTGTTAATTATATACTCCTGGAATAATTCTCTGGCAAAGTGGCTATTCAGTTAACAGGGAGTGTGGTGGCTCAGTGGTCACGGCATTGAACTTCAAACCGAAAGGTACACGTTTCATCCCTGCCAGGGGTAACTGCATTGTGTCCGTGGTCAAGGAGCTTAATCCTGATTGCCCATATGGGGTCATAGAGGTGCTGTGTACTAAGGTGTACTGCATGTCAGTAGTGCACTTGTCTTTAAACAGTGCTAACCCTGCTTGTGTGGAGTTAGTACATTGGGGAGTCTAACAGTTGTTGCCACTGCTTGGTGGTTCTCTCCGGGTACTCCGGTTTCCTCCACCCATAAAACTCTGAAACGAGATGACCCTGGCTGTCAAAAGTATTGTTAAACCTCAATAAAATAAAACTCAACAGGATTCCCAGGGCTAAAATTTCGTCTAAATTTGTGAGAATCCATTTGGATTCTCGTGAAAATGGTTGCAAGAATCCATACCTACAATGAGTATCCCAGGATCCCATGTTGCCACCATGGTTGAACCACTGTTATATACTGATAACACATGTTAACAATTTACCCAACACACCTTTTTAATTTTTAAAACTAAATTTGATAATTTTTAAACAATAAATAATAAATAGATGATAAAATAATTAAATGAACAATATTTACCAATAAAATCTTACAAATATGGCTGTCATTGGAACCGGCTCATTGAGCCGGTTCCAATGACAGCCATATTTGTAAGATTTTATTGACATAGTATCAGGATATATCAGGTCATTTTAGCCTTCTGCTGGTTAATTTGTTGCCGCTGTGTTAAATAAAGGGTTAAATTGACTCAATTCTTTTCACGCGAATCCTAGCAGAGGTGCAGCGAGAATCTGCATGGATCCTCGCCGGTTTTATTGCGCGAATCGATTCTCGGATTCTCGTCGAAATTTTAGCCCTGATTCCACTGTATTACAACAAATCGTTTCAACTCTTCATCAAAAAGTAATATCCCAAAAGTAATGGCCAAAAATACAAAGTTCGTATTGCACTTAATCATTGCCAATAACAGTGCGTAGGACCCTACAGGACCATGCTGATGAAAAGCTTAAATAAGAATTATTCTTTGATGGATAAGCATTTTGCCAAAGTTTCGCATGTTGAGTATCTCTGTATGCTGGTTCGTGGAACAAGAGAAAAGTTTTACTTGGTTACCTGCCAATCAATATCTGTAAAAAAGGCATGCCTGAACATTTCATGAAGATTCATATAGATTTTTTTTGTTAAATTTTCTGAAAAGGTTCCATTTACGCATTCATTCCTTTCAGTGTCAAGTAGTTACCTTCTTGCGATATATTTTATCGACAGCTAGGCGATGTGAATACCCTCAGGTGTACTTTAGAATCCTTAGAACACTGTAGTTGAAATTACTTGCTTTACTTACCCAATTAACTAGTTGCACGTCATAGACAATGCAGGGGATTAACACTTTATATACCTCCATTTTGTGCTCAGTACTACCAAATCTTGTAAATATTTCAATTTTTGTTTCAAAAACAGGTTATGACATCTCACTGAAACAAGTTCATGGAGCTTTTTTCACTGGGGACTCATAGTACTCATATTTGGATGCAGGAAGTGAATTTTCATTTTTTTTCAAGAATAGTATTACAGATTGGCCATATCTAGAGACATAAATCACACACTTAGTTTTGTTTCGTTTCTTTTAATAGTTGTCTAATATTTTCATAGAAAAAAATGGGAGGATCTTTGTCGCTCAGTGGTTAACCCCCGGAGTATTTTCAAAATATTTCTCATCAAAACTAGTCATGGCTGCTTCAATAGAAAACATGGGAGGAGCTTTGTCGCTCAGTAGTTAACTGTTAACCCTTTACCCAACGCAGACGATTTCAAAATTTATTATTTTAATTACAATTTTTTCAAAAAATTTCAACAAAACCATATCATGTGACCCCTCTTTGGAAGGAGCTCGACGAGCTCGTTCCAAAGAGGGGTCACATGATATGGTTTTGTTGAAATTTTTTGAAAAATAATATTTTTTCAGCTGCTGAATTTGCATATTACGCGGGTGGATGTGGGCGATTCGTTGGGTAAAGGGTTAATCTCCTGAGTATTTTCAAAAAATATTTCTCATCAAATATAGTCATGGCTGCTTTGAAGCAGCCATGACTAGGTTTCATGAAAAATTCCTGGAAATTAAACTCAAAAAATTATTGGTCAGAAAGTCCCAATCAATTTATGGGGGAAAATTTGGTTAAAGGTGCCCAAATTATACTTATTGGCAAGAGATTTCATGTCCTGAGCTGGAATATCCACTGCCAGCATGAAGGAGCTAAGGCATTGGTCTCCAAACTGAAAGGTCCATGGTTTGAGCCCAACCAGTGGTAATTGTGTTGTGACGTTGGGCAAAGCACATAACCTGCTGAGTATTTTCAAGATATTTTTCGTTAAATCTTGTCATGGTTGTTTTGAAGCAGCTATAACTAAATTTTAAGAAAAATTCATCTAAATTTAACTCAAGTAATCATTGGTGAAAAAATGATATCAATTTGATTAAATGTGCCCAAATTATATGTATTTCTGTAGCAAGAGAAATCCTGTACCAGGCAGGAATATCTGCCAATAGCATGCAAGGAGTTAATGCTGTGGAGGGAATGATGGCTCTGTGTACAAAGGTGTTCTGCATGTCAATGGTGCACTTTCCTTTACACAATGCTATCTCTTCTTATGTGGCATTAGTATGTTCGGGAGTCTGACAGTTGCTTGTTGGGTCTCTCCAGGTACTCCAGCTTCCTCCACCCATAAAACTGTCTGATATGTGATGACCCTGGCTGTCGAAAGTGTCATTAAAACAACTGTAAATGCATAAATAAATAATTAATAGAAAACATGGACAAATTGGACAAATTATTGTTTAATTCACATAATGTTGCCTTCATAAGAAATAGGGCAACACATTTTTGGCTTCATTTATAGACCGAAGATATTTTCTTAATACAGTGGAGTCTTGTTAATTGAATAGCCACTTTGCCAATGAAAATTATTCAATTAACAGGAGTATTCAATTATCAGGTCAAGCAAAGGGTTCTGTAAGCAGTTTGCAACAGTCGATTTTGTGACAGTATATTGTTGGTTAACCCTTTACCTAAGATGAAAGGCAGACAAAATTCTTGAATAACTAAATTTTTCATTTTTCGTGTCAAAAACATAGCTTATGACTCCTCATTGTATCGAGCTCAACAAGCTCGTTCCAATGAGGGGCCATAACCTATGTTTTTTAAATAATGAAAATTGAATGGTAATCTTTGTGAATTTTTGGCTGATATGTTGGGAAAGGGTTAACATAAAGAGATGACTGTAGTATGGGCAGGTTGTTCATCTACAACTTCAGTTAACCCTTTACCCAACACCTAGGATATCAAAATTTATTATTTCAATTACTATTCTTTAAATTTAAAAAAAAAAATTCAACAAAACCATATCATGTGACCCCCTCATGGGAACGAGCTGAGCTCGTTCCAGTGAGGAGTCACATAATATGTTTTTTTTTAAACTTGTTGAAAAATGAATTTTTTTTCAACTGTTAAATTTGAAAATTACGCAGGTGGATGTGGCCGATTCATTAACCCTTTACCCAACGCAGACGATATCAAAATTTATTATTTTAAATATAATTTTTAAAATTTTTTCAAAAAATCTCAACAAAACCATATCATGTGACCCCTCTTTGGAATGAGCTCGACGAGCTTGTTCCAAAGAGGGGTTACATGCTATGGTTTTGTTGAAATTTTCGAAAAATATTTTTTCAGCTGCTGAATTTGCATATTACGCGGGCAGATGCGGGCGATTCATTGGGTAAAGGGTTAAGTAAAGGGTTAAACGCATCATTACTTGACCTTTTCTTGCTAAGAAAATTAGAAAAATGATTGCAGGAATTTTTTTTCAGACCACCTTCATTTATAATTTGTACTGACCTGCATAGTTCACTTCCCCTCCATCACCCTCTTCCATAATGGAACAAACCTATTCTTGTCAAATGGGGGCGTGGTGGCGTTGCAGTAACCGGTTCTCGTCTGATCACCAAAGTTAAGCAACGTTGAGCCCTGTTAATCATTGGATGGGTGACCGTCGAAGTGATCAATTCAGACTCCCGCAGTGTGTCCTAAAATGGGCAAGGCACTTAACCCCGATTGTCCACATGGGGGCACTATGACGCTGTGTACTAAGGCGTACTGCACGTCAATGGTACGCATGTCTTCAACCAAACTAACCCTGCCTGTGCTGCAGTGCGGAGTTACGATGTTGGGGAGCTGGCAGCTGCTCGTCGTTGCTTGGTGGTTCTCTCCGGGTACTCCGGCTTTCTCCATGAGTCCATCCGTAAAACTCACCATCACGATTACCCACTGTGCATAAGTATATGACCTTAAACACCAATAAATACATATTCTTTTCAAAATCTCTCAAAAGAATGCACTCAGCGAGAGTCATGAGCTGTTTCACCAGACAAATATTTTTAATCAGGAAAATTTGCAGGCTAGGAATTTTGTTCAGGCTTGTATTCTGCACAGTTAAACATAAAATTGAAATGTCTATACAGCAATCAAAGAAGCTACATCTTATATTCATCTGTTTTCAAAAATTCTTTGTTAAATAAGGATACACTCCTGTTTAACCATTTGTACCAGAGAGGACATTTTTCGTCCCTAGGAACAGAATACGTCATACGTGCGTTAAATGGGGTGGCAGCTAAGTTAATATGTGTGGTAGACCAATCAATATTTTCAACATGCAGCCTTGGGGCTGCACATTGAAAATATTGAGTGGTCTATTCAAATAATGAATATGGACTCTTCCAATTGCATCCATTGAACTTAAATTGAAGGTACCATCAGAGTTCAAGGGGTTAATCCAGAGGACAGACATTTCTGAATCAGTGCATTGCTGCATGTGATTTGTTGAATGTGGCAATGCAGTGCATAGCTAATTTTGCTGAAAAAAGGTTTAGGAACTTGTGTCAGTCCTGTTGTGTCCCCCAGCAAGTTACCCTGACTCTTGAAATAACATGGCTAAAAACAGCATGTGCCAAAACAAATTCTTGAATGACTACTATTTTTCATTCTTGCCTAAAAGTGTTGCTTATGAACCCCCCTCCCCCCCCCCACACCCCATTGGAAGGTGCTCAATGAGCTTCTTCCAATGCATTGTTATAAGCTATGTTTTGGAGGCAGACACTGAAAACATAACAAAAACTGAACGGATATTTTTGTGAATAGCACTGTCTGGTTATGACTGTTAGGTTATGTAAATTGTTTACCCTTTCCCCTATGCATACTATATCAAAATTTGCTGTTTTACAGTGCAGCCAGTGTGAACTGGTCACTTCCTACAAGTGGGCAATGCTTCCATGGATGCAATAATATTAGATTCCAAACACTAATTATAGGATTAGTCATCAAAAATTTAATTAATGAAGCACCGTTTACTGCCCAGGCATGGATTATGACCATTACACAGCAACTGTACTCTAATTATATTCTTTTGAAAATTTTTCAGATAATTTCAACAAAACCATATCATGTAACTTTTCAGTGGAATGAGCTTGATGAGATAGTTCCAATGCAGGGGTCACTTGATATGGTTTTGTGGAAATTTTTTTGAAAAATATTGTTTTTTTTCAGCTGCTCAATTTAAATTATGGAGGCCGATTCAGCCGATTCATTAGGTATTTGATTAACCTTCCTTGTACTGACACACTGGTGCAAATGTATATGTGACCTTGATGGGGTGTATGCTTTTCACTGCCCCTCTGCATACTGATGTCAAAATACCAAAATTTCAAGCAATATCTTTTTCCCGGAATTCATTTAAGAATGTGGCCATATATATTAAATCTTGTTTGACAAAACTTGATGAGCTCTGTCAAACAGGATTAAATTTGTTAACTCTTTACCTAACATGAAAGGCACTTGCAAACAAAATTCTTGAAGAACTAAATTTTTTCATTTTTGTGTCAAAAACATAGCTTATGACCCCTCACTGAAACGAGCTCATTCCAATGAGGGGTCATAAGCTCTGTTTTTAAAAAAAAAATGAATAAAGAATGAAAATTGAATGGTAATTTTTGTGAATATGGCTGGCCAGTTTTGGCCATTATGTTGGGAAATGGGTTAAATTCTTGGAGGTGAAAAATAAATTTTTAGGGTAAAATTTTGATATTTTGACCTCATTGTAGAGGGGTTAATGCAATTCAAGCTCAAGCTTTGCTTGGGTTCAGTGCATTGAAAAATGCATATTCTGTTTACTTCCCACTGCCTGTTGTTTTATTCCAGGTACACTGATTTCACTACCCCTGAAAAGCTTCCCAATGCGAAATGACCCACACTAATGAAAATGTCATTAACCTGATTTGTAGATGATATCTGTAACATTTTTTCCAAAAAATTTGCTTTTTTTCTAAAACAAATATGTAGCTTATATGACTCGCCAATGGAATGAGCTTAAAAAGCTTGTTTCGTTCACGTGTGAAAAAAAATTAGAATCACCCAGCATGGCTCTTGTTTGGCCTGGTTCATTTTTTGGTAAATGGTCATTACAGTGGAACCCTGTTAATTGAATAGCCACTTTGCCAAGGAAAATTATTCAGTTAACGGGAGTATTCGATTAACAGTGAATGTGTCACTTTCCTGTATTCTAGAGGTAAACTTAGCATTTATTCTATTATATTTTGTTTGACAGATTAAATGCCTGTATTGGATGTATTGAGGCCAAATCGGTTTATAAACAAAGGAAAACTGGGGAGAGTGAGGGTAATTTCTCGGCAGGTTACAAGATTTTTTATTCAATTTACAGGAGTTTACTCTATAACCTATATTCAATTAACAGGTAAAATTTGTACTGGAGATATGGTAAATAGTTTTGTGTTGGGAAATTATATTCAATTGACAGGGTTATTCAGTTAAAAGATATCCAATTTAGTGCGCTCCACTGTATTAGAAAACTAAACTTTATGAGATTGACAAACAGAGAGATGGGGTTAATAATGGAAAATGATTATTCAATATAGCCAGAAATACATGGTTGGTAAAGAGTTGCTATCGATTTATTCATCTATAGAAAGTGTGGATCCAATATATTGATTGGTTCTCTGTTGGTTCAAAGAATTCCAGTTAGAAAAGAATGTTAGCAGTGTTGTACCCAATAGTAGGGCAATGAATAGCAGCATACAAGTTTCATAATGACAGATTATCATGAACAGTGTGAAGTTAGTAATTTTTTCTCTCTGCCCCTCGGGAGACTAACTGTAATGTAATGTAGTAGTCCCAACTTTTCTCAGATCACTTCCTGGCTTTTCTTTGAGTTTTTTTTATTACATCATGACAGGTGTTAAACTGAAAATGCATTGCAGTTTTATTGTGTATGAAAACAAAAATGTTTCAATTTCCATGACCATGACGTCTTAGATAAGGGAAAAACAGTGTCTGAGTGTTCATCCATCCATCTTTGAGAAATATTTGCTTTGGTTATAGCATTGTTCTAATAATGGGGTCACATGAAATGGTTTTGTTGAAATGTTTTGAAAAATATTTTCTTAGCAACCGCTCAATTTGTAAACTACAGTGACTGGCACAGCTGATTTGTTAGATTAAGGGTTAACCCTTTACCTAACGTAACAGCCAAAACTGGGCAGCGTTATTCACAAAATTTGCCATTCAATTTTCATTAGTTTTGGTCTCAAAAACATAGTTTATGACCCCTCATTGGAACGAGCTTGTTGCGCTCATTCCAATGAGGGGTCATAAGCTATGTTTTTGACTGAAAAAAATTAGTTATACAAAAATTTTATTTGCAAGTGTCTGCTTTTTTTTGTTACGTAAAGGGTTAATGGCTACCTGGTAAACATCCACAAAAGTAAAGAACAAAGATGTGCACCATCATGTTTCAATTGTAGTGTTGAAATGGTAAGTCGACTAGTCGTAGTCAATGTGATGAATAACTAGTTGATAACAAAATTGCCCCCTCAATTAGTCAGACCTGCTCCCTCCTCAATCCACAGGTTATCATTGTTTTTATGTTTCCAGCTTGTCATGCTGCGATCAGGGACTGGCTGATCAAGATCTGATCATGAATGAAGCATATGGCAACAGTAGTGACTTTAATGTCTCAACTGTCACAATTGTTCAATGTCATGGGTTACCAGCACTTGTCTCTGTAAAACTCCTTTTCACCTCAGGCCTACCTGGGCTCTGACTAGTGTTGAAACGATTACCTATATTTCAAAGTCGACTATTCGATGGGAGTAATCAATTCAAAATCGACTAGTCGGCTTTTCTGTTGAAAAAATAATTATCTCAGTAAATTAGTTGACTGTTACATGTAAGTTGATAACCCTTTCGTTTAACCCTTTACCTAACGTAACGGACAAAACCGGCCAGCGCTATTCTCAAAAATCGCCAATTAATTTTCATTATTTTTTGTCTCAAAAACATAGGTTATGACCCTTCGTTGGAACGAGCTCGACGAGCTCGTTCCAATGAGGGGTCATAACCTATGTTTTTGAAACAAAAAATGAAAAAAATTAGTTATTCAAGAATTATTTTTGCAAGTGTCGTCTGCTTTTCAGGTTAGGTAAAGGGTTAATGACTCGTTTGACAGGCGTTTGATGAAGTTTCCTTGTCAAAGTCATGAATGTAGCCTTTCTCTTTTTCGTATTTTGAGTTTTTTAAAACGTCATGCATATTATAGCTTTAACCATTCAGTAAAAAAATTAGGATACCTGGGAAGTGCGTGCCTCCTAGTTCTCTGTCCGTACAGTGGAAAAAGTACCCAGTGATGTTAAAACAGAAGTTTCGTGAATTTGTAAAATGTTTGAAGTGTGCCATCATTCGCCCGGTGCAATTAATTAAATACTCCTGGGTCAAATTTTGTGACGGACAGTTTTCTCACATTCATATCCGGTCTTCGCCAGCTCACACCCAAACCAGTACAGTAATATCATAGAATATGGAGCTATGGCATTGATTTACCTTTGAGGAAGTCAGGGCAATTGGCTCAAAGAAGATTCACTTATATACATGTACAAGAGTCAGTTTAAGCTTAGGAACTCTGCAGATACTGCAGAGTTACGGCGCTTTAGCTGACTTTTGTGTGGAGTGCAGAGTACTGCGGATGAATGAGAGGAGAATTAAAGGACTTAGCGTGCCCTAACCCTTTTCCTGGTGTAACGGCCCAAACCGGCCAGCGCTATACATGAAAATCGCAATTCAATCTTTTTTAGCTCACCTACTTCTATTAGAAGTGGTGAGCTTATATGATGACCTCGGGCGTCAGCGTCGGTGTCCGGCGTGTCCAATATTGTAAGATTTAATGTTAAGGTTAATTTCTCAAAGATCAGTGGGCTCAGGCCTTTGATATTGCATATGTAGGTTGTAGGGGACTATCAGAACAGTATTTAACCCTGATACTACGACTTTTTTCCAAATTTCACCTAAAATTTTCTGCCAAAACTTGTAAGAATTTGCATTTAGGTGTTGTAAGAATTTGCGTTAAAGTCAGCTTTTGTGCAGATTGTGCTGCTTTAACTTCTCATTACTGTTGATTTTCATATTTCAATAACAACTGTAGGTATTAACCCTACTGTATGCAGAAATTTAATGGAAATTTTCTTTTTTTTCAGTCAAAATTTTCATGTTTTTCTCGGACTTAGTAAATTTTAAGTTGTAAAACTTTGTAAACTTTGTGTTTAGGTGAGTTGCGTTTCTTTGTGTCTTTCCAGGCTATTAATATTCTACATTTGGGTTACTGAACTCCATTGCAGTAATATTTAACCCTCATTACATGCATATTTGAGTCATGAATTCTCAAATACATTGTAATATTTTTTAACCAAATTATATCTTGAG
This sequence comes from Pictodentalium vernedei, assembly GCA_031216915.1. NCBI lineage: Eukaryota > Metazoa > Mollusca > Scaphopoda > Dentaliida > Dentaliidae > Pictodentalium > Pictodentalium vernedei. The sequence goes on from CM062296.1 coordinate 771,326,792, forward strand.
GTAGATCATGCAAATTCAAGATATTTAAAACAATTTTGCAGTTTAGCAGTTACCATGCTAGTATTCATAATTAATTCTTCTTGTTTTTAGAGGAAGACAGAAAAAAGTTATCGAAATCGTGCACCAAAGATGACCAAGTTAACGAATTCTCAACACAAGAAAGAGAGGAGTTTAAGGCAAATGATGATGCAGACAATATGACCAGACCGCTAGAGAAGCGAAATTCAGTTACTCGAAACATAATACCAATGACTCCATCTCAGGAAACAGAGGAGGAAGAGGAAGCTGATGTAAACTATGTGCTTGATGACATTCCAGAAGATGTGCCATGGCATCATGCACAGCTTTATCAGTTATATGGTTCAAATGCAGATTATTTCCTGCATCCAAAATTGGAACCACAACCCAAAAAAGAGGTAGTACCAACCAAAGAAAAACTGGAAGGTATGCAGATAACTGTTTTGTCTAATTTTCCACTGAAAACAAGCTATTAACTGGTAGAGTGCTGGAAGCCCATATTTGGGCTTTATTTTGAAGTGCAGGTGCCATAACTTAATGGCTTCATATTCTGTAGATATACGCCATATTATTTTTGAACTGAAAGTATTTAGTCTGTGAGGATTTGCCTTGTTACAATTTATGGGAGAGTGCCAATAGGCACTCTCCAATAAATTGTAACAAGGCAAAGAGACGTGGTCAAATTTATATGACCAAAAATAACTTAGCACTCTACCAGTTAATTGAAAATAGAATATATTTTCATTTTTGGAATTCAACTAAAAACTTTCCACAATCCATTCCAATGAGAATAGTGCTGGCTAGTTTTGGCCATTCATTGGGTAAAGAGATGATACAGCTGAGATTTACAGTAATGCTGTACAGTGCACACAGGGTTAGTTAGTTAATGACGTATTTTTTTTTATAACCAGAAAGTGTGACTTTCTGGTTATAAAAAATTGGTGACTGCCATATCACACACTACATGGAAATATACACTGACTAAGGCTGTAAAAATGCACAGGGTTAGTTGGTGAAATGTTACATAGGGTGCAGGATTCAAGGAACCAATCAGAAATACTTATACAGGATTGTGGAAGTTTGCTGAAAGTGAATTCCAAAAATGAAACCATATTCTATTTTTAATTAATAGCGTGTTTGAATTGTATTTTTTACTTTTTCAACCCATTTTGTGTAAATTTTCTTAGGCCGATGAATCGTTTCACTCACTTTCAGGCAGTAGTATATCGGAGATAACCCAGGGCCCAGCATGGAACTGTAATGGACATTGACAAGTCTGTAAAAAAAATTGAAGAAACCCTGAAAGATGGCCTAGAATGTCACTCTTTGATACCAAAAAGCATAAATTTTGCCCTTCTTCCGTACTATGATTGTTCAATAAAAATTGCATTTTCAATTTGTTTTCTACTTTATACCATAATTGCTGTGTCTATTATGGGGATTATATTTCATCTAATTTTAGGAGAATGCATTTGGAAAAAATGGTTGCAAGAATTCATATCGGCTCTGAGTGTCCCAGGATCCCATTAGGACACCATGTGGGGGCGTGGTGGCATTGTGGTAACCGGTTCTCATCAGATCACCGATGTTAAGCAATGTCGAGCCCGGTTAATCATTGGATGAGTGACCGTCTGAGCGATCAATTCAGGACTCCTGCATTGTGTCCTTGGGCAAGGCACTTAACCCCGATTGTCCACATGGGGACACGATGATGCCGTGTAGTAAGGTGTACTGCACGTCGATGGTACGCATGTCTTCAACCAATCTAAACCTGCATGTGCTGCAGTGCAGAGTTACGATGTTGGGGAGCTCAATTCAGGACTCCTGCATTGTGTCCTTGGGCAAGGCACTTAACCCCGATTGTCCACATGGGAACACGATGATGCCATGTACTAAGGTGTACTGCACGTCGATGGTACGCATGTCTGGCAGCTGCTCGTCGTTGCTCGGTGGTTCTCTCCGGGTACTCCGGCTTCCTCCACCCGTAAAACTGTCACAGTCATCATTAGCTATTGTGCATAAGTATGTGACCTTAAACACCAATAAATAAATAAATAGGCCACCATGTTGTATACTGATAACACATGTGAACCCTGTGGCAACATTTTTTTTAATTTTTAAAACATAACTGAATTTGATATTTTGAAAAATAAACAATATTTATCAATAAAACCTTACAAATACGGATATCATTGGAACCGCCTCATTGAGCCAGTTCAAATTTTATTGATAACATGTCAGGATATTTCAGGCCATGTTAGTCTTGTATTGGTTAATTTGCTGATGCTCTGTTAGGTAAAAGGTTATATTGATGACTCAGTTCTTTTCACGCACATCCTAGCAGAGGTGCAACGAGAATCTACTTGGATCCTTGCTGGTTTTATTCCATGAATCTTTGTTTGAATCGATTATCAGATTATCGTTGAAATATAAGCCCTGCTATTCAATTTTACCCGAGACAGAGAAAAGGTTGCAGAGACACTACACGTGTAATCTGGTCTGCGTGTCAGAACATCATGGAAGAATGCAACTGATTGACATGATGACCTAAATAAAATGCTTTGACACAAAACAGTGACAGGGAACATTGGAAACAGACTGCTGAAAAATATCGGCTTCACCCACTTATTCAGCACTCAAAAAATCCAGGTAAAATTCCAAACTTGAGTAATTGATTCCAGTCCCCTGTTCTCCACTCTCATTGTGTCCTGTCTTTGTACACAGGCACTCCTGTATCAATTTAGTGCATGATGACTTGCAAAGGGATTTTGGCTAAAAACCTCTGCTTAACCATTTACCCAGCGTAACAGCCAAAACTGGCCAGCCCTATTCTCAAAAATCTCTAAATTAATTTTCATTATTTTTAGCTCACCGAAGGGAGCTAAACTTATCACTTGCCGTCCGTTTTCCGTTGTCATCCGCCCTGCGTCGTGAACATTTTTCAAACAACTTCTCTGAAACCGCTAGGTCGATTTGCTTGAAATTTGGTATGGATGTTCATTTCCATATGTCAATTCAAGTTTAATCAAATGAAATGGACATGCCCACTTGTGGCTCCATAGGGGGTTCAACTCCGATAGCACCCTATGTATATTAGAGAAATTACTAAAAAATCTTCTTCTCCTGCACAAGTGGGCAGAATCATTTGATATTTGGTATACAGCATTATGGGGTGGATCTGATTCAAGTTTGGTCAAATCGGCCCCCTGGATTCATATTTGGGCTCACTATAGAAGCCCAAATTCGAACTTAGTTCATTTCAGGCAAATTTCTTAAAAAAATCTTCTTCTCCAGATCCAGCAGGCAGAATCTTTTGATATTTGGTATGCAACTTTTTGGGGTGGATCTGATTCAAGTTTGTTCAAATCGGCCCCCTGGATTCATATTTCGGCTCAGTATAGAAGCCCGATTTCCAACTTTGTGCATTTCAGGCAAATTTCTTTAAAAAAAATCTTCTTCTCCAGATCTTTTGATATTTGATATGCAACATTGTGGGGTGGATCTGATTCAAGTTTGTTCAAATCGGCCCCCTGGGTTCATATTTGGGCTCAGTATAGGAGCCCAAATTTGAACTTACTGCATTTCAGGCAAATTTCTTTAGAAGTCTTCTTCTCAAGATCCACCAGGCAGAATCTTTTGATATTGCGCACGCAGCATGCTTGGGAGGGGGGGGGGGGGGGGGGGGGGGGGGGGGTTTGGGGGGGGATTCAAGTTTGTTCAAGCCAAGTCCCTGGGTTCATATTTGGGCTCACTCTGGTAGCCTGAATTATAATTTAGTTCAAAATGAGGAATTTTCTTTAAAAATCTTCTTCTTCAGATCCAGCAGTTGGAATGTTTTGATATTTGGTATGCAGCATCCGTAGGGGGGTGAGATTCAAGTTTGTTCAAGCCATGTCCCAAGGTTCATATTTGGGCTCAGTGTGGGTGCTTGAATTGTAACTTAGTTTGAAATGAGGAATTTTCTTAAAAAATCTTCTTCTTCAGATCCAGCAGTCGGAATGTTTTGATATTTGGCATGCAGCATCCTTAGGAGTGAGATTCAAGTTTGTTCACGCCAAGTCCCTGGGTTAATATTTGGGCTCACTGTGGGAGCCCGAATGATAACTTAGTTCAAAATGAGGAATTTTCTTGAAAAATCTTCTTCAGATCCAGCAGTCAGAATGTTTTGATATTTGGTATGCAGCATCCTTAGGGGGTGAGATTCAAGTTTGTTCAAGCTAGGGCTGGGCGGTTTTGAAATTTGGATTTCGGTTCGGTTTCGGTTTTGTACAAAAACTCGGTTTTCGGTTCGGTTTTCGGTTTTTCAAAATATATTATAGAAATCCACATTTTAGAGGGTAATGTACACATAAAATCTGTCTGTATTTGTCATCCAAGTCATGAGGCTCATATAGCTTGTGGAACCATTCGGGTTAATCAGTGTTCACCACTCTTCTCAGCTAATGGACATATTGTGTTGGGCTACAGTAGTGGGCAACAGTGGTGGAGCCAAGAGGTATCTAGGGAGACCAGCCCCCCCCCCCCCCCCCCCCCCCCCCCCCCCCACTCAAAATCCCACTTGCGTCTCCCATCCCCAAATTTGAAAAGATTCTTTTTGATTCCCTGCCCTCAGTACAAGTACACTACCCTCAGTCCTGAGATTCCCCCACCCAAAAAAAAGACATCTTCACCAGCATGGTCCACAAGATTTCAAACCATGGCTCCACCACTGGTGGGAGCTGCCTTGTTCTAACAGTGAGATTTGGGGCCTTGTCAAGACAAGATGCAGAAATTCACAAGAAAAGCTACAGTTTAGCAAAAATCAACATTTCCTTATTTTTTATAGAGTCGCTAAGCTCTAACCCTGGTTTTGGTGGCTAATGTACAATTGTTGTGCTTTTTTCGGTAATTATCACATCGCTTGAAAATAGACGTGCCCCGTGTTTCTTGATGGTTCCTGCTTCAAATGACAGTGGAATAAGAGGAACACAAATCATATTTCTTCTGATTTTGATAACTATTGTTGAAGTAAGTTGTGATATACGAATCACTTTTATTGGTAACTCACTCCAATGCTTTCACAATATCTCTCCTAATTTCGACTGTAGAGGTTCATTTTTTACTTTGATTCTGCTCAAACATAGAAATTGGGCGAAATGAGCAGTGCCAAGGCAAAGATATTACCAACTTTACTTTGCCCTCTTGGCTGATCCCTTCGTTGATTTTATCTCAGTCAAGACAGGCGATTGATGTTTTTGAAGGGAGACTGCTGCATAATGGGATTTGAAAGAAAGTTTGCAATATTGAATCTTGGCATGGTCATGACACGTGTTGATTATAACATCTTCGTATTGGGAATGCAGCGTGTGTACCTGACAGACCTGCAGTACGGCGCGATTCCTTAAAGTAAGTTCAAATATTATACAAACAATTCCCAATAAGTTTAAAAAAAACTTTCAATAGTTACCTGCCATCCATTTAATAGGATGTGTTCTATTTTAATTTTACCATTTTATTGTTGACAAAAAACATAACTGCCAATGCGCAGCGTTATCTGAGAGCATGTGACTTCGGTGAACGTGCCAGTAATCGGTTAATTAACATAATTTACTCGTCATTTTTCCCATGTGAACTTTGAGGTTTTAAAACTCAATAAATTTTATGTTTACCTCCAATCTAATTTACAACGTGCCGTACGCAGATGATTTTGAGTCAGAGGTAATTTATAATACTTTTACACCATATATTGTCAGGTAACTTGCAATACCTCTTTGGTCAAATGTGCCCGGTTCATTAAATTTACTTAACGATTCTTGAATTGCTTGTGTGGATTTTTACGCAAGACTTTTTAATTTTTCATATTCCATCTGCTGGTGGTTCTGTAGATATTGTTTAAGATACAAGAAATTTGCTACCACTATTTGTGGGGGAAGGGGGGATTTGTTGTCAGTCCTCTTGAAGTAAGCATAAATGGCACAGCATTTACCTTTGCCCGACATTTAAGCCTTTGGCGTGCAGATGAGTGGTCATAAACTTAACCAATTCAGGGAAATTTGTTGAAACCGAAAGTCGCGTTTTTAGCTCACCTGAGCGAAGCTCAAGGGGAGCTTTACTAATCACTTTCTGTCCGGCGTCCGTCGTCCGGCGTCCGTCGTCCGCCGTCGTCCGTCCGGCGTTAACTTTACATTATCGACTTCTCCTCCTAAACCAGTAGCCCAATTTTATTCAAATGTTGGCTAAATGTTTATTACCTAATGCCAATTCAGATTTGTTCAAATGAAGTTGCCCCTCCTCCTGGGTGGTGCCACGCCCCCAAGGGGCACCAAAATCTTTGTAAATCTTCTTCTCATGAACCAGCAGTAGCAGAGACTTGATATTTGGTGTGCAGCTTCCTTTTGAGGTGTAGACTCAGATTTGTTCAAGAGAAGTTTGTGGGGCTATACTTGGCGTTGTTATGAGAGGGGCAAAATTTTTTGCCCCGCCCAAAATTTCTATTTTCCAAACCGAGAGGCTGATTTGAACCAAATTTTATGTGAGGGCTTATTGGGTCATGAGTACTTAATTTATGCAAAAAAAAAATTTCCCGCAGCCCCGCGGAAACAGCAGGAGCTAAAAATAGAAAAAATTTAAAACGCCCATATCTCCAAAACTGCACGGCACTGAGAATTTTTATTTAGTGTGCAGCTTCCTTAGGACCAACAGAAAGGATTGGTAAAAAAAAATTGCCATCGGTTTTATCATAGGGTACAGTTTCGGGACTTTGAAAAAGTGCTGAGTCCAGATCCAGCAGGCAGAATCTTTTGATATTTGGTATGCAACATTGTAGGGTGGATCTGATTCAAGTTTGTTCAAATCGGCTCCCTAGATTCATATTTGGGCTCACTATAGGAGCTCGAATTCGAATTTAGTGCATTTCAGGCAAATTTCTTCAAAAATCTTCTTCTCCAGATCCAGCAGGCAGAATCTTTTGATATTTGGTATGCAACGTTGTGGGGTAGATCTGATTCAAGTTTGTTCAAATCGGCCCCCTGGATACATATTTGGGCTTACTATAGAAGCCCGAATTTGAACTTACTGCATTTCAGGCAAATTTCTTTGAAAATCTTCTTCTCCAGATCCAGCAGGCAGAATCTTTTGATATTTGGTATGCAACATTGTAGGGTGGATCTGATTCAAGTTTGTTCAAATGGGCCCCCTGGGTTCATATTTGGGCTCAGTATAGGAGCCCGATTTCGAACTTAGTGCATTTAGGCAAATTTCTTAAAAAATCTTCTTCTCCAGATCCAGAAGGCAGAATCTTTTGATATTTGGTATGCAACATTGTGGGGTGATCATCTGATTCAAGTTTGTTCAAATCGGCTTCCTAGATTCATATTTGGGCTCACTATAGAAGCTCGAATTTGAACTTAGTGCATTTCATGCAAATTTCTTAAAAAATCTTCTTCTCCAGATCCAGCAGGCAGAATCTTTTCATATTTGGTAAGCAACATTGTGGGGTAGATCTGATTCAAGTTTGTTCAAATCGGCCCCCTGGGTTTATATTTGGGCTCAGTATAGGAGCCCAAATTTGAACTTAGTGCATTTCAAGCAAATTTATTAAAAAATCTTCTTCTCCAGATCCAGCAGGCAGAATCTTTTGATATTTGGTATGCAACATTGTGGGGTAGATCTGATTCAAGTTTGTTCAAATCGGCTTCCTAGATTCATATTTGGGCTCACTATAGAAGCTCGAATTCGAACTTAGTGCATTTCAGGCAAATTTCTTAAAAAATTTTCTTCTCCAGATCCAGCAGGCTGAATCTTTTGATATTTGGTATGCAACATTGTGGGATGGATCTGATGCAAATTTGTTTAAATCGGCTCCCTAGATTCATATTTGAGCTTACTATAGAAGCTCGAATTCGAACTTAGTGCATTTCAGGCAAATTTCTTAAAAAATCATCTTCTCCAGATCCAGCAGGCAGAATCTTTTGATATTTGGTATGCAACATTGCGGGGTGGATCTGATTCAAGTTTGTTCAAATCGGACCCCTGGATTCATATTTGGGCTCACTATAGAAGCTCGAATTCAAACTTAGTGCATTTCGGGCAAATTTCTTCAAAAATCTTCTTCTCCAGATCCAGCAGGCAGAATCTTTTCATATTTGGTATGCAACATTGTGGGGTGGATCTGATTCAAGTTTGTTCAAATCGGCCCCCTGGATTCATATTTGGGCTTAATATAGAAGCCCGAATTCGGACTTAGTGCATTTCGGGCAAATTTATTAAAAAATCTTCTTCTCCAGATCCAGCAGGCAGAATCTTTTGATATTTGGTATGCAACATTGTGGGGTGGATCTGATTCAAGTTTGTTCAAATCGGCTTCCTAGATTCATATTTGGGCTCACTATAGAAGCTCGAATTTGAACTTAGTGCATTTCATGCAAATTTCTTAAAAAATCGTCTTCTCCAGATCCAGCAGGCAGAATCTTTTCATATTTGGTATGCAACATTGTGGGGTGGATCTGATTCAAGTTTGTTCAAATCAGCCCCCTGGGTTTATATTTGGGCTCAGTATAGGAGCCCAAATTTGAACTTACTGCATTTCAGGCAAATTTCTTTGAAAATCTTCTTCTCCAGATCCAGCAGGCAGAATCTTTTGATATTTGGTATGCAACATTGTAGGGTGGATCTGATTCAAGTTTGTTCAAATCGGCTCCCTAGATTCATATTTGGGCTCACTATAGGAGCTCGAATTCGAATTTAGTGCATTTCAGGCAAATTTCTTCAAAAATCTTCTTCTCCAGATCCAGCAGGCAGAATCTTTTGATATTTGGTATGCAACGTTGCGGGGTAGATCTGATTCAAGTTTGTTCAAATCGGCCCCCTGGATACATATTTGGGCTTACTATAGAAGCCCGAATTTGAACTTACTGCATTTCAGGCAAATTTCTTTGAAAATCTTCTTCTCCAGATCCAGCAGGCAGAATCTTTTGATATTTGGTATGCAACATTGTAGGGTGGATCTGATTCAAGTTTGTTCAAATGGGCCCCCTGGGTTCATATTTGGGCTCAGTATAGGAGCCCGATTTCGAACTTAGTGCATTTAGGCAAATTTCTTAAAAAATCTTCTTCTCCAGATCCAGAAGGCAGAATCTTTTGATATTTGGTATGCAACATTGTGGGGTGATCATCTGATTCAAGTTTGTTCAAATCGGCTTCCTAGATTCATATTTGGGCTCACTATAGAAGCTCGAATTTGAACTTAGTGCATTTCATGCAAATTTCTTAAAAAATCTTCTTCTCCAGATCCAGCAGGCAGAATCTTTTCATATTTGGTAAGCAACATTGTGGGGTAGATCTGATTCAAGTTTGTTCAAATCGGCCCCCTGGGTTTATATTTGGGCTCAGTATAGGAGCCCAAATTTGAACTTACTGCATTTCAGGCAAATTTCTTTGAAAATCTTCTTCTCCAGATCCAGCAGGCAGAATCTTTTGATATTTGGTATGCAACATTGTAGGGTGGATCTGATTCAAGTTTGTTCAAATGGGCCCCCTGGGTTCATATTTGGGCTCAGTATAAGCAAATTTATTAAAAAATCTTCTTCTCCAGTACTGCTAGATTTGGGTAAACGGTTAGTGGCAGAATCTTTTGATATTTGGTATGCAACATTGTGGGGTAGATCTGATTCAAGTTTGTTCAAATCGGCTTCCTAGATTCATATTTGGGCTCACTATAGAAGCTCGAATTCGAACTTAGTGCATTTCAGGCAAATTTCTTAAAAAATTTTCTTCTCCAGATCCAGCAGGCTGAATCTTTTGATATTTGGTATGCAACATTGTGGGATGGATCTGATGCAAATTTGTTTAAATCGGCTCCCTAGATTCATATTTGAGCTTACTATAGAAGCTCGAATTCGAACTTAGTGCATTTCAGGCAAATTTCTTAAAAAATCATCTTCTCCAGATCCAGCAGGCAGAATCTTTTGATATTTGGTATGCAACATTGCGGGGTGGATCTGATTCAAGTTTGTTCAAATCGGACCCCTGGATTCATATTTGGGCTCACTATAGAAGCTCGAATTCAAACTTAGTGCATTTCGGGCAAATTTCTTCAAAAATCTTCTTCTCCAGATCCAGCAGGCAGAATCTTTTCATATTTGGTATGCAACATTGTGGGGTGGATCTGATTCAAGTTTGTTCAAATCGGCCCCCTGGGTTTATATTTGGGCTTAATATAGAAGCCCGAATTCGGACTTAGTGCATTTCGGGCAAATTTATTAAAAAATCTTCTTCTCCAGATCCAGCAGGCAGAATCTTTTGATATTTGGTATGCAACATTGTGGGGTGGATCTGATTCAAGTTTGTTCAAATCGGCTTCCTAGATTCATATTTGGGCTCACTATAGAAGCTCGAATTCGAACTTAGTGCATTTCAGGCAAATTTCTTAAAAAATTTTCTTCTCCAGATCCAGCAGGCTGAATCTTTTGATATTTGGTATGCAACATTGTGGGATGGATCTGATGCAAATTTGTTTAAATCGGCTCCCTAGATTCATATTTGAGCTTACTATAGAAGCTCGAATTCGAACTTAGTGCATTTCAGGCAAATTTCTTAAAAAATCATCTTCTCCAGATCCAGCAGGCAGAATCTTTTGATATTTGGTATGCAACATTGCGGGGTGGATCTGATTCAAGTTTGTTCAAATCGGACCCCTGGATTCATATTTGGGCTCACTATAGAAGCTCGAATTCAAACTTAGTGCATTTCGGGCAAATTTCTTCAAAAATCTTCTTCTCCAGATCCAGCAGGCAGAATCTTTTCATATTTGGTATGCAACATTGTGGGGTGGATCTGATTCAAGTTTGTTCAAATCGGCCCCCTGGATTCATATTTGGGCTTAATATAGAAGCCCGAATTCGGACTTAGTGCATTTCGGGCAAATTTATTAAAAAATCTTCTTCTCCAGATCCAGCAGGCAGAATCTTTTGATATTTGGTATGCAACATTGTGGGGTGGATCTGATTCAAGTTTGTTCAAATCGGCTTCCTAGATTCATATTTGGGCTCACTATAGAAGCTCGAATTTGAACTTAGTGCATTTCATGCAAATTTCTTAAAAAATCGTCTTCTCCAGATCCAGCAGGCAGAATCTTTTCATATTTGGTATGCAACATTGTGGGGTGGATCTGATTCAAGTTTGTTCAAATCAGCCCCCTGGGTTTATATTTGGGCTCAGTATAGGAGCCCAAATTTGAACTTACTGCATTTCAGGCAAATTTCTTTGAAAATCTTCTTCTCCAGATCCAGCAGGCAGAATCTTTTGATATTTGGTATGCAACATTGTAGGGTGGATCTGATTCAAGTTTGTTCAAATCGGCTCCCTAGATTCATATTTGGGCTCACTATAGGAGCTCGAATTCGAATTTAGTGCATTTCAGGCAAATTTCTTCAAAAATCTTCTCCAGATCCAGCAGGCAGAATCTTTTGATATTTGGTATGCAACGTTGCGGGGTAGATCTGATTCAAGTTTGTTCAAATCGGCCCCCTGGATACATATTTGGGCTTACTATAGAAGCCCGAATTTGAACTTACTGCATTTCAGGCAAATTTCTTTGAAAATCTTCTTCTCCAGATCCAGCATGCAGAATCTTTTGATATTTGGTATGCAACATTGTAGGGTGGATCTGATTCAAGTTTGTTCAAATGGGCCCCCTGGGTTCATATTTGGGCTCAGTATAGGAGCCCGATTTCGAACTTAGTGCATTTAGGCAAATTTCTTAAAAAATCTTCTTCTCCAGATCCAGAAGGCAGAATCTTTTGATATTTGGTATGCAACATTGTGGGGTGATCATCTGATTCAAGTTTGTTCAAATCGGCTTCCTAGATTCATATTTGGGCTCACTATAGAAGCTCGAATTTGAACTTAGTGCATTTCATGCAAATTTCTTAAAAAATCTTCTTCTCCAGATCCAGCAGGCAGAATCTTTTCATATTTGGTAAGCAACATTGTGGGGTAGATCTGATTCAAGTTTGTTCAAATCGGCCCCCTGGGTTTATATTTGGGCTCAGTATAGGAGCCCAAATTTGAACTTAGTGCATTTCAAGCAAATTTATTAAAAAATCTTCTTCTCCAGTACTGCTAGATTTGGGTAAACGGTTAGTGGCAGAATCTTTTGATATTTGGTATGCAACATTGTGGGGTAGATCTGATTCAAGTTTGTTCAAATCGGCTTCCTAGATTCATATTTGGGCTCACTATAGAAGCTCGAATTCGAACTTAGTGCATTTCAGGCAAATTTCTTAAAAAATTTTCTTCTCCAGATCCAGCAGGCTGAATCTTTTGATATTTGGTATGCAACATTGTGGGATGGATCTGATGCAAATTTGTTTAAATCGGCTCCCTAGATTCATATTTGAGCTTACTATAGAAGCTCGAATTCGAACTTAGTGCATTTCAGGCAAATTTCTTAAAAAATCATCTTCTCCAGATCCAGCAGGCAGAATCTTTTGATATTTGGTATGCAACATTGCGGGGTGGATCTGATTCAAGTTTGTTCAAATCGGACCCCTGGATTCATATTTGGGCTCACTATAGAAGCTCGAATTCAAACTTAGTGCATTTCGGGCAAATTTCTTCAAAAATCTTCTTCTCCAGATCCAGCAGGCAGAATCTTTTCATATTTGGTATGCAACATTGTGGGGTGGATCTGATTCAAGTTTGTTCAAATCGGCCCCCTGGATTCATATTTGGGCTTAATATAGAAGCCCGAATTCGGACTTAGTGCATTTCGGGCAAATTTATTAAAAAATCTTCTTCTCCAGATCCAGCAGGCAGAATCTTTTGATATTTGGTATGCAACATTGTGGGGTGGATCTGATTCAAGTTTGTTCAAATCGGCTTCCTAGATTCATATTTGGGCTCACTATAGAAGCTCGAATTCGAACTTAGTGCATTTCAGGCAAATTTCTTAAAAAATCATCTTCTCCAGATCCAGCAGGCAGAATCTTTTGATATTTGGTATGCAACATTGCGGGGTGGATCTGATTCAAGTTTGTTCAAATCGGCCCCCTGGATTCATATTTGGGCTCACTATAGAAGCTCGAATTCAAACTTAGTGCATTTCGGGCAAATTTCTTCAAAAATCTTCTTCTCCAGATCCAGCAGGCAGAATCTTTTGATATTTGGTATGCAACATTGCGGGGTGGATCTGATTCAAGTTTGTTCAAATCGGCCCCCTGGATTCATATTTGGGCTTAATATAGAAGCCCGAATTCGCACTTAGTGCATTTCGGGCAAATTTATTAAAAAATCTTCTTCTCCAGATCCAGCAGGCAGAATCTTTTGATATTTGGTATGCAACATTGTGGGGTAGATCTGATTCAAGTTTGTTCAAATCGGCTTCCTAGTTTCATATTTGGGCTCACTATAGAAGCTCGAATTCGAACTTAGTGCATTTCAGGCAAATTTCTTAAAAAATCTTCTTCTCCAGATCCAGCTTCAGAATCTTTTCATATTTGGTAAGCAACATTGTGGGGTGGATCTGATTCAAGTTTGTTCAAATCGGCTTCCTAGATTCATATTTGGGCTCACTATAGAAGCTCGAATTTGAACTTAGTGCATTTCATGCAAATTTCTTAAAAAATCGTCTTCTCCAGATCCAGCAGGCAGAATCTTTTCATATTTGGTATGCAACATTGTGGGGTGGATCTGATTCAAGTTTGTTCAAATCAGCCCCCTGGGTTTATATTTGGGCTCAGTATAGGAGCCCAAATTTGAACTTACTGCATTTCAGGCAAATTTCTTTGAAAATCTTCTTCTCCAGATCCAGCAGGCAGAATCTTTTGATATTTGGTATGCAACATTGTAGGGTGGATCTGATTCAAGTTTGTTCAAATCGGCTCCCTAGATTCATATTTGGGCTCACTATAGGAGCTCGAATTCGAATTTAGTGCATTTCAGGCAAATTTCTTCAAAAATCTTCTCCAGATCCAGCAGGCAGAATCTTTTGATATTTGGTATGCAACGTTGCGGGGTAGATCTGATTCAAGTTTGTTCAAATCGGCCCCCTGGATACATATTTGGGCTTACTATAGAAGCCCGAATTTGAACTTACTGCATTTCAGGCAAATTTCTTTGAAAATCTTCTTCTCCAGATCCAGCAGGCAGAATCTTTTGATATTTGGTATGCAACATTGTAGGGTGGATCTGATTCAAGTTTGTTCAAATGGGCCCCCTGGGTTCATATTTGGGCTCAGTATAGGAGCCCGATTTCGAACTTAGTGCATTTAGGCAAATTTCTTAAAAAATCTTCTTCTCCAGATCCAGAAGGCAGAATCTTTTGATATTTGGTATGCAACATTGTGGGGTGATCATCTGATTCAAGTTTGTTCAAATCGGCTTCCTAGATTCATATTTGGGCTCACTATAGAAGCTCGAATTTGAACTTAGTGCATTTCATGCAAATTTCTTAAAAAATCTTCTTCTCCAGATCCAGCAGGCAGAATCTTTTCATATTTGGTAAGCAACATTGTGGGGTAGATCTGATTCAAGTTTGTTCAAATCGGCCCCCTGGGTTTATATTTGGGCTCAGTATAGGAGCCCAAATTTGAACTTAGTGCATTTCAAGCAAATTTATTAAAAAATCTTCTTCTCCAGTACTGCTAGATTTGGGTAAACGGTTAGTGGCAGAATCTTTTGATATTTGGTATGCAACATTGTGGGGTAGATCTGATTCAAGTTTGTTCAAATCGGCTTCCTAGATTCATATTTGGGCTCACTATAGAAGCTCGAATTCGAACTTAGTGCATTTCAGGCAAATTTCTTAAAAAATTTTCTTCTCCAGATCCAGCAGGCTGAATCTTTTGATATTTGGTATGCAACATTGTGGGATGGATCTGATGCAAATTTGTTTAAATCGGCTCCCTAGATTCATATTTGAGCTTACTATAGAAGCTCGAATTCGAACTTAGTGCATTTCAGGCAAATTTCTTAAAAAATCATCTTCTCCAGATCCAGCAGGCAGAATCTTTTGATATTTGGTATGCAACATTGCGGGGTGGATCTGATTCAAGTTTGTTCAAATCGGACCCCTGGATTCATATTTGGGCTCACTATAGAAGCTCGAATTCAAACTTAGTGCATTTCGGGCAAATTTCTTCAAAAATCTTCTTCTCCAGATCCAGCAGGCAGAATCTTTTCATATTTGGTATGCAACATTGTGGGGTGGATCTGATTCAAGTTTGTTCAAATCGGCCCCCTGGATTCATATTTGGGCTTAATATAGAAGCCCGAATTCGGACTTAGTGCATTTCGGGCAAATTTATTAAAAAATCTTCTTCTCCAGATCCAGCAGGCAGAATCTTTTGATATTTGGTATGCAACATTGTGGGGTGGATCTGATTCAAGTTTGTTCAAATCGGCTTCCTAGATTCATATTTGGGCTCACTATAGAAGCTCGAATTCGAACTTAGTGCATTTCAGGCAAATTTCTTAAAAAATCATCTTCTCCAGATCCAGCAGGCAGAATCTTTTGATATTTGGTATGCAACATTGCGGGGTGGATCTGATTCAAGTTTGTTCAAATCGGCCCCCTGGATTCATATTTGGGCTCACTATAGAAGCTCGAATTCAAACTTAGTGCATTTCGGGCAAATTTCTTCAAAAATCTTCTTCTCCAGATCCAGCAGGCAGAATCTTTTGATATTTGGTATGCAACATTGCGGGGTGGATCTGATTCAAGTTTGTTCAAATCGGCCCCCTGGATTCATATTTGGGCTTAATATAGAAGCCCGAATTCGCACTTAGTGCATTTCGGGCAAATTTATTAAAAAATCTTCTTCTCCAGATCCAGCAGGCAGAATCTTTTGATATTTGGTATGCAACATTGTGGGGTAGATCTGATTCAAGTTTGTTCAAATCGGCTTCCTAGTTTCATATTTGGGCTCACTATAGAAGCTCGAATTCGAACTTAGTGCATTTCAGGCAAATTTCTTAAAAAATCTTCTTCTCCAGATCCAGCTTCAGAATCTTTTCATATTTGGTAAGCAACATTGTGGGGTGGATCTGATTCAAGTTTGTTCAAATCGGCTTCCTAGATTCATATTTGGGCTCACTATAGAAGCTCGAATTTGAACTTAGTGCATTTCATGCAAATTTCTTAAAAAATCGTCTTCTCCAGATCCAGCAGGCAGAATCTTTTCATATTTGGTATGCAACATTGTGGGGTGGATCTGATTCAAGTTTGTTCAAATCAGCCCCCTGGGTTTATATTTGGGCTCAGTATAGGAGCCCAAATTTGAACTTACTGCATTTCAGGCAAATTTCTTTGAAAATCTTCTTCTCCAGATCCAGCAGGCAGAATCTTTTGATATTTGGTATGCAACATTGTAGGGTGGATCTGATTCAAGTTTGTTCAAATCGGCTCCCTAGATTCATATTTGGGCTCACTATAGGAGCTCGAATTCGAATTTAGTGCATTTCAGGCAAATTTCTTCAAAAATCTTCTTCTCCAGATCCAGCAGGCAGAATCTTTTGATATTTGGTATGCAACGTTGCGGGGTAGATCTGATTCAAGTTTGTTCAAATCGGCCCCCTGGATACATATTTGGGCTTACTATAGAAGCCCGAATTTGAACTTACTGCATTTCAGGCAAATTTCTTTGAAAATCTTCTTCTCCAGATCCAGCAGGCAGAATCTTTTGATATTTGGTATGCAACATTGTAGGGTGGATCTGATTCAAGTTTGTTCAAATGGGCCCCCTGGGTTCATATTTGGGCTCAGTATAGGAGCCCGATTTCGAACTTAGTGCATTTAGGCAAATTTCTTAAAAAATCTTCTTCTCCAGATCCAGAAGGCAGAATCTTTTGATATTTGGTATGCAACATTGTGGGGTGATCATCTGATTCAAGTTTGTTCAAATCGGCTTCCTAGATTCATATTTGGGCTCACTATAGAAGCTCGAATTTGAACTTAGTGCATTTCATGCAAATTTCTTAAAAAATCTTCTTCTCCAGATCCAGCAGGCAGAATCTTTTCATATTTGGTAAGCAACATTGTGGGGTAGATCTGATTCAAGTTTGTTCAAATCGGCCCCCTGGGTTTATATTTGGGCTCAGTATAGGAGCCCAAATTTGAACTTAGTGCATTTCAAGCAAATTTATTAAAAAATCTTCTTCTCCAGTACTGCTAGATTTGGGTAAACGGTTAGTGGCAGAATCTTTTGATATTTGGTATGCAACATTGTGGGGTAGATCTGATTCAAGTTTGTTCAAATCGGCTTCCTAGATTCATATTTGGGCTCACTATAGAAGCTCGAATTCGAACTTAGTGCATTTCAGGCAAATTTCTTAAAAAATTTTCTTCTCCAGATCCAGCAGGCTGAATCTTTTGATATTTGGTATGCAACATTGTGGGATGGATCTGATGCAAATTTGTTTAAATCGGCTCCCTAGATTCATATTTGAGCTTACTATAGAAGCTCGAATTCGAACTTAGTGCATTTCAGGCAAATTTCTTAAAAAATCATCTTCTCCAGATCCAGCAGGCAGAATCTTTTGATATTTGGTATGCAACATTGCGGGGTGGATCTGATTCAAGTTTGTTCAAATCGGACCCCTGGATTCATATTTGGGCTCACTATAGAAGCTCGAATTCAAACTTAGTGCATTTCGGGCAAATTTCTTCAAAAATCTTCTTCTCCAGATCCAGCAGGCAGAATCTTTTCATATTTGGTATGCAACATTGTGGGGTGGATCTGATTCAAGTTTGTTCAAATCGGCCCCCTGGATTCATATTTGGGCTTAATATAGAAGCCCGAATTCGGACTTAGTGCATTTCGGGCAAATTTATTAAAAAATCTTCTTCTCCAGATCCAGCAGGCAGAATCTTTTGATATTTGGTATGCAACATTGTGGGGTGGATCTGATTCAAGTTTGTTCAAATCGGCTTCCTAGATTCATATTTGGGCTCACTATAGAAGCTCGAATTCGAACTTAGTGCATTTCAGGCAAATTTCTTAAAAAATCATCTTCTCCAGATCCAGCAGGCAGAATCTTTTGATATTTGGTATGCAACATTGCGGGGTGGATCTGATTCAAGTTTGTTCAAATCGGCCCCCTGGATTCATATTTGGGCTCACTATAGAAGCTCGAATTCAAACTTAGTGCATTTCGGGCAAATTTCTTCAAAAATCTTCTTCTCCAGATCCAGCAGGCAGAATCTTTTGATATTTGGTATGCAACATTGCGGGGTGGATCTGATTCAAGTTTGTTCAAATCGGCCCCCTGGATTCATATTTGGGCTTAATATAGAAGCCCGAATTCGCACTTAGTGCATTTCGGGCAAATTTATTAAAAAATCTTCTTCTCCAGATCCAGCAGGCAGAATCTTTTGATATTTGGTATGCAACATTGTGGGGTAGATCTGATTCAAGTTTGTTCAAATCGGCTTCCTAGTTTCATATTTGGGCTCACTATAGAAGCTCGAATTCGAACTTAGTGCATTTCAGGCAAATTTCTTAAAAAATCTTCTTCTCCAGATCCAGCTTCAGAATCTTTTCATATTTGGTAAGCAACATTGTGGGGTGGATCTGATTCAAGTTTGTTCAAATCGGCTTCCTAGATTCATATTTGGGCTCACTATAGAAGCTCGAATTTGAACTTAGTGCATTTCATGCAAATTTCTTAAAAAATCGTCTTCTCCAGATCCAGCAGGCAGAATCTTTTCATATTTGGTATGCAACATTGTGGGGTGGATCTGATTCAAGTTTGTTCAAATCAGCCCCCTGGGTTTATATTTGGGCTCAGTATAGGAGCCCAAATTTGAACTTACTGCATTTCAGGCAAATTTCTTTGAAAATCTTCTTCTCCAGATCCAGCAGGCAGAATCTTTTGATATTTGGTATGCAACATTGTAGGGTGGATCTGATTCAAGTTTGTTCAAATCGGCTCCCTAGATTCATATTTGGGCTCACTATAGGAGCTCGAATTCGAATTTAGTGCATTTCAGGCAAATTTCTTCAAAAATCTTCTTCTCCAGATCCAGCAGGCAGAATCTTTTGATATTTGGTATGCAACGTTGCGGGGTAGATCTGATTCAAGTTTGTTCAAATCGGCCCCCTGGATACATATTTGGGCTTACTATAGAAGCCCGAATTTGAACTTACTGCATTTCAGGCAAATTTCTTTGAAAATCTTCTTCTCCAGATCCAGCAGGCAGAATCTTTTGATATTTGGTATGCAACATTGTAGGGTGGATCTGATTCAAGTTTGTTCAAATGGGCCCCCTGGGTTCATATTTGGGCTCAGTATAGGAGCCCGATTTCGAACTTAGTGCATTTAGGCAAATTTCTTAAAAAATCTTCTTCTCCAGATCCAGAAGGCAGAATCTTTTGATATTTGGTATGCAACATTGTGGGGTGATCATCTGATTCAAGTTTGTTCAAATCGGCTTCCTAGATTCATATTTGGGCTCACTATAGAAGCTCGAATTTGAACTTAGTGCATTTCATGCAAATTTCTTAAAAAATCTTCTTCTCCAGATCCAGCAGGCAGAATCTTTTCATATTTGGTAAGCAACATTGTGGGGTAGATCTGATTCAAGTTTGTTCAAATCGGCCCCCTGGGTTTATATTTGGGCTCAGTATAGGAGCCCAAATTTGAACTTAGTGCATTTCAAGCAAATTTATTAAAAAATCTTCTTCTCCAGATCCAGCAGGCAGAATCTTTTGATATTTGGTATGCAACATTGTGGGGTAGATCTGATTCAAGTTTGTTCAAATCGGCTTCCTAGATTCATATTTGGGCTCACTATAGAAGCTCGAATTCGAACTTAGTGCATTTCAGGCAAATTTCTTAAAAAATTTTCTTCTCCAGATCCAGCAGGCTGAATCTTTTGATATTTGGTATGCAACATTGTGGGATGGATCTGATGCAAATTTGTTTAAATCGGCTCCCTAGATTCATATTTGAGCTTACTATAGAAGCTCGAATTCGAACTTAGTGCATTTCAGGCAAATTTCTTAAAAAATCATCTTCTCCAGATCCAGCAGGCAGAATCTTTTGATATTTGGTATGCAACATTGCGGGGTGGATCTGATTCAAGTTTGTTCAAATCGGACCCCTGGATTCATATTTGGGCTCACTATAGACGCTCGAATTCAAACTTAGTGCATTTCGGGCAAATTTCTTCAAAAATCTTCTTCTCCAGATCCAGCAGGCAGAATCTTTTCATATTTGGTATGCAACATTGTGGGGTGGATCTGATTCAAGTTTGTTCAAATCGGCCCCCTGGATTCATATTTGGGCTTAATATAGAAGCCCGAATTCGGACTTAGTGCATTTCGGGCAAATTTATTAAAAAATCTTCTTCTCCAGATCCAGCAGGCAGAATCTTTTGATATTTGGTATGCAACATTGTGGGGTGGATCTGATTCAAGTTTGTTCAAATCGGCTTCCTAGATTCATATTTGGGCTCACTATAGAAGCTCGAATTTGAACTTAGTGCATTTCATGCAAATTTCTTAAAAAATCGTCTTCTCCAGATCCAGCAGGCAGAATCTTTTCATATTTGGTATGCAACATTGTGGGGTGGATCTGATTCAAGTTTGTTCAAATCAGCCCCCTGGGTTTATATTTGGGCTCAGTATAGGAGCCCAAATTTGAACTTACTGCATTTCAGGCAAATTTCTTTGAAAATCTTCTTCTCCAGATCCAGCAGGCAGAATCTTTTGATATTTGGTATGCAACATTGTAGGGTGGATCTGATTCAAGTTTGTTCAAATCGGCTCCCTAGATTCATATTTGGGCTCACTATAGGAGCTCGAATTCGAATTTAGTGCATTTCAGGCAAATTTCTTCAAAAATCTTCTCCAGATCCTCCAGATCCAGCAGGCAGAATCTTTTGATATTTGGTATGCAACGTTGCGGGGTAGATCTGATTCAAGTTTGTTCAAATCGGCCCCCTGGATACATATTTGGGCTTACTATAGAAGCCCGAATTTGAACTTACTGCATTTCAGGCAAATTTCTTTGAAAATCTTCTTCTCCAGATCCAGCAGGCAGAATCTTTTGATATTTGGTATGCAACATTGTAGGGTGGATCTGATTCAAGTTTGTTCAAATGGGCCCCCTGGGTTCATATTTGGGCTCAGTATAGGAGCCCGATTTCGAACTTAGTGCATTTAGGCAAATTTCTTAAAAAATCTTCTTCTCCAGATCCAGAAGGCAGAATCTTTTGATATTTGGTATGCAACATTGTGGGGTGATCATCTGATTCAAGTTTGTTCAAATCGGCTTCCTAGATTCATATTTGGGCTCACTATAGAAGCTCGAATTTGAACTTAGTGCATTTCATGCAAATTTCTTAAAAAATCTTCTTCTCCAGATCCAGCAGGCAGAATCTTTTCATATTTGGTAAGCAACATTGTGGGGTAGATCTGATTCAAGTTTGTTCAAATCGGCCCCCTGGGTTTATATTTGGGCTCAGTATAGGAGCCCAAATTTGAACTTAGTGCATTTCAAGCAAATTTATTAAAAAATCTTCTTCTCCAGTACTGCTAGATTTGGGTAAACGGTTAGTGGCAGAATCTTTTGATATTTGGTATGCAACATTGTGGGGTAGATCTGATTCAAGTTTGTTCAAATCGGCTTCCTAGATTCATATTTGGGCTCACTATAGAAGCTCGAATTCGAACTTAGTGCATTTCAGGCAAATTTCTTAAAAAATTTTCTTCTCCAGATCCAGCAGGCTGAATCTTTTGATATTTGGTATGCAACATTGTGGGATGGATCTGATGCAAATTTGTTTAAATCGGCTCCCTAGATTCATATTTGAGCTTACTATAGAAGCTCGAATTCGAACTTAGTGCATTTCAGGCAAATTTCTTAAAAAATCATCTTCTCCAGATCCAGCAGGCAGAATCTTTTGATATTTGGTATGCAACATTGCGGGGTGGATCTGATTCAAGTTTGTTCAAATCGGACCCCTGGATTCATATTTGGGCTCACTATAGAAGCTCGAATTCAAACTTAGTGCATTTCGGACAAATTTCTTCAAAAATCTTCTTCTCCAGATCCAGCAGGCAGAATCTTTTCATATTTGGTATGCAACATTGTGGGGTGGATCTGATTCAAGTTTGTTCAAATCGGCCCCCTGGATTCATATTTGGGCTTAATATAGAAGCCCGAATTCGGACTTAGTGCATTTCGGGCAAATTTATTAAAAAATCTTCTTCTCCAGATCCAGCAGGCAGAATCTTTTGATATTTGGTATGCAACATTGTGGGGTGGATCTGATTCAAGTTTGTTCAAATCGGCTTCCTAGATTCATATTTGGGCTCACTATAGAAGCTCGAATTCGAACTTAGTGCATTTTCAGGCAAATTTCTTAAAAAATCATCTTCTCCAGATCCAGCAGGCAGAATCTTTTGATATTTGGTATGCAACATTGCGGGGTGGATCTGATTCAAGTTTGTTCAAATCGGCCCCCTGGATTCATATTTGGGCTCACTATAGAAGCTCGAATTCAAACTTAGTGCATTTCGGGCAAATTTCTTCAAAAATCTTCTTCTCCAGATCCAGCAGGCAGAATCTTTTGATATTTGGTATGCAACATTGCGGGGTGGATCTGATTCAAGTTTGTTCAAATCGGCCCCCTGGATTCATATTTGGGCTTAATATAGAAGCCCGAATTCGCACTTAGTGCATTTCGGGCAAATTTATTAAAAAATCTTCTTCTCCAGATCCAGCAGGCAGAATCTTTTGATATTTGGTATGCAACATTGTGGGGTAGATCTGATTCAAGTTTGTTCAAATCGGCTTCCTAGTTTCATATTTGGGCTCACTATAGAAGCTCGAATTCGAACTTAGTGCATTTCAGGCAAATTTCTTAAAAAATCTTCTTCTCCAGATCCAGCTTCAGAATCTTTTCATATTTGGTAAGCAACATTGTGGGGTGGATCTGATTCAAGTTTGTTCAAATCGGCTTCCTAGATTGATATTTGGGCTCCGTATAGGAGCCCTAATTTTAACTTAGTGCATTTCAGGCATATTTCTTAAAAAATCTTCTTCTCCAGATCCAGCAGGCAGAATCTTTTGATATTTGGTATGCAACATTGTGGGGTGGATCTGATTGTGATTCATGAACGTATTTATTTGTAAAGTTGATAGAATCTTAGACAAAATTTGCAGAAAGATCTACTATAGAAGGGGTGGTATCCAGGGTGAACCGTTTACCCAAATCTAGCAGTACTAATGCATTATTCACACAAATCTCCGTTCAAATTTTATGACACCTCATTGGAACACATGCATTCAGCTCATTCCAACAAAGGTCATATGCCCTGTTTTCGAGACAAAGGAATAAAATTTTAGTTATTCATGAAATTTTTAGGCAACTGTTGTCTGTTATTCACATTGCTTCATGAAATTTCAGTACTTTTAGAATTTACCTCAGTAATCAAGGGTTAATTCCCCTTAATTAAATGTCGCCTCTAAAAAACAACCACTTTGCATATCTTACCTTTTTACCAGCATAACTGCCAAAACTTGTCAGCATTCTTCGCAAAAATCGCTATTCAAATTTTAATTTTTGTCTCTTAAACATACATGTACTTATCACTTGTAAATACCCCATTGGAATGAGCTTTTTGAGCTCATTCCAATGAGAGGTCGCACCATGCTTTTTGAGTCAAAAAAGCAATTTTTTTAGTTATTCCAGAATTTCGTACGTAAAACACAGCTTTATGACTTCACATTAAAATGAGCTCTCTAAGCTTGTTCCAATCAACATTCACGCACTATGTCTTTCACACAAAAAATAAAATTTTCCATTTATTCAGGAATTTTGTTTGCAAGAACACTCTTACCCCCCCCCCCCCCCCCCCCCCCCCCCACACACACACACACACAAACACACACACAAACACAGACACACACATCTAAAAGTTCGTCAGCAAAAAAACAGTTACTTCAATTTTTAAATGCATTATAGGAACAACTTGCCTAATCAAATTTAAATACTTTTGCATCATTCTGTATCTAGAACAAACCATTTACCATATCTTTACGCAAAATTCTCCAGCATCATTCACAAAAAAACACCATTATTTATATATTCACATTTCTGTCTCAAAAATATACCTGATCTTCCCATACCCCTATTGGAATAAGCTGTTTGAGCTTGTTCCAATGATGATAAAAAAAACTAATATTTTGGAAAATTTGTGAAAATTTTTGTTTTCTTCCATGCAAATATATACATGTAGCACATGGAAGATATCCACAGTTGGGGAGAGATGTCCAAGGCTATCTCTTCACATTCCTTGTTTGTGCTTCATGCTAAACCAGTTTGTCTGCAGAGATAAATTTGCTTTATTAAAAATCATTGGAGATTGGCCACACACCAATGATTTTAAATAAAACTAATTTTAGGTAACAAATGTTGAACTTCAAACAAAATCTATCACTCAACCAGTTAATGTTGATGAGGCATGACATGGTGAAGGTGACCTAAAATACTTCTTAGAGTCACTTTGTCAGGTGAGCGATTAAGGCCACGTGGGGCCTCTTGTTTTGTTAAGGCGGCGGTTCGGTTTCGGTTTAAAAAAAAAAACCGAAGCGAAAAACCGATAAACCGCCCAGCCCTAGTTCAAGCCATATCTCTAGGTCCATATTTGGGCTCACTGTGGGAGCCTGAATGATAACTTAGTTCAAAATGAGGAATTTTCTTTAAAAATCTTCTTCTTCAGATCCAGCAGTCGGAATGTTTTGATATTTGGTATGCAGCATCCGTAGGGGGTGAGATTCAAGTTTGTTCAAGCCATGTCCCTAGGTCCATATTTGGGCTCACTCTGGGAGCTTGAATTGTAACTTAGTTCGAAATGAGGAATTTTCTTAAAAAATCTTCTTCTTCAGATCCAGCAGTCAGAATGTTTTGATATGTGGTGTGTAGCATCCTTGGGGAGGGGGGGGGGGGGGATTCAAGTTTGATATTTGGTATGCAGCATCCTTAGGGGGGGTAAGATTCCAGTTTGTTCAAGCCATGTCCCTAGTTCCATAAAATTTGTCTCTCCTGACTTCATTCCTTTGTAGTGTTGATGAACCATGTCTAACTGAATGTGACCCCAAATACTTCTTTGAACCACTTTGGCTGGTGAGCGATTAAGGCTCCTTGGGGCCTCTTGTTTCATTTTTTATCTCAAAAACATAGGTCCTGACCCTCATTGGAACGAGCTCGTTCCAATGAGGGGTCATAACCTATGTTTGTGAGACAAAAAATGAAAAAAATTAGTTATTGAAGAATTTATTTTGCAAGTGTCGTCTGCTTTTCATGTTAGGTAAAAGGATAAAGGCATATAGATTGCATTGAGAATTACTTGGGTGGCATTTACTGGTTTTGCTTTGATTGAAGTTGAATTGCTCAATAGGAATGGAGCCTACAAAGAAACTTGCATCTTGAAATTCTCGCTATTTTTGGGATTCCTCTTTGGAAAAATACTACAGGTTCTTAAGAAATAGTGTAATTAATGAAGCCACTTTCCGCTTTGTGGAGGCAAAGTTGCCAGCCTATTTAGTATCAGATTTTTTTTTCAAAATTACTTTTATATATTATTTACGAAGCTTGGTCAGGTAGGATATTTTAACCCTTTACCCAACGTAACGGCCAAAACCGGCCAGTGTTATTCTCAAAAATCGCGAATTAATTTTCACTATTTTTTTCATTTTTTGTCTCAAAAACATAGGTTATGACCCCTCATTGGAACGAGCTCGACGAGCTCGTTCCAGTGAGGGGTCATAACCTATGTTTTTGAGGCAAAAAATGAAAAAAAATAGTTATTCAAGAATTTTTTTTCCAAGTGTCGTCTGCTTTTCATGTTCGGTAAAGGGTTAAATAAAAGGACATTAGTCAATATATGCATTTCACGAGGCACACACAAAATAGCTGGCTTTTTTATAAGCTTCTTGGTTGATAAATTGTATAACTTGCTTTTTCAAAAACATTTCGTACAGATATTATTTACTTTGGTGACTGGTGCATATTTTCTTCAAAAATACATCGGCAAGTTTCTGAACATAGCAAGTTTCACAAACATAGCAAGTCCTTTTGCAATGACCATACACAACAAATGAAAACTTGAGAAAACATCCAACCAGAGTCTCTCTCAAAGTTTGATATTTCTATGTTAACCCTTTACCTAACATGAAAAGCAGATGACACTTGCAAACAAAATTCTTGAATAACTAATTTTTTTCATTTTTTATCTCAAAAACATTTGTTATGACCCCTCATTGGAACAAGCTCAATGAGCTCGTTGTTGAGCTCGTTTCAAAGATGGGTCATAACCTATGTTTTTGAGACAAAAATTGAAAAAAATAATGAAAATTAATTGCTGATTTTTTGTGAATAACACTGGCCGGTTTTGGCCGTTATATTGAGTAAAGGGTTAAATTGATTGTGGAGGCTGGTTCTGGTAGCCTGTACAATGGGGTCACCCTGTTTATTACTGCAAGCCAGGTAAGAAGGCTCCAAGTCTGAAACATGAGCCTAGTCATCAGTGTTGACTGACCTAGCCCACAGATACTTTTATACCCCCTGCAATGAGTTGTGGTGGGGGAGGGGTGGGGGGTGGAGGTATACTGGAATCATCTTGTGCGTCCATAGACATAATTTTGTCTGATGATTTTCTCAGTCATCTATGGCAGGGTTTCCGCTAGACCGGCTGCGGGTCCGTCGACCGGACCCATTCCCCCCGCCGATCATACTATGATCAGTCAGAAAAGCTGGTGGTTAAAATGTCGAGTACAATGCTGTATCATAACGGCACTCAGGATCATTTGTTTCTACGTAATATAGGCATAATTATGTTGTATACTATGCCTACTATTACTGGCGACAACCTGATACTTTATAACCCTCAGACGAGAAGGGGAAACAAAGTTCAAATCCGAAATATCGCCTATAAAATTTCGGACTCAAATTGCCGTGTTTGGTCCGAAATCACTGGCTTTTATTTCGAGCGATAAATGATGTAATTGCACGTGCATGATGTCACACGTCCACATCATGGTTCTTTTCGAATATTTCGTTCTCTCTGCATTTCCAATTATTTACGTTGGCACGTATCGGGTTGTATAAAAAAAATTTAGGTCAAGCGTCTCAGTCACTGTCAGGATTCGTGGATTTTGTGTTGTTTTGGGTTTGTATTTTTATCAAACCTCCGACTAGATGTGGTATTGTGTGTCCCGTGAGAATTTAGAGAATTGTAGGAGGAAAAAATACATATTTTCCGGTTCAATTATTCAGCATTTTAGTGACCAGAATGCCCCCAGAGACCACCAGAGAGCACCTAAAATCAAAATTTTTCTGGGGGGAGAACCAGACCCCCCGCTATATGCACGTGCCAAAACGTGCGGCAGACGCCTTTGGTATCTGAGTTTCACTTTCTTTAAACTACCGGACCCACAAATTTTCCCCTAGCGAAAACCCTGTCTATGGACCAATTGAACCTTGGTATGAATGTTCACCATCATGGGGACCTGAGCACCTGTGGTTATAGTTTGGTTGGATTATTTGTGCCAGAATTATGCCCCTTTTCAATTTGGAATAGCAGCCAGATAGGCCTGAATTTTGTCCGGAGATTTTCTCAAATGGTTTTTGTCGGTATGGACGTTCACTACAATGGGAACCTGTGCACCTGCAATTACAGTTTCAATCAGACTTTTTTTGCTAGAGTTATGCCACTTTTAGTGTTTGAATAATCATGGGGGGGGGGGGGGGGGTATAGGTTACAAGTTACAGGACGTTTACTTTCCAGGTATGGCGTCATGTGAGGTGAAGTGAGATTAATATTAGGTGAGGCCGAGGCTAATATTGATCGCTCTGAATCTCACATGACACCATACCTGGCAAGTAAACATCCTGTAAAGTAATTGTTATGCCACCAAATGAATTAAATAATAAATGAAAGATCTGGTTGATTGGCTAAATTAAACAGGTGGCATGATAATATAAATTACAGGACATTTACTTGCCAGGTATGGGGTCATGTGAGGCGAAGTGAGATAAGTATTAGGCGAGACCATAGACTTGATTGTGCTGAGCCTCACATGACGCCATACCTGGCAAATAATTGTCCTGTAACATATTTATCATGCCACCAAACAAATTAAATAATAAATTAAAAGATCCGAACCGCTTCATTTTGAATATTTATCAGGAAACTGTCTTTTATTTGCACGAAATTTGGTGAAAACTTGAGGTGGGAAAATTAATTCGGTAACAAAATGGCACCCTGCAGAGGGGTGTCTGAGCTCATACATGGTCACTGGCAGTGTATGGACTCAGTCCAATAGCCGGTTCCCCATTGAATAACCTAATATCACATATTCCACTGAAGCTATTAGAGCATGTTGATTGGTCAAATTAAACAGGTGGCATGGTAAAGGCCCATCTGGGACAGTCACACCTCTAGTTCTGAAAAAATGTCAATCTTATAACAATTCATGCCTGAAATTCCTAAAACTGGTTCATGTACTCACGCACTGATATTTCTTAGATCATTTCGCTATAGTTATATCTCCAGTTTCTGGGAACTTCTGCCTTAAAAGTGTACTCGGGATGTTCCAGTTGGTATGAAAAGCTAATTTTTTGCTTAGAAAGACCCTGGATCTTTATCTATCCATGTGTACAAGCTTGGACATAAGCAATCTGTTATTTGCAAATTGAGGTCCATATCGGGTGAATTTGCTGATGCTATCCCATACAGTGGTCTAGAATCCGCCAATATGTCCTCCAGGTAACTTTTTCTGTTTAGGCTGGAGACTTTTGATTCAGAGTGTGGTTCACAGAGGGTAAATTTAGTAACACTACCTTGCAGTGCAGAGTAGATCACCAAATTGACCCTCTGGAAACCTCATTCTGCAGATGACAGTCTGCTTATTTCCAGGCTTGTATCGGTGATACACACTCTTAACTCAACACATGGCAATATGAAGTAAGAGGGGGAGGGGGAATTGCCTGCAGACAAATATTTATCCCTCCCCTGCCCCCCTCCCTCCCCACTTCATTTAATCTGGTTATGTCTCTGCTGGGAATTGTGATGTGCAGGGGAGGGATTCTACTAGAAGCGAATATTCATTGATAAAAATCATTGGCGAAATTTGAACTGCAGTGTCCACAATTCATATTATATTGAATTATCCAATTATTTGTAAGTTGAGCATTCTTCGTGAAGAGTAATAATAACCATGAAGAGTAATAATAACCGTAACTTGATGTCTTTTGTTCTTGGATTTCAAGTCCAGATAGTATTATCAAATAACATTTCCTTCTTGATTGTTTATTATTGAGAGAGATGGAGTAATTAAAGCTGCAAAATGTATCATTAAATCATACATCATTGACTTATTGATGCCCAAGGTGGTATCATTTCAGTGTGATGGAAAATGTCAGGAATTATTACAGATAAAAAACGTTCATCCTTATAGATTTGTCACCTTTTGATACTAAATATATATTTCTGAAAGTGACTATTGTAAGTCGCTCTTAAAAAAATTGATTACATTTAGTCATGGCCATACATAAAATCACCATTCAAATTCTGCTTTCCACTTGGAACCCTGGGAAGTGAAGCAGTCTTGTTTCCTATAGTAAACAAGTTATGCTTGACTGGTAAAATTGGACCTGGTAATCAATGCCTGGGGTGGAAGTCCTGTAATGTGGGCAGCATTGGAATAAACAATCAGCTAAACTTAACTTCATTCAAGTGGTCCTGATATACCCAGAAGGATAGAACAAGAGGCCACAGGCCTCAAGATGTATCCTTCCGCGATTGCACAAGTGCCATATCGATTAACCCATTCACAGACACATGTTGTTCTGTGTTTATTACCTGTCTTCACATCAATAAAAAACATTATTAGAATTTACACTCCGCAATTCATTTGACAACTACCAACAAAAAACACTTTATCGTCAACCAAATTTGCGAGGGACGATTTTTAGCTATCGCTAGCAGTTCAAATTGTAATTGCGGTGCATGATTTGTGGAAAATTCCATTGAAATTTTGCTTCATTATAAAAATACTTCAATGATTTCCATTCCGCACATGTGTGCGGAACTGATTTTCATTTTCCACATGGTTTATTGTTGCTGTAGATGGGGATATCATAGAGCGGGTGTGTAATAAATAGCCATAGATGCTGGAATTGACTTTAAAAACCAATAAATAAATTTAAATCCTGTTAATTTTGTCCTTTACACATATGTACTAAATAGTCTGTGATCATTGTAACCAGCTCATTGAGCATGTCACAATTATGTGTCTGAAACTATGTTTTGCTAGCAAATTCTGGTGTAAAGTATCATGGACTCTTTCAGAAACAGAAGCCATTTTTGCTGTCCGCATATTTTTTCCATGAGATATGGCCCTTAGAGTGTATGAAATAGCCACTTTTTTGTCTGTTCACCTTGTATCTCAGATTTGGGTTGTCGGATCTCAATGAAATTTGGCAGGCAAATTGCTTATGGGAAACGCTTTTAAACAAGTCTCTTGTGATGTTTCTTACATTTCACTTTCTAGAGTTTTCCCCCTTTTACAACTTAGAAAGATTTTTTTTGCTTAACTTGACAAAGTTAAGATAAGCTATTGCCATCACCAGTGTGGAAGTCTGTGAGTCTGTTCACAGTTTCTTTAGCATAGGTTACACCACGTAGTTCTTGTCTCATCATCGCTAAATTTAATGTGCAGGTTTGAGGTCATGTCTTGATCAGAACATCCCATTTTGGTCGCGATCGGTGTACTGACAGTTGCACGGGTTTGAAACCCAAAAACCTTCAACACAGTCTACAGGTCATATTTATGAAGGGATTTCATTGTAACTTTGTAGGATGGTTCCATATAAAATCTTAATGAGAACATCCGATTTTGGTTGGGTTCAGTCAGCCATGTTGGCTGCAGGGGCACGTAACCTAGATTCCTTTAGCACAGTCTACAGATTGCATTTATGAAGGCATTTCATTGTAAATTGGTACGATGACTCGGTATAATGTCTAGATGAGAAAGTCCTATTTTGGTCATGATCGGTCAACCGTGATGGCCACATGGGCATAGGACCTAGATTTGTTTAGCACAGTGTACAGTTCATATTTATGAAGCGATTTCATTGTAACTTAGTTGGATGACTTGGTATGATGTCTAGATGAGGCTGCCCTTGGTCACGATCGGTCTGCCGATACTGCCACTTGGGTGTGTAACCTAGATTCCTTTAGCACTGTCTACAGGTTGTATTTATGAAGGGATTTTCCCTGTGGGAACCCTGGGAATGGAACTGGGTGGTTTATTTGTTTTTTGGTTTGGTTCTTTTTTTTCAAAACTGAAACCGAACCGCTGCCTTAACAAAAAAACGAGACTTTCGGTTTCAACAAACGCTGTGCTGGTTATGCTTACTTTGAGAGGATTGACAACAAATCCCACCCCCCCTCCCCCCCCCCCCCCCCCCAAAAAAAATAGTGGTTGCAAATTTCTTATATCTTAAACGATATCTACAGAACCACCACCAGAAGATATATGAAAAATTAAAAAGACTTATGTAAGAATCCACACATGTAATTCAAGAATAGTTAAGTAAATATAATGAACCGGGCACAGCCTGAAGCTCACTCAAATTCGACCAAATAGGTATTGAAAGTTTCCTGAAAATATATGGTGTAAAAGTAATATAAATTATCTTTGACCCCAAATCATCTGCACACGCCGTGTAATAAATTAGATTGGAGGTAAACATAAAATTTATTAAGTTTTGAAACCTGAAAGTTCACATGGGAAAAATGACGGGTAAATTATGTTAATTAGCCAACTTCTGGCATGTGCCAGAGATAATGCTGTGCATTGGCAGTTCTGTTTTTTGTCAACAATAAAATGCTTAAATTAAAATAGAACATATCCTGTTAAATGGATGGCAGGTAAGTATTGAAAGTTTTTCAGCTCACCTGACTGAAAGTCAGTGTGAGCTTTTGCCATCACTTTGCATCTGTTGTCCGTTAACTGTCGCAACTCGGTCTTCTCCTTCAGAACCACTAGCCCAAACCCAAACAAATTTGACATACAGTATATTGGAGGTTTCTTCTTTCCAGTTTGTTAAAATGAACTCTGTGCCCCCACTGGGGTGGGAGTGATGCCCCAAAAGCATCAATTTCTCCTGAAATCTTCTTAAGAACCACCAGTCAGAATGCTGTGATATTTGGTATGTAAGCTCCTTTGGTACTCAAGATTCAAGTTTGTTCAAAGAAATCTTCTCGGTCAATATTTGGGCTCGCTCCGGGAGGATCCCTATTTTGTGCCCTGCCCAAAATTTCTATTTTCCAAACCGAGAGGCCGATTTGTACCAAATTCCTATGAGGTATTATCGTGTCCTAAGTACTTGATTCATGCCAAAAAAAAAAAATTTCCCACTGCCCCAAGGGAACCTTAGGAACTAAAAATAGAAAAAAATTCAAATGCCCATATCTCCAAAACTGCGCGGCACTGAGAATTCTTATTTGGTGTGGAGCTTCCTCAGGACCAACAGAATGGAATGGGAAAAAACAATTGCTATCGGTTTTATCATGGGCTACTTTTTTTGGGACTTTGAAAAAGTGCTGAGTCAGCATTTTTTAACACTGTGGGTAATGGGAAAAACATTTAAGACTACCTTTCTCCCAAACCACTGCTCCAAAAGCTTTCAAATTTCACATATAACATCTTTGGAAGATTGTTTCACATGTTTATTGAAATCAATTCCCTGGGTCCATATTTGAGCTCTCTATGGGATCCCAAATGTTTAAATTAGTGCAGTATGAGGAATATTCCTTAAAAATCTTCTTCTTCAGATCTACCAATAAGAATCCTTTGATATTTGGTATGCAGCATCCTTAGGGTGGTGAGATTCAAGTTCGTTCAAGCCAAGTCCCCGGGTTCATATTTAGGCTGAAAATTTGGGGTCCTGGTCCGGACTTAGAAATTTTTTACCAAAATCCGGAAATGAGTTTTTTGTTTTTTTATGCATTTCGGTCAATTTTAAGACAAAATTTTTTATTTTTTTTACACTGAAAGTTTGGGGTCCGGGTGGGAATCGAGCAGTTCTGACTTTAAGGAATCATGCAGTACTGCATTTCTGTCAGGTATAAACTGTCAAGTGTCAACTCTGCATTCCCAATATGCAGTTGTTATAATCAACACATGTTTTCCCACGTGTATTTTGTATACACAACAAATCCCAAGATGCAATATTGCAAACTTTCAAATCCCGTCATGCAGCTGTCTCCCTTCAAAAACATCAATTGCCTGTCTTGACTGAGATAACATCAATGTAGGGATCAGCCAAGAGGGTGAAGTGAAGTTGGCGATATCTTCGCTTTGGCACCATTCACTTTGTCCAATTTCTATGCTTGGGCAAAATCAAAGTGAAAAATGAACCTCTACAGTCAAAATTAGGAGAGATATTGTGAAAACATTGGAGTGAGTTACCAACAAAAGTGATCCGTATATTACAACTTACTTCAGTAGTAGTTATCAAAATCACAAGAAATATCATCTGTGTTCCTTTTATTCCACTGTCATTTGAAGCAGGAACCATTAAGAAACCGGTGCAGTATATTTTGAAGCGATATGATAATTACCGAAATAAGCACAACAATTGCATATTATCCACCAAAGACAGGGTGAGAGATCAGCGACTCCTTAAAAAATAAGGAAATGTTGATTTTTGCTAAAAGGTAGCTTTTCTTGTAAATGTTTGCATCTTGACAGGGACCCAAATCTCACTGACATAACAAGGCAGATCCCACCAGTGGTGGAGCCATGGTTTGAAATCCTGGGAGTCCATGCTGGTGAAGAGTTTCGGGGGGTGTGGGGGGAATCTCAGGACTGAAGGTACTGTACTTGTACTGAGGGCAGGAAATCAGAAAGAATTTTTTTCAAATGTTGGGGTAGGAGGAGCAAGTGGGATTGGAGGAGTGGGGGACTGGGCTCTCTAGATATGAGTGTTTGACAGATCTATTGACGTATTTTGAAATGTTAAATTAAATTCTCTTCTCAGTATTTCTTTCTTTAGAAATTTCTCTTCTCTCTTAAGAGCTCACTTCTCCCTCCTTTTCGGGGGAGAAATCACTTCTCCCTAAAATTAACCCCAAGGCTGGCCTCTGACACAATGACAATTGAAAATACTTGCAGTTCACTATTATTTTCATTAAAACACCCCATGATTTCAACTTGAAAAAAAAATTAACTCTTTCACTACTACTGTAACACAGTTGTCAAGTGGCTTGTTCCATCCATGCACATGCACACAACTACTGCTACAGGGCTGGAAATATGTCCATTAGCTGAGAAGAGTGGTGAGCACTGAGTAACATGGGTGACTCAGCATGTTGTCAAAGCCTCATGACTTGGATGACAGATACAGACACATTTTATGTGTACTAATGTACCTTAAAATGTGGATTTTTAGCTCACAACTTTGGCGAAGCCAAATTTGAGGTATTGTCATGGCCTGTCGTCCATCTGTCCATCTGTCCATCCGTCGCGCCGTACACATGGCTCGGGCTAGAGGCCGTATTTATGAACCAATCTTTACGAAACTTCTTGGGTACCTTTGTTATCACCGTGAGACGAGAACGAGTGTTTTGGGGTCCGGTCCAAAATTTAACACGGCCGCTGGCAGCCATTTTGTACCAAAATTAGGTGCAATCAGATTTTTGTGCAGAACTTCCATATTGAAGCTCTGATTTGAACAATTTGTTTTATGAATGTTTAGTACCATGGGATACATCGCATATAATACGGG
Source organism: Pictodentalium vernedei (assembly GCA_031216915.1). Taxonomy (NCBI): domain Eukaryota; kingdom Metazoa; phylum Mollusca; class Scaphopoda; order Dentaliida; family Dentaliidae; genus Pictodentalium; species Pictodentalium vernedei. The sequence continues at coordinate 771,361,593 of CM062296.1, forward strand.
TTTTTTTCTCGTGCGTACATTATGCAAATTAGACTAACTTTGATTTATTTAATGTTACTTTCAGCACTGTAGGTGCAAATGCCAATACGGCTTGGGCTAGAGACTGTATTTATGAACCGATCTTTACGAAACTTCTTAGGTACCTTTGTTATCACCATGGGACGAGAACGAGTGTTTTGGGGTCCAGTCCGAAATTCAAGATGGCCGCTGGCAGCCATTATGTACAAAATTAGATGCAATCAGATTTTTGCGCAGAACTTCCATATGAAAGCACTGATTTGAATAATTTTCTGCGTGAATGTTTAGTACCAAGGGATATATCACATATAATACAGGTTTTTGTCTTGTGCATAAATTATGTCAATTAGACTAACTTGGATCTATTTAATGTTACTTTCAGCACTGTAACTGCAAATGCCAATACGGCTCGGGCTAGAGGCCGTATTTATGAACCGATCTTTACGAAACTTCTTGGGTACCTTTGTTATCATCTTTGAACGAGAACGAGTGTTTTTGGGTGCAGTCTGAGATTCAAGATGGCTGCCGGCGACCATTTTGTACCAAAATTAGTGCAATCAGTTTTTTGTACAGAACTTCTGTATGAAAGTTCTGATTTGAATAAATTTCTGTATGAATGTTTAGTAACATGGATTACATCACATATAATACAGGTTTTTTTCTCGAGCAGAAATTAATGCAAATTAGATGAACTTTGATTTATTCAGTGCTACATATACACAGTAAGTGCAGATGTCAATACGGCTTGGGCTAGAGTCGGTATTTATGAACCGATCTTCATGAAACTTCTTGGGTACCTTTATTATCACCTTGGGATGAGAACGAGTGTTTCTGTGGTCCAAAATTCAAGATGGCTGCCAGTGGCCATTTTGTACCAAAATTAGGTCCAGTCAATTTTTTTTTACACAACTTCTATATGGCTCAGGCTAGAGGCTGTATTTATGAACTGATCTTTACGAAACTTCTTGGGTACCTTTGTTATCACCGTTGGACGAGAACGAGTGTTTTTGGGTGCTGTTCAAAATTCAGGATTGCCACCAGCAGCCTTTTTGTAGCAAAATTAGTGCAATCAGTTTTTTGTACAGAACTTCTGTATGAAAGTTCTGATTTGAATAAATTTTTGTAGGAATGTTTAGTAATATGGAATACATCACATATAATACGGGTTTTTTTCTCGTGCAAAAATTATGCAAATTAGATGAACTTTGATTTATTCAGTGCTACTTATACACTGTAAGTGCACATGTCAATATGGCTCAGACTAGAGTCTGTATTTATGAACTGATCTTCACGAAACTTCTTGGGGTATCTTTGTTATCACCTTGTGATAGGAACAAGTGTTTTGGGGTGCCTTTGTTATCACTGTGCTAAGAGAACAAATATTTTTGGGTTCAGTCAGACCCACTCTGATACTCAAAAATTTCTTTTCTAGTTTAGCATCTAACTATCACCCCACTTTTACAATACTTTACCTATATATTTGTTACAGGCTATGGTCATCATTTATGTACAGTCTGTTACAATACTTTACATATACCTTTGTTATCAGGTCATTACCCAGATGTTTGTCATTGCTGTGTCACATACTATACATGTACATGTCTTAAACAAGTTGAGCTACAGTGTCATTGACACTTTCATTACTATATATTTTGAAAAACCAAAAACCAAGTTTTTGTACAGAACCGAAACCAAACAGAAATACAAATTTCAAAACTGCCCAGCCCTACCCGGGAAGTGAGGCAGTGCTTGTTTACTGTGGTAAACAAGCTCTTTTACTGGTAAAATAGGACTCAGTCACCAATACTTGGGGTGGAAGTTCTCTAAAATGGGCAACATGGGTAAAAACGATTGATTGAACTTGACTTTATCTCCATGTTGTGGTCGTGATTACCCATTGTGCAGAAATATGTGACCTTAAACACCAATAAATAAATAAATAATGAAGAGATTTCATTGTAACTTGGTAGGATGTCTCAGTATGATATCTAATTATTTCATTCAGTAGCCCTGTTTTGGTTGAGATCGGTCAACCATGAGAGCTGCACAAGTTCAAGTCATAATTCCTTTATCACAGTCTACACCTCTTATTATTTTTGTAGAATGCATAAACCATAAGGTACAGATCTTAACATATTGTCAGTTGTCACAATTCTTGTCTTATTTTATAATCATTTCACAAACATGGAACATCCTTTCTTTTTGTATGATGTCCAGATGAGAACATCGTAGTTTGGTCACAATCTGTCAACTGTGACAGCTGTGCAGGTTCGAATCCTATAGTCTTTATTTACCACAGTCTACAGGTCATATTTATGAAGCAATTTCATTGTAACTTTGTAGAATGACTTGGTCTGATGACTAGATGAGAACATCCTACATGTATTTTGGTCTAAATTGGTCATATTGGTCAATGGAGAGGGCCTATCGAGCCCATATTATTAAATCCTTCGACACAGTGGCAGCCTACAGGCCCTTTCTATGGGGTGATTTCATTGCATCTTGGTTAAGTGACTTTGTTTTGTGATGTCCTGATGGATTTCTGAATGAATTTCCAGATGAATTTCCCATTTTGGTTAAGATCGATCAAGCATGAGAGCCATAGAGGGCTCCAGGCCTCAGACCTAATTCTTCTACTATACTCTGCAGGTAGTTTTTTTTTTAGTGATTTTTCCTGTAACTTGGTAACTGTGGTTGACATAAGCTAACTGTGAGGGCCACATCAACCCAGGCTTCAATTGTTTAGTACAGTCTACACCTCAAATAATTCTTGTTCAAAACATAGCATGTAGGGTACAGAACTTAACATATTCTCCATTATCACAATTCTTGTCTTATTTAATAATCCTTTCATAAACACTGAACATTATCCTTTTCATCAAACACCACACAGTCAAGTTAGGCTGCAGTGTCATTGACACTTTCATTATGTTAACCTGCAGTGTAGGACCATATGAAGCTTCGAAAATCAATTCAATCCAAAATCATTTTGATTTGATTCAATTCAGTTTCAATTGTGCAGAATTTTAAAATCGTCAAGATGTTCTCAAAATCCTACCAAGTGCCTCTGCTTGAACACTTCTATCATCAGGTCTCCTGTTTAGTGGAGACCTGATGATAAACGAAGAGTTCGAGGAGGTTCCACTTCTGAAACTACCTTGTTTGATTCTAGTATATTTCTCTTTTTTGATTGCCTCGCCCAAACAGACGAGTCGCTGTTAAATACAATACGAGAGTGGCAATATTGATTGTTGTAAGAAGATTCAATATATACAATTTGAAGAGCTGCGAGATTCAATTTGAAATCTTCTGCCTTTTTTGACTGGGAATTCAAATAGTCCAGGCCTGTTAACTGGTTGAGGGCTAGATTATTTTTGGTGGTCTGAATTTGTTATCCAAAATTTGTTTTATTTCAACTTTTTGGAGAGTGCCTACAGCACTCTCCAATAATTTGTAATAAAACAAACTTATATAAAAAAATATTATTTGCATTTGACTAAATATGAAACACGAACAAGGAAAACGTTTGCTTACCTTCCTTTTTGGAAATCCCTGATAGTGGCTTTTTGCATTCAACCAGTTGTGTTGATAAATTACAAAATAGCGAGATTTTTTAGCCCAAATAGTGTGATTCTGATTTTTATAGTGCATAACCCTTTACCTAACATGAAAAGCAGACGACACATGCAAACAAAATTCTTGAATAACTATTTTTTTTTCATTTTTTTGTCTCAAAAACATAGGTTATGACCCCCCTTTTTCAAACGAGCACAATGAGCTCATTCCAAAGAGGGGTCATAACCTATGTTTTTGAGACAAAAAATGAAAAAAATAATGAAAATTAATTGGCTATTTTTATGAATAGCGCTGGCCGATTTTGGACGTTACGTTGGGTAAAGGGTTAAAGAGGAAAATTATTGAATTTAATACTGAAATTCTGTTAAAATGCCTAATTTTCTGGCTTATTTATCAAAATTTTATTCTGGAAAATAGTGAGTCTCTCTCTAAAATAGTGGGACTTAACATATCTGGAATCGACCCAAAGTTTAGATTTGCAAGTCCTTATTGGAGTGATTTAGATGTGTTGCAGCATGGTACAGTTTGAACAGGCCACAAGTCTGTTATGTATTGCCCTGCTTTGTTTGCTCCGAAAGTACTGTAATACTGATTTGTTATTCATTGTGATTAGAGCTGTCGCAACTATCATTTTTTGTAATCGAATAATCGTGACCAGTAATCGACGGTTAGTCGATTAATAGTCGCTTCCCATGATTTTTTAGCAAATCATTCTTCTGTTCGTAAAACTCTGAAAATGACAATGGCACCAGTGTGTTCAGACGAAGTGGGGTTGTGGGAACAACAAATCGGTCCCGACTGAAGCTACATGTAGTCCAATCTTGGACCCACAGTCCGTAATATAATTTTTGGGGTTGGTACGTCCTGTAGGACGTACCAGCCCCAAAAATAATATTACTGACTGCGGGTCCAAGTTTGAACTAGATTGAAGCCGATGAATTAAAATGAATTTACCAAAGAACGTTCCTGCATATGTTTCCTTTCTGCAATAAGTTTCTCGAAATTTTGAACATTGAGATCTATGCATTCCCTCGTCAGTTGTTAAAATTGGATATTAGTCTGAAGTTCCGAACTTTGAGAAGTGATCTGACGTTCTGACTTTCATCATAATTTTGTCACTTCCACACTTTGGGTTTTCCAATGGGTGCATTCGTGTGTACAAGACTGGAGAAATTCAGAAGAATCTATTCTTCTCGAGTAACTGTGAGTGTTCTTTCTTACACAGTCAGTGACAGTCGTACAGTCTTCCGGATATGAATGTTAACTATGGTTAGATATTTAAAGTTATTCACCTTCATTGATCATTCACCTCACAAAACAATGCAATTTAGCCCCGACGTGTAGTAGACGTGTACCACCTTGAAAATGAACGACGATCGACTAAAAATAAAAAACGTCGACTACTTCAATAGTCGACGGTTAGTCGACTAATCGAATAATCGCGACAGCCCTAATTGTGATGTGTTGTTTTACGGTTGACTGTCTTATTTTATATGAGGCAAAGTGTTTAGGTTCTAATATTAAAGGGTTGAGAAAAAAATACACCATATGAACTATATGGAAAGGGTTACTGAAAAAATAACTGCCAGTCTTTTACAAGTAAATGTTGATTCAGTAGAATAAAAAAGATTACCACACAGTGAGTTGGTCATTCTTTTTAAAGTATAAAAAATGCAGTCCTCAGCACAAACTGGATAACCTGTTTCAAACTGGAATTAAGTTTGTCTTTGTACTCCATGGGTTGAACAATATGTTGAGCAATAATTAGCTCTTTTATTATGACTTGACTGATCTTGCCTGTGAGGAAGCGTTGCCTTAGTGATTCAGCTTTGCACACCCAGGTAGGTTTGGCATGAGAGAAGAATTGATCCGCATTATGCTGTTGAGAGTGTCAGTCAGGTGCAGTTATAACACACATTGTTACTTTGTGAATGAGGTGTGCTGAGATCAATATGTTCATATGTATCTGTGGAATAATAGACCAACAACTGGGTTAATACAATGATTTTATGATGACATTGCAAGAAATTAATTGTTGTATATTTTGACCTTTATCCGATCTCAGGGGAGCGCAAGAGGTTGCTTGTGTAGTGGAATCGACCTATTGGATATTGTTTAATACAATAATCCTGTTAATTGCAAATACCTTTCAGACACAAAACTTTTGTCATATTCTTAAAACAACAAATTTGACCCGTTAATTGTCGCATGTAAGTTGTATGGTAAATCACTCTTAACCTTTTACCCAATGCACAGGATATTAAAAAATTGGTGAAAAAAACCCAAAATTTCAATAAAACTATATCATGTGAACCCTCCCCCCCCCCCCCCCCCCCCCCCCCCCCCCCACTGGAATGAGCTCAAGTCTCAGGCTTCCTCTGTACAAGTTTGAACATTGGCTTTCTCGGGTATAGCAGCATCTGATCATGAAATATAATCTTTTAACAAATGCTCAATTTGTAAATGTTACAAGGGTTTAATAACAATTGTAATGATCTATCATTACCCATGGGAATCCCGGGAAGTGAAGCAGTGCCTGTTCACTGCGGTAAACAGGCTCTGTTTTACTGGTAAAATAGGACCCAGTCACCAATGCTTGGAAGGTGCAAACCCTCTCTAAAATGGGTAACATGGCTTATTAACGCTCACGTCTGGTCTTGAGTTGATAACCATGTTGTGGTCATGATTAGCCATTGTGCAAAAATATGTGACCTTAAACATCAATAAATAAATAAATAATGATCTATCGAAAAATTATTTTGAGGAACCCTCATCCCCACCCCCACTCCAATTTAAAAGGGTTAAATGAATTTAAAGAAGAAATTTTTTTTTTTTTTTTTTTGGCAAGCAGTTTCAACATACCATATGTGACCCATGAACTCATTCCGATGAGGGGTCACATGATATGATTTTGTTGAATTTATTTGCAAAATCTTTTTTTTTCAACTGCTCAGTTATATTATGTTGGTAGATGTGGACGATTTGTTAGATAATGTGTTAACACTCAGTACAAGGGTGGATCTGTGCGTACATGTTTTCCCTATTTTCATGCCTGTGAATTACAGTACAGTCTCCGTGGACTGGTAGTCATCCACATATGTCTTTTCCAGGTAATAAAAATCAGTAGCAGTAAAATTTTAATTAACCCTCTGCACACTGATGTCTAAATATCAAAATTTCAGCGTGCAGATTTCTCCCATAATGCAACTGGGAAATTAACCTATTCAATCTTGTTTGACAGAGCTCAATGAGCTCTGTCAAACAAAATTAAATTGGTTGAACTCCTAGTTGTATTATGGAAAAATTTGTGGCATGAAATCTCAGGACTTTGACATCAGAGTGCAGAGGGTTAATGAAGCCCCAAGTTGTAGCTGGCGCTTCATTAATTACATTTTTGATGATTATTCCTATAATTATTGTTTGGAATCTAATATTGTTGCATCCATGGAAATATTACCCACCTGTGAAAAGTGACCAGTCCACGGCGGCTGTACTATATGCATTCATGTTCAAGAGTATATGTTGGAATTTACTCATTAGAAAAGCTGCAGAATTGAAGCAAAACTATCAATACATTTGCACTATGAACGTCAGTCAGTATTGACAGCACACTAGAGAGGGTGACATCAATTTGTTATACAAATGTTTCTAATGATTTAGATAAACTGTCCACTTAGAATGTAGTTAGAAACCATGAAATTCAATTTCTCGATAATTTTGTATTCTCTCCAGTATATAATTGAAACAGTTCATGCGGCACTGCAGAAAAGCTTACACTAACAAACAGATAATTCAGCTTGATTAATGACAAAGTGATAATTGTGTTTAAGCTTAGCTACCCTTGCAAGACTCATTAAAACTTTCTAATTCAAATGTTTCTGATTGAACAGGTCAGTGGTTCATGCTGAGTAGCTTTTTTTTAAATTTTCACAGAAAGTTCGAAACAAAATCAATCACTTAACTAAAGAAGCAGATTTTACTGTGATCAGTAAATTTGAGTCTATGTGAAAATGGTGAAAGTATCAGAACTAAACTATGTAGAAAGAATTTATGGAGACTAATTTTCAGGAGTAAAATATATTTAACTCTTAACCCGCCAAGTACCGGTATTTTTAAAATTTTTGTCAGCAAATTTAGTCATGGCTGCTTCAAAGCCGCCATGATTAAATGTGTTGGAAAAATTCATGTAAATTTAACTAAAGAAATCAAATGGCCAAAAAGTTCTTTCAATTTACAAGGAGAAAATTTGTCCAAATTATTCTTATTTCAGTGGCAGAGATTTTAGGCTCTGGGCAGGAATATCCACCAGTAGCATGCAAGGAGTTAAAGAAATCTCAAATATGTTTTTTGTGAACATTTAAAGATTTTCATACAGGAATCCGATAAAATATTTCAAGAAACTCGAAATACCTTCTATGCACCATATTTAATGTGTTCTTAAAAGGAATCAGAAATGGATATTGAAGAAGTTGGAAATACATTGGTGTATACTGCATTTGAAGTGTTTCATGCAAAAAAACACAAATGATTTGCAGACAAAACTGATATTCTGCACTGAGTGACCACAACCATTATATTTCAAACCTTGGATTGTTCCCAGGTCAATATCCCTAACGAGCAAGTGTTTTCTGCTTTCAACGTTTGAGGAGGGGGGGGGGGGGGAGGGAGAAGAAAACACAAAAACAATAGTCTGTGTGTTTCACATAGACTGATAATGTCAGTAACTCAAAAAGAACTTTGGCGGGTGTCAAAATAAGTGTATTTTCTTTATGGACCTTCCTGTATGGTAAGAGCTCAGGGGTCTTAATTGGAAACTTTTGAAGTGAAGCAGTACTTGCTGATTGTGTAGGCAATTGTTACATTACTGATTTGCTAAGACCCAGTTACCAAGACCTGGTAGTTCTAGTTGAAATTCAATAGAAGTTCAAAATATTGGCCCAGGTCACAGGTTTCCCAGTGGTCATAAAGTGCATTTTTTTCAGAATTTCGGGAAATCTCCCTTTTTTCCTCCCAATGCATTCCAGAAGTTTATACATGTATTTCTACACACAGAAAAGTATGCAAGTGTATTTCATCACTCCAAAAAATGGGTGGAGCAAAACATTTTGAAAGTGTGTCATTTTCATATCCAAATAAATTACTGAGCCAATTAATTTTTTGTCTGCTGACATAATAAATATTTTGCAGGAACATTTAGTAGATGGATGTGGTGTCATGTGAGGCTCACTTTGCTTAACATGACACCATATCCGACCACTAAACATCCTGTAACTTATAATATGGGGTTTCTGTTGGCCATTATTGTTGGTGTATTCCTTGGTCCTCAGTTACTAGTTACAACCATTCATTGGTTAATCTATCAGGCTGGCATAATAAAATATGACTCGGGTCAACAATGCCTAAGGTGTGAGTTCTCTAAAATGGGCAGCATACATTTAAACGATTGGCTAATCTTGACTTCATTAGTGTCATGGTCACATTGCCCCTCTATTTTGTCAGAGTTGTGCCCCTTTTCATCTTAGAATGCTTGAATTTTGTCCAGAAAATTTCTCTATAGGTCGATTCCTTTGAAACTTGGTATGGATGTTCACTGCCATGGGAACCTGTGCAACTGTGATTATAGTTTCAATCAGACTTATTTTTGTCAGAGTTGTGCCCCTTTTCATCTTAGAATAATCATGGCAGCGGGGGGTTTGGACAGGCCCATCTGGGACAGTCACACCTAGTTTTTTCAGTTTTTCCTAGAAAATGCTGCATTTGGCCCTCATTAAAATGTGCTCAGTCAGCTTGTTCCTTTAACCCTTTACCCAATGCAGACGATATCAAAATTTATTATTTTAAATATCATTTTTTCAAATTTTTAAAAAATTTTAAAAAAAAACCATATCATGTGACCCCTCATTGGAACAAGCTCGTTCCAAAGAGGGGTCACATGATATGGTTTTGTTGAAATTTTTTGAGAAATAATATTTTTTCTACTGCTGAATTTGCATATTACGTGGGCGGATGCGGCCGATTCGTTGGGTAAAGGGTTAAAAAGTTATAAGCTCATTCCAATGAGGGTCACAAGTTATGTTTTTATGCAAAAAATGAAAATGTTTAATTCATCTGGATATATTTTTAGCTCACCTGAGCGAAGCTCAAGGGGAGCTTTACTAATCACTTTCTGTCCGTCGTCCGGCGTCCGTCGTCGTCCGTCCGGCGTTAACTTTACATTATCGACTTCTCCTCCTAAACCACTAGCCCAATTTTATTCAAATGTTGGCTAAATGTTTATTACCTAATGCCAATTCAGATTTGTTCAAATGAAGTTGCCCCTCCTCCTGGGTGGTGCCACGCCCCCAAGGGGCACCAAAATCTTTGTAAATCTTCTTCTCATGAACCAGCAGTAGCAGAGACTTGATATATGGTGTGCAGCTTCCTTTTGAGGTGTAGACTCAGATTTGTTCAAGAGAAGTTTGTGGGGCTATACTTGGCGTCGTTATGGGAGGGGCAAAATTTTTTGCCCCGCCCAAAATTTCTATTTTCCAAACCGAGAGGCTGATTTGAACCAAATTTTATGTGAGGGCTTATTGGGTCATGAGTACTTGATTTATGCAAAAAAAAATTTTCCCGCAGCCCCGTGGGAACCGCAGGAGCTAAAAATAGAAACAATTTAAAACGCCCATATCTCCAAAACTGCACAGCACTGAGAATTTTATTTGGTGTGCAGCTTCCTTAGGACCAACAGAAAGGATTGGTAAAAAAAAATTGCCATCGGTTTTATCATAGGGTACAGTTTCGGGACTTTGAAAAAGTGCTGAGTCAGCACTTTTTAACACTGTAGGCAATGGGAAAAACATTAAAAAATCTTCTTCTCCAGATCCAGCACAGAATCTTTTGATATTTGGTATGCAACATTGTAGGGTGGATCTGATTCAAGTTTGTTCAAATCGGCCCCCTGGGTTCATATTTGGGCTCAGTATAGGAGCCCGATTTCAAACTTAGTGCATTTCAGGCAAATTTCTTAAAAAATCTTCTTCTCCAGATCCAGCAGGCAGAATCTTTTGATATTTGGTATGCAACATTGTGGGGTGGATTTGATTCAAGTTTGTTCAAATCGGCCCTCTGGGTTTATATTTGGGCTCAGTATAGGAGCCCAAATTTGAACTTACTGCATTTCAGGCAAATTTCTTTGAAAATCTTCTTCTCCAGATCCAGCAGGCAGAATCTTTTGATATTTGGCATGCAACATTGTAGGGTGGATCTGATTCAAGTTTGTTCAAATCGGCTCCCTAGATTCATATTTGGGCTCACTATAGGAGCTTGAATTCGAACTTAGTGCATTTCAGGCACATTTCTTCAAAAATCTTCTCCAGATCCAGCAGGCAGAATCTTTTGATATTTGGTATGCAACGTTGCGGGGTAGATCTGATTCAAGTTTGTTCAAATCGGCCCCCTGGATTCATATTTGGGCTTATTATAGAAGCCCGAATTCAAACTTAGTGCATTTCAGGCAAATTTCTTAAAAAATCTTCTTCTCCAGATCCAGCAGGCAGAATCTTTTCATATTTGGTAAGCAACATTGTGGGGTGGATCTGATTCCAGTTGTTCAAATCGGATCCCTGGGTTAATATTTGGGCTCAGTATAGGAGCCCAATTTCGAACTTAGTGCATTTCAGGCAAATTTCTTAAAAAATCTTCTTCTCCAGATCCAGCAGGCAGAATCTTTTGATATTTGGTATGCAACATTGTAGGGTGGATCTGATTCAAGTTTGTTCAAATCGGTCCCCTGGGTTCATATTTGGGCTCAGTATAGAAGCCCGATTTCGAACTTAGTGCATTTAGGCAAATTTCTTAAAAAATCTTCTTGTCCAGATCCAGCAGGCAGAATCTTTTGATTTTTGGTATGCAACATTGTGGGGTGGATCTGATTCAAGTTTGTTCAAATCGGCTTCCTAGATTCATATTTGGGCTCACTATAGAAGCTCGAATTTGAACTTAGTGCATTTCATGCAAATTTCTTAAAAAATCTTCTTCTCCAGATCCAGCAGGCAGAATCTTTTCATATTTGGTAAGCAACATTGCGGGGTGGATCTGATTCAAGTTTGTTCAAATCGGCCCCCTGGGTTTATATTTGGGCTCAGTATAGGAGCCCAAATTTGAACTTAGTGCATTTCAAGCAAATTTATTAAAAAATCTTCTTCTCCAGATCCAGCAGGCAGAATCTTTTGATATTTGGTATGCAACATTGTGGGATGGATCTGATTCAAGTTTGTTCAAATCGGCTTCCTAGATTCATATTTGGGCTCACTATAGAAGCTCGAATTCGAACTTAGTGCATTTCAGGCAAATTTCTTCAAAAATTTTCTTCTCCAGATCCAGCAGGCAGAATCTTTTGATATTTGGTATGCAACATTGTGGGATGGATCTGTTGCAAATTTGTTCAAATCGGCTCCTTAGATTCATATTTGGGCTTACTATAGAAGCTCGAATTCGAACTTAGTGCATTTCAGGCAAATTTCTTAAAAAATCATCTTCTCCAGATCCAGCAAGCAGAATCTTTTGATATTTGGTATGCAACATTGCGGGGTGGATCTGATTCAAGTTTGTTCAAATCGGCCCCCTGGATTCATATTTGGGCTCACTATAGAAGCTCGAATTCAAACTTAGTGCATTTCGGGCAAATTTCTTCAAAAATCTTCTTCTCCAGATCCAGCAGGCAGAATCTTTTGATATTTGGTATGCAACATTGCGGGGTGGATCTGATTCAAGTTTGTTCAAATCGGCCCCCTGGATTCATATTTGGGCTTAATATAGAAGCCTGAATTCGCACTTAGTGCATTTCGGGCAAATTTATTAAAAAATCTTCTTCTCCAGATCCAGCAGGCAGAATCTTTTGATATTTGGTATGCAACATTGTGGGGTGGATCTGATTCAAGTTTGTTCAAATCGGCTTCCTAGTTTCATATTTGGGCTCACTATAGAAGCTCGAATTCGAACTTAGTGCATTTCAGGCAAATTTCTTAAAAAATCTTCTTCTCCAGATCCAGCTTCAGAATCTTTTCATATTTGGTAAGCAACATTGTGGGGTGGATCTGATTCAAGTTTGTTCAAATCGGCCCCCTGGGTTTATATTTGGGCTCCGTATAGGAGCCCAAATTTTAACTTAGTGCATTTCAGGCATATTTCTTAAAAAATCTTCTTCTCCAGATCCAGCAGGCAGAATCTTTTGATATTTGGTATGCAACATTGTGGGGTGGATCTGATTGTGATTCATGAACGTATTTATTTGTAAAGTTGATAGAATCTTAGACAAAATTTGCAGAAAAGATCTACTATAGAAGGGGTGGTATCCAGTGTGAACCGTTTACCCAAATCTAACAGTACTAATGCATTATTCACACAAATCTCCGTTCAAATTTTATGACCCCTCATTGGAACACACGCATTCAGCTCTTTCCAACAAAGGTCATATGCCATGTTTTCGAGACAAAAGAATAAAAATTTTAGTTATTCATGAAATTTTTAGGCAACTGTTGTCTGTTATTCACATTGCTTCATGAAATTTCAGTACTTTTAGAAGTTACCTCAGTAATCAAGGGTTAATTCCCCTTAATTAAATGTCGCCTCTAAAAAACAACCACTTTGCATATCTTACCTTTTTACCAGCATAACTGCCAAAACTTGTCAGCATTCTTCGCAAAAATCGCTATTCAAATTTTAATTTTTGTCTCTTAAACATACATGTACTTATCGCTTGTAAATACCCCATTGGAATGAGCTTTTTGAGCTCATTCCAAGGAGAGGTCGCACACCATGCTTTTTGAGTCAAAAAAGCAATTTTTTAGTTATTCCAGAATTTCGTACGTAAAACACAGCTTTATGACTTCACATTAAAATGACCTCTCTAAGCTTGTTCCAATCAACATTCACGCACTATGTCTTTCACACAAAAAATATAATTTTCCATTTATTCAGGAATTTTGTTTGCAAGAACACTCTTACCCCCCCCCCCCCCCCCCCCTCCCCCACACACACACACACAAACACAAACACAGACACACACATCTAAAAGTTCGGCAGCAAAAAAACAGTTACTTCAATTTTTAAATGCATTATAGGAACAACTTGCCTAATCAAATTTAAATACTTTTGCATCATTCTGTATCTAGAACAAACCATTTACCATATCTTTACGCAAAATTCTCCAGCATCATTCACAAAAAAACACCATTATTTATATATTCACATTTCTGTCTCAAAAATATACCTGATCTTCCCATACCCCTATTGGAATAAGCTGTTTGAGCTTGTTCCAATGATGATAAAAAAAACTAATATTTTGGAAAATTTGTGAAAATTTTTGTTTTCTTGCATGCAAATATGTACATGTAGCACATGGAAGATATCCACAGTTGGGAAGAGATGTCCAAGGCTATCTCTTCACATTCCTTGTTTGTGCTTCATGCTAAACCAGTTTGTCTGCAGAGATAAATTTGCTTTATTAAAAATCATTGGAGATTGGCCACACACCAATGATTTTAAATAAAACTAATTTTAGGTAACAAATGTTGAACTTCAAACAAAATCTATCACTCAACCAGTTAATGTTGATGAGGCATGACATGGTGAAGGTGACCTAAAATACTTCTTAGAGTCACTTTGTCAGGTGAGCGATTAAGGCCACGTGGGGCCTCTTGTTTACAAGTGTCATCTTATTGACATGTTACATAAAGGGTTAACTCCAAACCAAAGTATTTTCAAAATATTTTTTTATCAAATCTAGTCATGGCTGCTGAGAAGATGACTAGATTTGATGAAAAATTCATCTAAATTTAACTCTGAATGGGCCCAAATTTTATTTCAGTGGCAAGAGGAATTCTGTCTGGGTTAGGAAAATCTGCTTGCAGCAAGCAAGGAATTTAAGCAGCCCAAACAGTTTCAAAGTACTCAGAAAAATGACTGATTTCAACAATCTTTAGTGCCCCTACATAGTCTCATGACAAAGATTTTATGTCTGGACGAGAATAGTTTTGTATGCAAATGCTTTCCATTATGAACTCTCACTGATTGATCCGAACCATTCTCTCGTTTTCTCATCACAGCTTGTAATATACGCAGGTTTCAAGGGAAATTAGCCCTATTGTGTTTCAAATGACATTGTTAACATATCCATCCATCTTTTACATTTTAGGACAAATGCATGTCAGTGCTGAAGACCTGTGGCTTTCCTTGAGAGATGAATCTAATTACAGACTTCTCAAAGAAGATCTTGCCATTCCAAAAGAACTTAAGGTATATATGCTATAAACCTTGTGCCAAATCAATCATGCAAACAGATCCAAGAGAATATAGAAAACCCACCAAGCAACTTTTTTTGGTTTCAAAACGTCGTTCTTGATCCTTGATTGGTATTTGCTCTTTAAACTCATTTCAATCCACCTATCATGAACAGGTAATTTTGTCAGAATCTTTCATTTTTTCCAAATAGATCTGATGGTCTATTAACTCTTTTCCAGCTGCAGGCTGTATTTATCTGGCCAGTATAAATATACTGTTACCCAGTAAAGATATGTTCCTGGTTATTGTTGACAAAATAAACCCTTGTAAATAGAAATAGGAGTAGTTTTCTCTCAAATCACTTCTTAATATCACACTTTTTTAAAATTTCTCATCAAATCAAGTCATGGCTGCTTTACAGCAGCCATGCCTTGATTTTATAAGAAATTCAAGAAAATACTCAGCAGATTGAGAAGTAAATGAAACAAGCTCAATTTTCTCATTTCATTTCAAGTCATGAGCTGTGTTTGTGGAGCAGAAAATTAAAAAAAACAAAAGAAAAGAGGGAAACATAATTATTTATAACTACACTTCCTTCATGTATATAGATTTGACTGGGAGTGAAGTGGCTACAGAATTGGACTTCAAACTGAAAAGGTTCATCGTTTGATCCCCACCAGGGATAACTTCATTGTGTCCTCAATCCTGATTGCCCAGATGGGGGCACGGTGGAGCAGTGTACAAAGGCGTCCTGCATGTCAATGGTGCACTTGTCTTCAACCAGTGCTTCCCTGCTTGTGTGGAGTTAGTATGTTGAGAAGTCTTGCAGTTGCTTGCCATTGCTTGGTGGTTCTCACTGGGTACCCCAGCTTCCTCCGCCCATAAAGCTGTCTGACACAAGGTGACCCTGGCTGTCAAAAGTGTCATTACCCCCCCCCCCCTCCCTCCCCCCCCCCCCCCAAAAAAAAAATTTAAATAGATGTTTACTAACTTTAGCAACAGACCTGTGTCATGGGACATAATACATTCACATTTTCTGATAATTAAATGACTTTAAGCTCTAATATGTCTGAAGAAGCGGAGTTTTTTATGTGTATCCACAAAATACTCCATGTTAAAATTTTTTTTTTACCATTATCCTTTTGTTCTTGGCTATTGTTGCATAATTTATTATGATGGTATGATGTTTTATATGTTCAAGCATGTGCAGATTAGCCTGGTTATCTGATCAATTGTTGGAAAGAGCTCTTTGGATTAAGCTCGTTCCAATGGGGGGGGGGGGGGGAGGTCATAACCTACATTTTTTTGAGACAAAAAATGAAAAAAATTTGTTATTCAAGATTTTTTTTTGCAAGTGTCGTCTGCTTTTCATGTTAGGTAAAGGGTTAATGAGCCTGTAGACTAGAAAATTGAAAATTATGAGTGAATACTTTTTATTCGGGTAAATCATTGATTTTTTTCTTAACTTGACGAAGTCAAACTCAGCTGTTTTCATTGTGCATGCAGATGTCTGTGCATCTGTTAGTCTGTACGTTTGGTCACAATTTGTTCAGCACAGGACACAACCTGCAGTTCTTTTCCAATCATCACCAAAGTTCATATGCATGATCAGGTTCATTCCTAGAATATGCTAGAACGCCCCATTGTGTTCATGGTCGGCTGCCCACAATGGCCATCTATGATTTCAGCACAGGCTACAGGTTGCATTTATACATTATTTTTCTAGAAACATGACATGTTGATTTAGTATGATAAGTAGATGAGAACATCCATTTTGGTCATGGTTAGCCAGCCATAATGGTGCCATGGTGGCCATTCTGGCCACCAAAACAGCCTACAGGTGGTAATTATTCACCCTCACCCTCCTATCTCAAGCGTGATATCACCATTGGACCTGGACGAACACCAATTGACCTCTGAATACATTCCCGAAGTTCATACCTGTATTAACCATAAAGTGCACATAGTGCTCATAGCCTATAATTTTGAAAGGTCACATTCATTTTTGGTCATCACATTTTGTTCGCATGTCTTTACCTTGTTACCATTTATGGGAGAGTGCCTATCAAGCCTGAATATAAGCAATCTGTCATTTGCAGAATGAGGTCCCCAGAAGGTGAATTTGCTGATGCTATCCCATACAATGGTCCAATTCATCCTCTGGGTACATCTTTCTGTTTAGGCTTGAGGCCTAGATTCAGATTGAGATTCACCAGAGATAAATTTAGTGATGCTACCCTGCTGTGCAGGGTAGCATCACTTAATTCACCCTCTGGGGTCCTCATTTTGCTGATGAGAGTCTGCTTATTTTCAGGCTTGGTGCCTGTAGGCACTCCCTCATAAATTATAACAAGGCAAATCTATACAGACTAAATAATTTTACTTCAAAGATAATATGAAGCACATCCTCTGAAATTGAAGCCTTCATGTTACTGTACCTGCACTTCAGAGTAAGACCCAAATATGGGCTCCAGCACTCTACCAGTTAATTCATTCCCGAAGTTCATACATGTATTTCATCACTTACTTTTTAGAACATGGTATAATGTAAGGCAAAATAAATTGAGACATAAATTTTGACAGATGGTAATGCTGATATCTTTTTGTATGACTTTATCAACTTGGAACCTTCGAAAATCAAGGTGTAACTCATTGGAGGTTCAGAATATGTGCCATGGTCTTTTGAGTCACCTTGTGGTTATTGATTGCATATTGCAGGGATATTTGTATCAAAAGTTAGACCCTTTTTAAGTTTTTTATTTTGACTGGTAACAAAATGTCTGTAATTATGCCACAAATTACTTGACTGCGACATTAGTGAGACAATGCAACATAAATCCCATCAGTATAATAATAATATACTCATTTATATAGTGCCAAAATTATAGTTCAGAAGATATAGAATCATATTCTAAGGTGCTGTACATGATACTGAGCTCATGCAAATATACAAACGGAATATATACAGTATCTTACAGTCCAGAACATCACTTATAGGCTTTTTGAAACAGGTATGTTTTGAGATCTTTCTTGAAAAGGTTGACATTTGACAGTCTTTTTAGGTGTTCTGGTAAATTATTCTACAAGTGAGGGCCAGCAAATGAGAATGACTTATCTCCAAATGCCTTACACCTATGTTTTGGAACATGTAGCAGCATTTTACCATCGGACCTCGGGTTGTATTGACACACATTCTTGGTATTAAGGAGTTCTAAGTAGGCTGGTGACATGTTGTTTTGTGTCTTAAAAACTAATAATAAAGTTTTGAAAAGTATTCTGTACTTGACTGGCAGCCAGTGCATATCCCTCAGAACAGGAGTGATGTGTTGAGATCGTGATATCCTACATACCACTCGGGCTGATGCATATAGTACCATCTACAGGCGAGAGTACTGATATTGTGGAAGGTTGAACAGTAAGGCATTACAATAATCCAAATGTGAAGTTACAAAGGCATGAACTAGTGTTTTTGTGGGGTCTTTGGTGAGGAACTGTCTTATCTGTTTAACTTTGTATAGACCTCTGAAAGCCTTATTGCACATATTTGTAACATGTCTGTCCATAGACATGGTAGGGTCGAAGAAGGCACCAAGATTACGTACACTGTTACTTGCACTGATGGTGGAATCTCCTACCTTTGCTGAATTGATGTCAACTTTAGTGAGTTGTTGTCGTGAACCAATTATTAGGAATTCAGTCTTATCATGATTTATCATTAATTTGTTTGAAACCATCCATGTGCGAATGTCTGAAATACGTGATTCAATAGTTTCTAGAGCTTTAGTTTGATCCTTGATTGATGGTCAAAAAGAGAAATAGACCTGTGTATCATCAGCATAACCATGGACATCAGGCATTCAATGATGTGAACATTTTTGAAATATAGAATAGAAACAGAACAGGACCAAGGCAACTGCCCTGTGGGACTCCACATTCAAGATGGAAGTCTTTTGACAGATTACCGTTTATCGATACATGCTGCTGTCTATTCTTGAGGTATGATGATAGCCAGCTAGCAGCAACACCATTAAGTCCAAAATCAGAATTCATTGTCTCTAGCAAAGTTTTATGACAAACAGTGTCAAAAGCAGCACTAAGGTCTAAAAGAACAAGCAATGTTACCCTTCCAGACTCCATATTAAGGAGCATGTCATTCTGAACCTTGAGTAATGCCGTTTCAGTCGAGTGAAATTTTCTGAATCCACACATGTTGGCCGGTAATGGAACATGCATATCACAATGTAACATTAGTTGGTCAATTGCAGCTTTTTCACACAGCACAGAGGCGAACGATAAGTTATTTACTGGTCAGAAGTTTTTAAACACAAGTGCTGCACCCATTTTCTTCAGAAGAGGATTAACAATTGCTATATTTTTATACTGTACCAATAACCCAGACATAGCTGGTGCTAACTCGTAAAATATAGGGCCAAACACAAATTTTGCCCCCCAATCCCCAAAATTTGCATCTAAAACCAAAGAAAACATGTCCTGAATGGCCCTCCACACTTCACCTCTACTGCGCATGCGCAGTGTCAAGGACGTTCCGAAATTGGCGCCATTAAACATTCTAAGTTTGGCCCTTCATCAGTTAACATCTGACTGATCTTTGTGCTTGTAAATCTCAGTTTAAATGATGCCAGACACATAAATATTAGTGAAATGGTGATTCTAAGGAGGATAGAGAAGGAGGAGAGGAAAAATGTGTGACAGAATATTATCAGGGCTGTAACTTAAAATTTTTTAATGAAATTATGTTAAGTTACCTATTTTCGAGGCAGCAGCCATTTTGTTGTCATTCTGATTATTTAGTTACACTGATTTTTCAGTGTTTTCCTCTCTCCCTTTCCTTTAAGTCCCCCCTTGCTATTCTCCCATGCTTTTGGCATAGTTTCTGTAATTATTATTACTAAATTTTCTTGGGAGTTTTAGCTGAATAACAGAATGAATTCTGTTCTTTTCCCCATGTTTACGTCTTCACCTACGGTTGGTTAGGCGTTGTGTTCTGCATCTACCATCTGATGTTCTGCAGTTTCTTCCCTGGAAGTCTCTGTTTTGCATCAGATAGTGTATTTTTGGTAACTGATTCCGGGCCTGGGTGCCTGGAGTCTTATTTTAGTGTTTTTACATTCATTGTTTACATTTACAACAGCCCTCTGTGTGAGGGGGGGATTTCTTGAAAATAATATCTTGATGTTATTTTAATCATAACTAGATACATTATTATTGTTCGTAAGTGTTGAATAAATTGTTTAAAATATTTTTAAAATTCTTGTCCACACTTAGGCTTGAGATCCATTGGGGCTCAACGTTACTTTTCAGAAACTTGGGCTGTTCTGAAAAAATATTTTTTCAAAATATTTTGATTTCAATTATTTTTTCTATATTAATGGATCATATTATTATTATGTATTTTGATTGCCAGGGGTTGGTGCGAGTACCAGGACTTATTTTCTTTTCACATTGAAAGGATTTTGATCAATTGTAATAAGAGGAAGTCTTCCTCTGACTTTTATAATCATTCTATATGTGGTCAGTGTACTCGCATTAACTCCTGTTCTGTATCCTATGATTTCGATGACAACATGGGAAGCGTATGTCACGGTATGTTAGTGGGGAATTGGACACTCCGGTCCTTTCCCCGCAGGGTCACTCTACTTTATCAATTTCTATTTCAGACGATCAAGATTAGGGTGATGTATCTGTGATGTCTTCCAACAGTGTGCCTCCGTCGTCACAATTAATGAAGGGCTAACGGAAAAGTGCTCATGTAAATACGCCAGTTGCCTAAGAGGACCCTAGTAGGTTCGACGGCCTTTGACGTCCGCTAGCTCGCCCGGTGTAGCGTCCATTCATCGAATGGTTCGGCAGCCGGGTTCGTCCGTTGCGGTCTAGAAGGAGTTTTGGGGTGATGCGAGCACTATAAATCAACCAAATGCACACCCAGTGACGGCGGATTAGAGGGAGAATGGAGGAAGCCTTTTAGTCCGGTTCATAGCTCGTTCTGGTCCATCCGGACGGCGAGCGAGAGAGGCCCCTCTCTCGTACAACAACATCTGGCCCCAGATGCTGTGGTACAAAATGTTTCGCATTCGGAGCATACGTCCGTCGCTCGGGACGCTCCGACATATAGTCAGTCCGGAGTAGACTGTCAATAAGGCTTCCTCATTCTCATGGTAGCGCACACGACCGCTCTTGGCTACGTGACCTCGGATATCCAGTCAGCTTCGCCAGTCAGAGAATCATCGGCGACCAGGTCACACCATCCGGTAGCCAGGGACACGAGGCCTGCAGACTCCGGACGTTCGCATAGGAAAGTGTGCGGGAGTCAACGTACACGGAGCTTCCGGCGGCAATGCATCGTAAGACCGCAACTGCACAGGCCTCGGGAACGGACGTGCTTTCCTAAATAGCACAGCTTATCGCAGCATCCCAGCATCAACTGAATCTGTCGCATATTTTTTATCCGACGATGCTGGGTCGGGACGCTCCGCGGAAGCGGGTACGGACGTCCGAAAATTTCATCCGGTCCGACGGGATACCGAAAGGGATTTGGAGGATTTCGAGCTTTCCCTTTCGGAACAACATATGCTGTTGTGTATGTCATCTGACTTGATCTTCTACAGCTTCTTTCGTCGGACCAGAATGCTGCGATGCCGGATAAGAAACTGATAGTGTCGGTGGACTTAGAAATTTTTGGTTCGGTTCAGGGACATCGTCCCTCAGTTCCGACATAGTCCAATAATGTCACACAAACTTTCGAATTATTGAACGACGCTATATATATTATTATTATATGCTTGCTATAACCAAGCATTTCTGGTTTCTTGTTCGCAAAGTTACGGAGATGTCTTTCAAAAGTGTGCCTCTGTCGTCATAGTTAATGAAGAGCTAGCGGCAATAAGTGCTCATGGAATATGTTTATCGCCTAAGAGATCCCTTGTAGGATCGACGGAGTGACATTCGCTAGCTCACCCGGTGTAGCGTACATTCATCGAATGGTTCGGCTGCCGGGTTCGTCCGTTGCGGTCTAGGAAGGAGATTTGGGTGATGCGAGCACTATAATTTCTTTAGTGCTCACCCAGTGACGGCGGATTGAGGACAGATCGGAGGAAGCCTGTTAGTCCGGTTCCTGGCTTGTCCAGGTCCGTCCGGGCTGTGAGCGAGAGAGGTCCCTCTCTCATTCAACAACATAGGGGACCGCATGTTGTGGTTCAGATATTTTACATTCGGAGCATATGTCTGTCGGTCGGGACGCTCCGTTATATTGACAGTCCGAGAGACTGTCCATAATGCTTCCTCATCCTCACAGCAGGGCACACGACCGCACATTGGCTACGTGACCTCGAGTATCCGATCAGTTTCGTCATTCAGTGATTCCACGGCGAATAGGTCACGCCATCCGGTAGCCAAGGGACACGATTCCTATACACTCTGTTCGCTCGCATATTGGTAGTATGCACGGGGTAACGATCACGGAGCTTCCAGCGGGTAGGACCGCTTCTCCTCAGGCCTCAGTGACGGACGTGCTATCCGAGTTAGCACAGTTGTTTCGCAGCATCCCAGCAATCGACAGTTTCTTACTCGAATCAGGAATTATCTGACGGCGCTGGGTCGGTGCGGTCCGCGGTTGCATCAGGTACGGACGACCGAACGCTTTATAGGGTCCGACAGGATGGCGAAAGGGATTCGAAAGATTTCGAGTTTTCCCTTTCGTAGCATCGGAAGCTGCCATTCATATCTTCTGGCATTATCTTCCAGTGATTGTTATTTCTGACTACATTGCTGCGATGTTGGATAAGAGACTTATAGCGTCATTGGACACAGAATTTTGGATCGGTTCAGGGACATTGTCCCTGACTTACTGACACAGTCCAATAATGTCATTACAACATGTGTTTTATTTTTCGACGCTATATATGCATATAAGCCTGCTACCAAGCATGATAGTTTAGTTTCTTGTCCGCAATGCTCATTTCTGCCGTTTTATCATTTATATGAATAATTTATTTTGACAGAGCAGGGCATACCGAGAGTTCATATGCGTCTAGACGGCGTGGTTAAAGACTGGAAATATTCTTTTTCGCCGTCTATGTCTTTTCCAACCACAATGTTGGAAACGACAATGATGTCTAGTAGACTTAACTTAAGACGCTTTATCATACGTAATCCACCTTACTGAGGCGTTATCATTACGTCTTCAAGAAAAGATTTACGGGATATTATTCTCAATGTGATTTCTTTTGAGGGCAGTAGTTTGTTCACGTATAACTCCGCCCTTCAGTGACTGATTGGAGTTGGTTAGACGTGACGCAGCCCTAGCTACATCCACGCGCGTGGATAGTAAGGTGAAGAACTCTCTCAGAGTCGCTTCGTTCTCGGAGAAGCCTCTCTTCGACGGCAACTTTTCAGCAATCCATGAATTGCTCGATTTACACATTCTCTTGTCTATCTAGTGTTACAAGAGATTCAGACTGGGGCAAACATTCGGTGGTTGACTCAGAGAGTGCCACTGCAGTTGCCGGATCCGAGTGTTATAGTTATGACGGTTGCCAGTCAAACAGATTGGGATATAATATTGATCCCAACGGATTTGAAGTGCCAGGGTCTTTGGGTTCCGCAGTCTCTAAGCAAGCAATTATCTTCCGCAGAATAATGTTTTTTAGGCTTGCTTTATGTCATTGCATGAACATTATTCAGAAACGCATGTCCAAATCCTGTCCGTTAATTCGACAGTAGTGGCGTATCTCCGGAACCAGGGAGGCACTCATTCGTTTCCGTTATTCAGTTTAATGGAAAGAATCCGTCAGTTGGTTATAGTACACCAAGTTCTGTTTCGGTCCGTCATATTCCGGGTCGTCTGATTGTTTTACCGGACTCCCGTTCACTTAGGGGTCGCTTGTTGCCGTCAGAATGGACTCTCAACAAACAAGTATTCAATCAGATTTGCTATCTATGGGAGCGCCCAATGATAATTTATTTACGATACAGCTTGCTAATCAATTGCAGACGTATGTGTTGGCTTGTCCGGATCTCTGAGCTAATGTTGTTAACGCTCTATTGATCTAATAGGACGGAATGATAGGATACGCGTATCCTCCGGCGCTGTTGTTTCAGCAGGTATTGCTAAGATAAACAACCACAATACATTTCTGTTGATAGCATCTCTGTCTTCACAGAGACCGTGGGTAATTTACTCTGATGTCTACTGTGGGACTTAAAGCGAAATCTTCCTCAATGAGAGGATCTTTTTTCGCTGGGTAAATCGTGTCATCTTTATCACAACCCGCAAGGTCGCAACCTTCTCGTATTCCGTTGTGTGGTCCGTATTGCATTCTAAGCATTGTACTGGACGAGCTTTGGACGCGATTTCTTACTATAGGAGATCCTCTTCTTCGCTATTCTATGCGGTTAAAGTGGAGGCTCTTCCGTCGTTGGTGTAGGGATCACTATGTTCATATTGTTGATCCCTCCATACTACTCATTGCAACTTTTTAGTATACTTGTTTGACAAGATCTACTGCAGCCTGTTATTATTAAGGTTATAGGTTTATGTTACCTCATACCTATGCACTCTATGATAGTTTACAATTGAGTCTTATGTCTCTTTATCTAAGCGAGTTAGTAACTTTTTGATAAATAGACTTAGAATCTTTAGATTAAATTCCTATATGGAATTTAACTTCGGTTCTTATTTAGCTAAGTAATCATTGGAGCCTCTGGAAACAGTAGTTTTCAAATTCTGACCTTTTAGACAGTAATTCTGTTGGTTTCTCTTTTACTGAAGAGTCAGTGAGTTTCATGCACTATCGATGGATGATTTTCACTTTCGTAGTTTCGGAATCACTACTTCCTTTACTATTTAGGTTGGATTTTTGCATAAGAGTTAGGCTCCTAATATCCGGAACCTATTGTTATTAAGGTCCTTCCATCTTCGTACGGGCATAGGCCTTTACTCTGTCCGGTTAGAGTTTATGGAGTCCCAGGAGTTGGGAACTCTTGCCTCCCCGCTGAGTAAATAGCGCTTACCAGGCACTGGTTATTAGAATGTTTAATGGCGCCAATTTCGGAACGTCCTTGACACTGCGCATGCGCAGTAGAGGTGAAGTGTGGAGGGCCATTCAGGACATGTTTTCTTTGGTTTTAGATGCAAATTTTGGGGATTGGGGGCAAAATTTGTGTTTGGCCCTATATTTTAAGAGTTAGCACCAGCTATGTCTGGGTCATTGGTAAGTATAAAAAATATAGAAATTACTATAAATTTTTTAACTTTCCACGCATCAGGCACATATCCTTTCAGCAGAGACATGTTGATCATTTTTGTGATTACAGGAACCAAAGAGTCTACACATGATTTGACAATAGATGTTGGCATTGGGTCGAGTTGACATGAGGCATTTGAGGATTCTTTTATTAATTTGGTTACCTCATGGATTTCTGAAGGTCGAAAAGTTGAAAGCTCTTTTTCTGATGGTCTCTGTTTGATGTCAGTTTTGTCTACATTTATGTTCTTATTTTTTCCTGAATTAATTTTATTTTTTGGATGAAGAATTCGCCAAATTGATCAGCTAGCTTTGATGGATCATCGTGTGGTGGAAATGACATACTTTGTTTTTCTGTACACAGATTTTTGACAACTTTAAACAGTTTTTTCTGTCACCATTACAAGCTTCAACACATGTTGTGTAGTAAGATTTTCTGCAATCTTTTAGTTTGTTGGAGAACTGATTACGAACAGCCTTATATGCTGCTTCCTCGTTGTAAGATTTAGATCTTTCCCGCTTTTGCTTTCGACGATTAGCTTTCAGAGTTCTCAGTTCATCAGTAAACCAGGGTATACTTGGGCGAATAATTAATGTTTTTGTTTTCAGAGGGGCATGCTCATCCAGTAGAAAAGACAGTGTGTTGTTGTAGGATTTTGCCAGATCATCCAGGTTAGCACACTAAAAATTACACAAATCTGATTTTTCGATGTCACATTTAAGCTTGTTAATGTCAATTTCATTGAATTTTCGGAGTGTTACTTCTTTACGTGTCAGTGATGGTTTTCGAACACATAGTGTGCACTCAACAAATGAATGGTCAGATAATCTGGATGGAATTAATGGCTCAGAAAGCTGAAAGTCATTACTACATCTTGTGATGATAAGGTCAAGCGTGTGTCCAGAGGTATGAGTAGGCCCAGTAACCAATATTCCATAAGGTTAAGGTAAGATACAGTGTCATTAACACTTTCTTTGATAATCTCAGGGATAAATAATGGAAAATCATATATATTCTGAGAGGTGTCAAAAGAAGATGTTGTGGTCTTGTATGGTCAATGGAGAATGAACAACATAAAAACCTGAAAAAACTTCTGCTTTACTACAAAAATAGTATCTGTTACCCAATGCCTTGAGTATGAGTCCTTTAACTGTTAGAGTGCTGGAAGCCCATATTTGGGCTTTATTCTAAAGCGCAGTCTCCACAGCTTAAACTCTCCCTATTTTGTGGAGGTGCTTCATATTTTCTTTGAAGTATTATTATTTTGTCTACAAGGATCTGCCTTGGTGCAATTTATGGGAAAGTGCTCTTTCCCATAAATTGGAGTGAGGCAAAGACTTGTGAACAAATTCTGACAATCAAAAATAATTCAGCACTCTACCAGTTAACCTGGTCAGCAGATGATTGGCTAAACTTGACTCTGTGTTTGTGTTGTGGTCTTGATATGGACATTGTTGCTGAAAGTGACCTTAACCACAAATAAACAACTTCAATAGATTACATGAATGGTACCCTTAGTATTGAACTTGTGCCAAAATGGGTCTTTTAGCAGAATTTTTATGATTTTTAAACACCCACTCTCAAAGAGAATGGGTGATACACTGGATTACAAGTGTTTGTGCATCCATCTGTGCATTCTTTTGTGCATCCATCCATGAATCTGTCCATCTGTCTGTGCTGTGATACCTTGGATGTGAGTGGATGAATTCAGTGAAAGTTTGTATGAGTGATCCTTGGGACAAGCCGCTCCTGCACATTTTATAAAAGAATTGTCTGCATTTTTGCATCAGAGTTATTATATCCCCACAAACCGAAGATTAAGGGAGGGGGGGGTATATAGGAATCAACTTGTCCATCGGCCAGTCGGTCTGTTGTTGTCGGTCCGTTGCACATGTAAACTTGTGGAGCGAACTACTTCCACAGTTTTAGTCACATTTTCATGAAACTTCACAAAAATGATCAACATGATGAGGGGAAGTGTGTGACCTAAATTTTGTCCAGATTGGATTCAAGATGGCCGACTGTAAGCCATATTGGATTTTGCAAAATACTTGTGGCGCGAACTACTTCCACAGTTTTAGTCGCATTATCATGAAACTTCACCAAAATTATCAACATGATGAGCAATGCGTGACATAATCTTTTTCCCGATCGGATTCAAGATGACCGATTGGCAGCCATATTGGTTTTTTTTTTACTTCGAAAAATTTAATGCCCCTTTTCAGTCCCCCACACTAAGCAGTATGCCATGGTGGGGGTATACCGGGCGATAGACCATCTCTAGTGGTCTTTACTTTTGAGTGATTTTTTTTAAAAATCATTCATCGGTCCAGCACTACAGTCAGGGGTATGAATTGCCTTCAGTAGTAGGTCTTGTTGATGTTGAACTTGCATGCAGTTTTCAGTATGATTGCACTAACACAGGCTTTTTCTTTTGCAGAACTCTTACAGTGCCTTTGTCAGACAGTGCCTATCAAAGAACAAAAGGCCTGTAAAAAGGAACTTTTATGCAACTGAAGATGTAAGTTTTTCAGTAATTTCCTAAATTTTTATACCTCCACCACACTTCAAAGAAGTGGTGGCTATATGGTCACCAACCTGGCTGTCCAACAATCCATCTGTTCAATCATCTTTAACCCTTTACCTAACACGAAAGGCAAATGACACCTGCAAACAAAATTCTTGAATAACCATTTTTAAAAAAATTTTCAGCAAAAACATAGGTTGTGATCCTTCATTGGAATGAGCTCATTCCTAAGAGTGGTCACAGGCTATGTTTTTGTGACAAAAAATGAAAAAAATAATGAAAATTAAATGGTGATTTTTGTGAATACTGCTGGCCGGGTTTTGGTCGTTACCTTGGGTAAAGGGTTAATTCTTGCATGTGAAACTCCTTAAACATTTATGTACCATTGTTGATTAAACTTCTCCAACATGACCACCAGCAAGTGAACATGTACATATTCAAAAATTTGGCAATCTGCTATGATTTTAAGCAAGTTATCTCAAACCGAGAGGTCCACAATTTGATCCCCGCCAGGGGAAAATGAATTGTGTCCTTGGGCAAGACACTCAGTCCCAATTGCCCATGTGGGGGCACAATGTCGCTGTGTACTAAGGCGTACTGCATGTCAGTGGTGCACCTGTCTTCAGCCAATGCTAACCTTGCTTGTGTGGAATTCGAAAGTTGGGGAGTCCACACGTAAAACTGTCCAAGGTGACCCTGGCCTGTCATTAAAATCCAATAATAAATAAATAAAATCAGCAAGTTATCTCTCCTCAAACTTAGAATATTTAAAGAAATGGTTAGTTAATTTTCAATTGAGCATTAGTTCAGGTTATCAGAACAAAATGCAGAATGAGGTTATTATTAATTAGTAATTATATCCTCATGGGGAAATGGCGAAATATAACCCTTTCCACAAGATGCATATTTTTGGTTGAGTTGTGTTAACAACCGAGACCTATGGTTTGGCGACCGTTGGTGTGCGTACGGGCTGGCATCTGGGTGGCCTCGCACTGTTAGCGCAATAACTTGAACAAACGTTCTCCGTTTTGATTAATATTTGCCATACAGGTCTGTTTCAATAATATCTCAAAGTTCGAAAATTTGCCTGGCCCAATTTTTCATTACAGAGTTATGGCTTTAATTAGTCAATTTTTACAAATTTTGATCTCGTTGGCACAATAACTTGAACAAAGTTCTTCGATTTGACTAATATTGGGCATACAGGTCTTCTGCAATCATATCTTGAACAAGTTTGAAAACTGGCCCAGCCCAATTTTTCATTGCAGAGTTATGGCCCGCAATTCGTCAAATTTTTTTAAATTTTGAGCTCATTAGTGCAATAACTTGAACAAACGTTCTTTGATTTGACTAATATTTGCCATGCAGGTCCTTTGCAATAATATCTCAAGTGGGTTCGAAAACTGACTCGGCCCAATTTTTTGTTACAGAGTTATGGGCCTTACTTAATTCATCAATTTTTATGAATAATAAAACTTGAACAAACGCTCTCTGATTTTACTAATATTTGCTATACAGGTCTCATGCAATAATATCTCGAGCAAATTCGAAAACTGGACTGGTCAGATTCTTCGTTACAGAATTATGGGCCTTAATTAGTCAATTTTTATGAATTTTTAGCTCATTAGCGCTATAACTTGAACAAACGATCTCCAATTTGACTAATTTTTGCCATACAAGGCTTTTGTACAATTATCTTATGCGAGTTCAAAAACTGGCACGGTCTGCTTTCTCATTACAGAGTTATGGGCCTTAATTAGTCCATTTTTATGAATTTTGAGCTTGTCAATTTTTACCAGTTTTTAGCTCAATGCGATGTCATTTCTGCTTTTCAATAGAGAGTGCATGAAGAAAGTAGCCACAACTCATTGCCTGCATCTCCGATGCGCACCTCTTGTATCAGTTTGTACATACACACTGCTTCTTTGCATGTTTAGCTTCCCCCAGATAGTAGAACTTTCAATGGCCAGGGTTGTATACAGAACAGCTTGTAACAAAATGTCCCATTAGTCAATGTTTTACCCTTGATAACACCAGACTGTTGCCTCATTATGGCCAGATGGCTAAAGCAATCTGGCAAAAATGAAGCAATAATCTGGAATTTCAATGGATG
Source organism: Pictodentalium vernedei (assembly GCA_031216915.1). NCBI lineage: Eukaryota > Metazoa > Mollusca > Scaphopoda > Dentaliida > Dentaliidae > Pictodentalium > Pictodentalium vernedei. The sequence goes on from CM062296.1 coordinate 771,391,352, forward strand.
AGAAAGTAACATGGAATGGTGTATTCTCCTTTCCCTACAAAGGCGGTGACCCATTTGCGGAGCCAATAATAAAGAAAATGTGTTATTATTTCCTGCAAAAAACAGAATGAGGCAAATAATGCTAAACCAAATATTAATTAACCATGGCCTAATATCGATTTCTGTATCAGATTCTTCTGCGCACAACTCCTCCATTTAAGAAGAACTTTTCATGAAATATCTTAACTGATAGAGTGCTGGAAGCCCATATTTGGGCTTTATTAGCTCACCTGAGCAAAGCTCAGGATGAGCTTTACTGATCACTTTCCGTCCGTCGTCGTCGTCCGTCGTCGTTGGGCGTCAACAATCATCTCCTCCCAAACCACTAGGCCAATTTTAATAAAATTTTGTGGGATTGATCATTGGGTGGAACACTCGAAGAATTGTGTTCGAAATCTCCGTCGCCCATCTAATATGGCTGCCTTGGCTGCTGATTGGCAAAAACACATTAAAATCTTCTTCTTCAGAACCGCTGGATCAATTTGAATAAAATTTGCTGGGGATAACCAGTGGGTGGTCCTCTCTCAGAATTGTGTTCGGTTTGTCCGCCCGCCATCCAACATGGCTGCCACAGCTTCTGATTGGCTGACGCTCCACCCCTAAATTTCTATTTTTTGAATCAAGAGATCGATTTGAACCAAATTTTTTTTGAGGACTTATTGGGTCATAAGTATCTAATTTATGCCGCAAAAAAATTTTCACGTAGCCCCATGGGAACCTCAGGAGCTAAAAATAGAAAAAATTAAAATCGATCATATCTCCAAAACTGCACGGCTCAGAAACTTTTTATTTACTGTGCAGCTTGCTTATGACCAATGGAAAGGAATGGTAGAAAAAAATCGCTAACGGTCTTTTTCTAAGGTACTTTTTCGGGACTCTGAAAAAGTGCTGACTCGGCACTTTTTAACACTGAAGGTAATGCAAAAACATTAAAAACTCTTATTCTCACGTCAACAATCATCTCCTTCAAAACCAATGGGCCAATTTCAATAAAATTTTGTGGGCTTGATCATTGGGTGGAACACTCGAAGAATTGTGTTCGAAATCTCTGTCGCCCATCTAATATGGCTGCCTTGGCTGCTGATTGGCAAAACACATTCAAATCTTCTTCTTCAGAACCGCTGCATAAATTTGAATAAAATTTGCTGGAGATAACCAGTGGGTGGTCCTCTTTCAGAATTATGTTCGGTTTGTCCGCCCGCCATCCAACATGGCTGCCACAGCTTCTGATTGGCTGACGCTCCACCCCTAAATTTCTATTTTTTGAATCAAGAGATCGATTTGAACCAAATTTTTTTTGAGGACTTATTGGGTCATAAGTATCTAATTTATGCCGAAGAAAATTTTCCCGTAGCCCCGTGGGAACCCCAGGAGCTAAAAATAGAAAAAATTAAAATCGATCATATCTCCAAAACTGCACTGCTCAGAAACTTTTTATTTGCTGTGCAGCTTGCTTATGACCAATGGAAAGGAATGGTAGAAAAAAATCGCTAACGGTTTTTTTCTAAGGTACTTTTTCGGGACTCTGAAAAAGTGCTGACTCGGCACTTTTTAACACTGAAGGTAATGGAAAAACATTAAAAAATCTTCTTCTCCAGATCCAGCAGGCAGAATCTTTTGATATTTGGTATGCAACATTGTAGGGTAGATCTGATCAAGTTTGTTCAAATCGCCCCCCTGGGTTCATATTTGGGCTCAGTATAGGAGCCTGATTTCGAACTTAGTGCATTTCAGACAAATTTCTTCAAAAATCTTCTTCTCCAGATCCAGCAAGCAGAATCTTTTGATATTTGGTATGCAACATTGCGGGGTGGATCTGATTCAAATTTGTTCAAATCGGCTCCCTAGATTCATATTTGGGCTCACTAAAGAAGCTCGAATTCGAACTTAGTGCATTTCAGGCAAATTTCTTAAAAAATCTTCTTCTCCATATCCAGCAGGCAGAATCTTTTGATATTTGGTATGCAACAGTGTGGGGTGGATCTGATTCAAATTTGTTCAAATCGGCTCCCTAGATTCATGTTTGGGCTCACTATAGAAGCTCGAATTCGAACTTAGTGCATTTCAGGCAAATTTCTTCAAAAATCTTTTTCTCCAGATCCAGCAGGCAGAATCTTTTGATATTTGGTAAGCAACATTGTGGGGTGGATCTGATTCAAGTTTGTTCAAATCGGCTCCCTAGATTCATATTTGGGCTCACTATAGAAGCTCGAATTCGAACTTAGTGCATTTCAGGCAAATTTCTTCAAAAATCTTCTTCTCCAGATCCAGCAGGCAGAATCTTTTGATATTTGGTATGTAACATTGTGGGGTGGACCTGTTTCAAGTTTGTTCAAATCGGCTTCCTAGATTCATATTTGGGCTCACTATAGAAGCTCGAATTCGAACTTACTGCATTTCAGGCAAATTTCTTCAAAAATCTTCTTCTCCAGATCCAGCAGGCAGAATCTTTTGATATTTGGTATGCAACATTGTGGGGTGGATCTGTTTCAAATTTGTTCAAATCGGCTCCCTAGATTCATATTTGGGCTCACTATAGAAGCTTGAATTCGAACTTAGTGCATTTCAGGCAAATTTCTTCAAAAATCTTCTTCTCCAGATCCAGCAGGCAGAATCTTTTGATATTTGGTATGCAACATTGTGGGGTGGATCTGATTCAAATTTGTTCAAATTGGCTCCCTAGATTCATATTTGGGTTCACTATAGAAGCTCGAATTCGAACTTAGTGCATTTCAGACAAATTTCTTCAAAAATCTTCTTCTCCAGATCCAGCAGGCAGAATCTTTTGATATTTGGTATGCAACATTGTGGGATGGATCTGATTCAAGTTTGTTCAAATCGGCCCCCTGGATTCATATTTGGGCTCACTGTAGAAGCTCGAATTCGAACTTAGTGCATTTCAGGCAAATTTCTTAAAAAATCTTCTTCTCCAGATTCAGCAGGCAGAATCTTTTGATATTTGGTATGCAACATTGTGGGTTGGATCTGATTCAAGTTTGTTCAAATCGGCCCCCTGGGTTTATATTTGGGCTCAGTATAGGAGCCCAAATTTGAACTTAGTGCATTTCAGGCAAATTTCTTTGAAAATCTTCTTCTTAAGATCCAGCAGGCAGAATCTTTTGATATTGGGTATGCACCATGCTTAGGGGGGTGGGATTCAAGTTTGTTCAAGCCAAGTCCCTGGGTTCATATGTGGGCTCACTGTGGTAGCCCGAATTATAACTTGGTTCAAAATGAGGAATTTTCTTTAAAAATCTTCTTCATATCCAGCAGTCAGAATGTTTTGATATTTGGTATGCAGCATCCTTAGGGGGTGAGATTCAAGTTTGTTCAAGCCATGTCCCTAGGTCCATATTTGGACTCACTGTGGGAGCTCGAGTTGTAACTTAGTTCAATTTTCTTTAAAAATCTTCTTCTTCAGATCCAGCAGTCGGAATGTTTTGATATTTGGTGGGCAGCATCCTTAGGGGTGTGAGATTCAAGTTTGTTAAAACCAAGTCCCTGAGTTCATATATGGGCTCCCTGTGGGAGCCTGAATTATAACTTAGTTCAATATGAGGAATATTCTTTAAAGATCTTCTTTTTTTTTTTTTAGATCCACTGATCAGAATCTCTGGATATTTGGTATAAGCTTTTCTTAGGAGGAGCAGATGGTACCTGTTGAAATCAATTCTCTGGGTTGATATTTAGGCTACCATGTCAGGTGAGCGCCCTCAGGCCCCTTGGGGCCTCTTGTTCTGAAGTGGAGGTACCACAGCTTGAGGGCTCATATTCAGTGCATGTGCTTTGTATTATCATTGAAGTGATATTATTTAGTCTATAAGGGAATGCTTTGTTCCAATTTATGGGAGAGTGCCCATAGGCACTCTCCCATAAATTGTAACAAGGCAAAGACATGTGTACAAGATTTGATGGGCAAAAATAATTTAGCACTCTACCAGTTAAACAGGATACCACTAACAAGTGATCACGCATACATTATAGCTGGGAGGTTTTGAGTTTTCAGATTTGGTTTGAGTTTCAGTTTGCTTTCAGGAAAAAACCTCAGTTTTAGATTAATTTTTCAATGTGTTTAGAACATGTAGTAAATAATAACACTTTAGACTCTTCAACTTGGAAAAAATCTGCAATAGTTTCTATGTTTCTCCCCTCAAAAAGACTTGTCTGCAAGTATATCTATTGGGTTTAGCCTAACTTGCCTTTGATCATTCTTAGGAGTTCTAGTACGGGAGCAGTTATTAAGCCTATTGAGTCAGAAAAAGCATAAATTAGGGTAACAAATTAATAAAGTTCATCTAAGGTCGCACAAAGTAGATCTTCTGTTTTTCAGGCCATTATTTGTAAAATTGCACGTGGGCGAGCGGTTTTTTATTTTATTTTTTATTTCTGTAATTGTTTCTTTGCCATCAAAAGTTCATGTTCTTGGTTTATGTTATAGGCCTCATAATCTATGGAAAAGCATGGGTGGTGGTGTGCTTTGTCCCTTGAGAGCAAGAAGGCTTTGCAATAGCATTGCAAAGCCTTCTTGCACTCAAGGGACAAGTTTTTAGCTTGGGTAAAATATCGGACATAAACCATTTAATTTTTTTTTTTTTTTTTAAGTTTATATTGGTTATAAAGAGAGCATGTGGCAGCCAAAAGGACCATGCGGGAGGGCCTGAGAAACAGATTTTTAATTTTTTTTTAGGCCTAATCTATCTTGTGCTCCCATTGTCACATTTTATCCCTTATTAGCTCTGCCTGACAAAATGTCAGCAGAGCTTTTCCAATGCTAAGTTGTCCTTTGCCTGTCCGTCGTCATCGTTTTGTTTGTCTCGTACATAATTTCTTCACCACTGAATATTTTTCAATGAAACTTTATAACAATATGTAATATCAAAGGACAGTGTGTCGCGAATTATAATATGGTATGTGTACCTCAAGGTCTCAAGTCCTATGATAAGGTGACTCTTAGAAAAACTTTGACATTTGTTTGTCCGGGCCATAATTTATTAACCACAGAATATTTTTTAATGAAACTTCACAACAATATGTAATGTCGAAAGGCAGTGTGTTGCGAATTATGATATGGTATGTGCCTCTCAAGCTCTATGATAAGGTGACACTTAGAAAAACTGTCATTTGTTTGTCCGGGCCATAATTTCTTAACCACTGAATATTTTTTAATAAAACTTTATAACAATATGTAATATCAAAAGACAGCATGTCGCGAATTGTACAGTATGTTCCCCTCAAGGTCAAGGTCACAGGCCCTATGATAAGGTGACATTAAGAAAAACTTTGGCATTTGTGTGTCAGGGACATATTAGCTTCGCCTGACAGAATGTCAGTGAAGCTTTTTTAATGGCCAAATTGTCTCTCGTCCGTTTGCCCATCCATCTATCTGCCCATCTGTCCCTTGTCCATCCGTCGTCGACATTTTGTTTGTCCAGTCCACATACTTTGTTCTAATCAGCAGATCTTGTTTATACTTGATACAATCATTGCTCATGACTCAAAGGTGTGTCGTGACATTGATCCAAGATCATATCATCAAGGTCAAGGTCACAGACATCAAAACTATTATATTGTTATAGAGCCCATGTCTGGTTCTTATAACTTTGTATGATTGACAAATCTTATTCATAGTTGGTACAATTATTTCCCATAACACAAAAGTGTGCTGCGACTTTGATCCAACGGCATACCATCAAGGTCAAGGTCACAGACAACTATACTTTTATATTGTTATACAGCCCTTGTCTGGTCTGTATAATTGAATCTATGAGAGATCTTGTTCATACTTCATACAATTGTTACCCATAACCTAACCTTGTGTCATGACATTACCCCATTGTCATATCATGAAGGTTAAGGTCACAAGCAGTAACACTTGGATTCTTGTCTTGTATTTAGCTTCCCCTAAAAACAGTGATCCTCAGCAGAGCTGTCTAGGCGGAGACGCCTCTTGTTTACTTCTCAGTTGACAAGTCAGTAATGTGACAATGAGAACACAACATGTTCGCCACTTTGTTTGTTAGACTAAATAATAAGAGTCGATAAGCACCACTAGTCAAGATTCCTCCCAGCTAGATAGTTTCAGCATTTTGTGAACAAACAATGTAAACTTTTCGGTTTTTATTGGGTCTATCAGTTTGGTTTTGTAGACCAAAAAAAATGCCCCACTCTGGCATGTATTTTCAAATTGTTAGTCTGCATCGATTTTAACCAAGTTATCTCTCCTTGAATATAGATTAAATATAGATTCAATATAAATTTCCTGAGTACGTGCACATTTGTCCCTGTCAAATTGCACCATTAGCATAACTCAATTTCTGTAGAAAAACAGCGTGACCAACTCTGTACAATTCTATACTAGTAAATAGAGATGATTAACCCTTTACCTAACGATCGCCCCCATCTACCAGCATAATATGCAAATTGAGCAGTTGAAAAAATTAAATTTTTCAAAATATTTCAACAAAACCACATCATGTGACCCCTCATTGGAACAAGGTCATTGAGCTCGTTCCAATGAGGGGTCACATGATATGGTTTTGTTGAAATATTTTTAAAATTTTTTTTTAAAAAAGTAATTAAAATAATAAATTTTAATATCGTCTGCATTGGGTAAAGGGTTAATTGAACCTCTAAAGTACCTTGAAAGTACTTGAATTTGTTTCATGAAATTGTGGGGGTACCTTGTTAACAGAGTTTAATCTCAGAATACTTGGGGACTTTTAGCGTGCTGACTAATGGATGAAGTTTGATAAAATTTTACATAGTGAAAATGTTGGCAAGTAAATTTTATGTCTGTAAAATATAGATTAGGCCTAAAAAAATAAAAAATCTGTTTCTCAGGCCCTCCTGCATGGTCCTTTTGGCTACCGCATGCTCTCTTTTTTATAACCAATTTAAACTTAAAAAAAATAAAAATTAAATGGTTTATGTCTGATATTTTACCCAAGTTAAAAAAATTGATGAATTTGTCCCTTGAGTGTAAGAAGGCTTTGCAATGCTTTAGCATTGCAAAGCCTTCTTGCACTCAAGGGATGAAATACACCATCACCCATGCTATTCTGTAGATTGAGGCCTAAAACTTGAACCAAGAACATGAACTTTTGATGGCAAAAAAGTAATTACTGAAATAAAAAATAAAATAAAAAAAATGCTTGCCCGCATGCAATTTCACAAATAATGGCCTGGGAAACAGAAGATCTACTTTGTGTGGCCTTAAGGGACTTAATTCTGACTTTCTTTACTGCCTTGAAACAGGTACCCCAAATGCAGTCTTTAGATAAACTTACTAGTTCCATTCCAAATACCTTTTTAATTCTTTCTCTATTACATAGGCATCCAAGACTTGTTTTGGAACAACTGCATAACAACAAGGTGTAGAAAGAGAAAATGTAGTGAAAATGTGTAAGACTCTCCAGGCCTATAAAAGTTAACTCTTAACCCTTTGAACTCGTTAGACCGATTTTTCGGTCCAAGGCATAATTTCGTCTCATTTTTGTCTTATTATAAGAGGTCTTTTCACGAGGCATTGATGATAAAATACTAACTGCCATCTGCAGCCAGACGTCTGCAGGTTGCAGTTACTATTTTATCCTCCCTGTATATTGATATTGGACTGACCCATCTCACTGTATGTGTACACAAAGACGATACCATTTCAGGAAACACGGGTTCAAAGGGTTAAATTTAATCAGGAAAATGATCATTGTTCTTTTTGAAGTATATTTTGCACAAATTTCAGAATACATGCCTGAGTTAAGAGGAAAGATAATTGCAAGAATGATTGTCTTTAAGTCTATATTTTTCTCTAACAGGTACCAGAAATGAATAGGCTACTTGACAAATCCCAGCTGACAAGAGCACATAACTTGCGCCACAAGACAGAAATAATGTATCGGTCATCGCTGACAAACAAGGACAGAACAGAGGTGTTAATGTTCAATAATCCAATTCCAGATCTTAATAACTTGAAAGGAGAGCAGTCTGTTGTTCGCTACATGCCTTCATGGATAGATGATGCTTCTGTAAGTTTTTGAGAATCAGTCCTGTAATATTTTCAAAATGTTCAAGGTGCTGTTATTTTACAAAATTTCTACAGGTAGCAGTTCTATCTGATTTGGCTGTCTGATTGAGAAAATTTGAGTTCATATTTGATAGGAAATAACCTTTACCTAACACACAGGGAATCAAAATTTATTATTTTTATTTCTGTTTTTAGTAAATTTCTTTAACAATTTAAACAAAGCTATGTCTATTGACCCCTCGTTGGAATAAGCTGATGAGGTCGTTCCAATGAGAGGACACATGATGAAGGTTTGTTGAATTTTTTTTTAAATATTGCTTTTTTCACCTGCTCACTTTGTAAATTATGTAAATAAGCTATCTCAAAACATGCAGCCTGTAATGGCTCATCAGTGAATGTAGTTGCCTTATATGATTCAGTTGATAATAACTTGACAGATGTTCTCTACAAGCTGATAAAAGTAGAGCTGGTCAGTTTGTGGATTTTCTGGTTTGGTTCCAGTTTACATAGCAAATCGTAAAACCAAACTGAAAGACCCAGCAAAAACTTGCTGAACGGTTTTACTGTATTTGTGCTACTAGGAGGAAACTGAAATAATGGCCTCTATGGACTCTTGTAACTCAGTGTGTTGGGCAAATGGGCTTATACACCGTGTTCTCATTGTCACATTTTCTCCCTTATTTATTTATCCACTGGATGAGTCAATAAGGGAGAAAAAACATGACAATGAGAACACCACATAGATCAGATGAACTGTAGTATTCAGTTGTTACCATAATTTGTACTTTTTTCTGATTCAGTGGGCTTAACCCTTTACCCAACGCAGACGATATCAAAATTTATTATTTTAATTTTTGTTTTTTCAAATTTTTAAAAAAATTTCAACAAAACCATAACATGTGACCCCTCATTGGGATGAGCTGTTATGGTTTTGTTGGAATTTGGGGAAATTTTTTTTTTTTTTGAACTGCTTAATTTTTAGTCAAGTTGTGACGAAGTCAAACTCGACTCGTAGTTTGATGAATGGCAGGCGGGCGGGTGGGCGGGCAGGCGTAAACAATTGGTTTCCGGATGATAACTTGAGAATGGTTCAACCCATGTTCATGAAACTTCATAGGTAGGTTGGTATAGGTGAGAGGAAGAACCCTATTTATTCTGGACTTGCTTGGTCAAAGGTCAAGGTCACAGTGACCTTGAACATAGTAAATTGTAAACAATTGGTTTCCGGATGATAACTTGACTACGGTTCAAGCCACATTCATGAAACTTCAGATGTAGGTTGGTCTTCGTGAGAGGAAGAACCCTATTTATTTTGGACTCACTAGGTCAAAGGTCAAGGTCACAGTCATCCTGAACACAGTAAATCAAAACAGTTGGTTTCCAGATTTAGAAATCGGGTCCTTGAGTCTGAAATTATTTGTGTTGTTCATGGTATTGTAAGTTTATATGAAAATTATAATAGTCCTTGCAATCATGGACAGTGTCCTTGAAAATTGCTTACCTAGTGCTTGAATTTGATTCTCTGATATCAGTGGGAACCCTGTTTTCTTATTTTGGCATAACCCTATATGCAAGAAATATGTATTTGAATATTACATATTGTGTTGTAATCTAGTGGAAAATTTCTACTGTTGATCACAAAATTCCCCTGCACTACAGTGGAGCCCACTTAATTGGATATCTCTTAATTGTATATCCCTGTTAATTGAATATAATTTCCCAACACAAAACCATTTACCATACCTCCAGTACAAATTTGACCTGTTAATTGAATATGGGTTATAGAGTAAACACCTGTTAATTGAATAAAAAATCTTGTAACCAGTCGAGAAATTACCCTGACTCTCCCCAGTTTTCCTTTGTTCATAGACATATTTGATCTCAGTACATCCAATACAGGCATTTAATCTATTATATCTTGTTTGACAGAGCTCAGTGAGCTCTGTCAAACAAGATACAATAGAATATCTGCTAAGTTTATCTCCAGAATAGAGGAAAGTGACACTATCCCTGTTAAATGAATACTCCTGTTAATTGAATAATTTTTTTCATTGGCAAAGTGGCTATTCAGTTAACAGGGTTCCACTGTACTGCTATTTTTTCTCATAACTTTCAATCTAATCCATAATATCTTGTTTGGCAGAGTTCTATGTGCTCTTTCAAACAAGATATAATGGATGAAATAGTCAATTATTTCCTGAAATTTAGGATATCAATCAAATTTTCGCTTGTTTAGGATCTCTATTAAATGGATATTTTTACTGGCAATATTGGTATTCATGAAACCCATAAGGGCCTGGAGATTTGTATAAATATTTTGCTACACTCTGACAGTCTACATCCTGTTGCTTTGCAGTTGTTTTAGGCAGGTCTTGGCTGCCTATATAGGCAGCCAACACTTGCCAAAAAACAACTGCCAAAATATTTATAATTTAACACGTGAGTTAAACCTGAGACAGCATGTTGGGGAACCTGTTCTGATGCAGTAAAAGTGTTCAAAGTTGGAATTAGCTCTTAGAGGTTAACAAAGTTCCACTGTATTCCCCCACCCCACCCAAAGAACTCAAAAAGAGAACCAGTTGTTACTTGTTAACTTTATTGCATGTGTTCTTATTATTTTACACACAGGAAACTTCTGAGGCTTCCTACATGAAATGGGTCAAATCAAACGATGCCAGAATAGAAGATGCTAAGGATGCAAATAGAGAACAGAGTTTCTCCAAAGAAACAAATGTATCGAGTAATGAAGATTCCGAATGGAAGTTCTTAAATTTACAGCGAAGGAAACCAAAATCTCCAACACCAAAATATCACTTTTTGACTGAAAGGGAGGCTCGGTGTAGGGGAGAATTTACGCAAAGATACGTTGATCAGAGAGAATCTAAAAATATTCCCAAACCAGCCGATGTTGATTTTAATAGGACAAAAGCACAGTCGGAGATGGGATTTTCTGTGTCACAAAGCTATTCAAAAGGTTAGAAAACTTATTTCATTGAGATGATCCAGTTCCTTTCTTTTTCATTTCCTGCAGAGCTCCAGAGTAAATGTTTGTACAGGGGTTCCCGTGAGGCCTTGGATTCAAGAAATGGCCTTGAATTTGATTTGGGCCTTTTCAAGGCCTTGACATCCTGGAAAATGGGCCAAGAGGCCTTGAAAAGCCTTGAATATTTATGAAATAAAACTGCTGACAGTGTATGTAATCGTAACTATTGTTTTATATTCTGTAGTTCATGAAGGCGTAGTCCTAACTAGGAATCTCTGGTCATTACCCACTTCTCCCACTTCCCTTCAAGTGAAGTGGAAGGAGGGGGTAAAAACCAAAGGGTCATAGTTAGGACTAGGGATGGTGGGACCTTCAACATCCTTGAATTGTTGGACCTTGAAAATGCTAAAAAAATGTTGATAAATAACCTTAAATAGCCTTGAATTTTATCAGTCCTTGTCTGCAGGAACTCTGTTGTAGAAAGGATATTTACTTCCTCAGCCTTTTCACATTGCATATTATCTCTCGAGTGCAACCGGGTTCCATCTTCACTGCTGTTGCAGTGAACAGCAGTGCAGATGGCACCATATTGTTTTCAAGTGACAATATTTTACCCGCTGGAAACTTTTGTCAAGTATATTTAAAACTATGAAAGGTGAATTTAATTGTTGCAGTGTGACCATGTGATATTTTCTCCACACATGCCCTGCACAAGTTTAAAAATATTTCATAATATTATCACCAAATATCTGTTTTCAGCGATTAAATAAGGAACAAATGGTAAAAAAACTTGCTCTCTCATCAAAACATTCAGGAAAAATTGCTGAGAAGTTATATATTTTTTTTAATAGTCTAACTATTAGGCCTAAAAAAATAAAAAATCTGTTTCTCAGGCCCTCCCGCATGGTCCTTTTGGCTGCCGCATGCTCTCTTTTTATAACCAATTTAAACTTTAAAAAAATTAAAATTAAATGGTGTATGTCTGATATTTTACCCAAGTTAAAAAAATTGATGAATTTGTCCCTTGAGTGCAAGAAGGCTTTGCAATGCTTTAGCATTGCAAAGCCTTCTTGCAATCAAGGGATGAAATACACCACCACCCATGCTATTCTGTAGATTATGAGGCCTAAAACTTGAACCAAGAACATGAACTTTTGATGGCAAAGAAGTAATTACTGAAATAAAAAATAAAATAAAAAACCGCTCACCCGCGTGCAATTTCACAAATAATAGCCCGAGAAACAGAAGATCTACTTTGTGTGGCCTTAAAGGGTTATTTTTAGCTCAACTTTGACGAAGTCAAATTTGAGCTATTGTCATGGCCCGTCGTCCGTCTGTCTGTCCGTCCATCTGTCCGTCTGTCCGTACGTCAACAATTGGCTATGGCTCGGGCTAGAGGTCGTATTTATGAACCGATCTTTACGAAACTTCTTGGGTACCTTTGTTATGACTGTGGGACGAGAACGAGAGTTTTTGGGTGCGGTCCGAAATTCAAGATGGCTGCCAGCCGCCATTTTGTACCGATGATGCAGAAATCTGTTTTTTGTACAGAACTTCCATATGAAAGCTCTGATTTGAATAATTTTTTGTATGAATGTTTAGTACCATGGGGTACATCACATATAATACGGGTTTTTTTCTCGTGCGTAAATTCTGCAAATTAGACTAATTTTGATGTTTTTTGGTGTTAATTTCAGCACTGTAAGTGCAAATGCCAATACAGCTCGGGCTAGAGGACGTATTTATGAACCGATCTTTACGAAACTTCTTGGGTACCTTTGGTATCACCGTGGGACGAGAACGAGTGTTTTTGGGTCCGGTCCGAAATTCAAGATGGCCGATGGCAGCCATTTTGTACAAAATTAGGTGCAATCAGATTTTTGCACAGAAATTCCATATGAAAGCGCTGATTGGAATAATTTTTTGTGTGAATGTTTAGTACCATGGGATACATCACATATAATACGTGTTTTTTTCTCGTGCAGAAATTATGCAAATTAGTTGAACTTTGATATTTCAGTGTGACTTTCACACATTAAGTACACATGTCAATACGGCTCAGACTTGAGTCTGTATTTATGAACTGATCTTCACGAAATGTCTTGGGTACCTTTGTTATCACCTTGGGACGAGAACGAGTGTTTCTGGGTGCGGTCTAAAATTCAAGATGGCTGCCAGTGGCCATTTTGTACCGAAATTAGGTCTAATCAGTTTTTTGTACACAACTTCTATACAGCTCAGACTAGAGGCCATATTTATGAACCAGTCTTTACGAACCTTGTTGGGTACCTTTGTTATCACCGTGGGATGAGAGCGAGTGTTTTTGGGTGTTGTCCGAAATTCAAGATGGCCACCAGCAGCCATTTTATACCAAAATTAGTGCAATCAGTCTTTTGTACAGAACTTCTGTATGAAAGTTCTGATTTGAATAAATTTTTGTATGAATGTTTAGTAACATGGAATACATCACATATTCTGAGGGGTTTTTTTTCGTGCAGAAATTATGCAAATTAGATGAACTTTGACTTATTCAGTGCTACTTGCACAATGTGAGCACACATGTCAATACGGCTCAGGGTAGAGACTGTATTTGTGAACCGATCTTCACAAAACTTCTTGGGTACCTTTGTTATCACCTTGGGACGAGAATGAGTGTTTCTTGGTACGGTCCAAAATTCAAGATGGCTGCCAGTGGCCATTTTGTACCAAAATTAGGTCCAATCAGTTTTTTGTAACAAGTTCTATACAGCTCGTATTTATGAATTGATCTTCACAAAACTTCTTGGGTACCTTTGTTTTCACCTTGGGACAGGAACGAGTGTGTTTTGGGGTGCCTTTGTTATCACTGTGCTATGAGAACAAATATTTTGGGGTTCAGTCAGACCCACTCTGGGACTGAAAGATTTTTTTCTAGTTTAGCATCTGACTGTCACCCACCTTTACAATACTTTACCTATACATTTGTTACAGGCAACGGTCAGTATTTATGTACAGACCATTACAATACTTTATATGTACCTTTGTTATCAGGTCATTACCTAGATGTTTGTCATTGCTGTGTCACATACTATACATGTGCATGTCTTTGTCTTGACAAGTTGAGCTACAGTGTCATTGACACTTTCATTTATAAATTCAGCTACATCACAACTAATAAGTCTTGTGGCTTGGCAATAACTTCTGTTAATGCTTTGCTGCCTTCATGAGCAAGCAAGTCTCCACTAGAATCCAAAGTTCAAGTATAATGACTACTCTTTGAGATTGTATTGTTTAGCCATCCATTCTGAGGACAAAACATTTTGTTAAAAGTTTGTTTTAAGTTTTTAACTGACAGGCCTATAGTCAGAATTTGTTCGCACACACATGAGTACAATTGATTGGAATGCCAATTCAGAGGAACAAAGTAACATTCCAGTAAGACTAAAATCCTCATCCTCAGATTGGATGAGAGCCAGCTTAGGTTTTTCCATGTTTATGGCTTCAGTAGATTATGTTACCGTTGACATCACCATGCAAAAGATTTGGAATGAGGCTGCCCATTTCGCACTTATTCTGTTAACACGGCACTGTGTACTAAGGCATACTGCACATCTATACTGCATTGGTCTTTAACCAATGCTGACCCTGCTTGTGCGGAGTTAGCAAGGTCCGACATAAGCCGTAACCTATAGGTTAGGTTATGGGGGAAGTTACGTGTTTCTATAAACTCGAGACCTATTATTAGGTTACAAGAGGAAACTGATTACCTTAATAATTTACCTTATATCTACACTATGGAAACCTACAGGTTATGATATGCTAGGCACACCATAACCTATTTTAAGGTTACGGTGTATGAAGCTTATATCAGTCCCTGAGTTAGTACATTGGAGAGTCTGACAGTTGCTCGGTGGTTCTCTCCAGATACTCCAGCTTCCTTCACTCGTAAAATTGTCTGAACCTGCCTGTTGAAAGTGTCATTAAACCACAATAAAACAAAAAAACATGTATCCGGTCATTTTGTTCCTTCTGATGATAAACTGAGCATTTATGCTATTATTATCTTGTTTGACAGAGCTCATTGAGCTCTGTCAAACAAGATGTAATAGATTAAGCTCTATGTTGGATGTATGCATGCAAAAAACGTCTATAAATGTGGGTAATTCAGTGGTTGTCCGATAAGTTCTTCAGCAGATTACAAGATGCTTTATTCAATTAAAAGGAGCTTACTCCATAACCTATATACATTTAACAGGTCAAGTTTGTATGGAAGGTATGGTAAATGGTTTTGTGTTTGACAGTTATATTCAGGAATTATCATGATTATTCAAGATAGCTGTGGGAATCTCTGGGAAGTGAAGCCGTGCTAAACAAGTTCTGTTTTACTGGTAAAATAGGACCCAGTCTGCAGTGCTTGGGTGGGAGTCCTCTAAAATGGGCACCTCTAAAATGGGCAACATGGATATAAAGGAAATGTTACGGTCACGATTAGTCATTGTGCAGAAATATATGACCTTAAACACCAATAAATAAATATTCAATTAACAGATATGGAATTAAGTGAGTCTCACAGTAGATCTTTACATGTCTGAATCCGCAGTATTGTAATAACTGTGTTGTATTTTTTTTTTCCAGGGTCTCGAACACCTCAGTCAGCACCTGCGTTAACAAAACAAGAAGTACATGACTGGTATACGTCTCACTGGGAACCATTGAGTATGAATGCGTTGGAAGAATACAAAAAGTGGCGACAGACTGGAGGTGAAGGTGACTTCTCTCAAGGAAGATCTAAAATGTGGGCTATTACGACATAAAGACAGCTGTCATTCCAATGAAGCTTTCATTCATTGTGGCTCAACTGTCATTCAGTATTTTGTTTGAAAATATGTACTGGGACTTCTACTTGTGTATTTTAAATGTTGATGCAGTTCTTGCCTGATTTGCTGAATACTGGAAGATAAATTGACTTTGTTTATGCCACCTGGAATAAGGGAATTTTTCATCGAAAAAAAAAGCAATCAGTTCATTCTGTAGGTCAAAACTTATATAACTTGCTTTAACCCATTACCTAGCAAATTGGCATCATCCGCCCACATAGTTTGTAAATTAAGCATTTGAAAAAAAAAATCGAAAAATGTCAACAAAACCGTATCATGTGACTCCTCATTGGAACAAGTTCATTGAGCTTGTTCCAGTGAGGGTCAGGTGATATGGTTTTGTTGAAATTTTTTTTTAAATTTGAAAAAAACAATTAAAATAATAACTTTTGATATTCTGAATTAGGTAAAGGATTAAGAAGTCATTCTTAGCTTGAATACATAAAATATCTTGTAAAAGAGTTGGGTAATCCAAACAAGTACTCGTCGCATGAAAGCTCTTTGAAACTTTACAAAAAGATGTCCCCTCAATGAATTATACGTTCATTGACAAAATTAAGGTGGAATAATGTTTCCCACACCTCAGTACCATCCGATCCTTGCCCTTTTTATACTTACACCAAATCAAAAGCCAATAACTGTTGTATTTTTCACCTTGGCCTACAAATATGTGTATGTTTATGTCTGAGGGGCCGCGGTGGCATTGCCGTAACCGGTTCTCGTCAGATCACCGAAGTTAAGCAATGTCGAGTCTGGTTAGTCCTTGGATGGGTGACCGTCTGAGCGGTCGATTCAAACTCCTGCATTGTGTCCTTGGGCAAGGCATTCAACCCTGATTGTCCTCATGGGGGCACAATGACACCATGTTCTAAGAAGTACTGCACGTCGAGCATTCTCATCAACCAGTCTAACCCTGCCTGTGCTGCAGTGCGGAGTTACGATGTTGGGGAGCTGGCAGCTGCTCGTCGTTGCTCAGTGGTTCTTACCGGGTACTTCGGCTTCCTCCACCTGTAAAACTGTCACCGACATGATATGACCTTGGGTGTTAAAGTGTAGTTAAACCTTAATAAATAAATAAATAAATAAATATGTTTATGTCTGAGTACGAATTCATATACGAGCAATGTAAATGCACCGAACTTCCTTAGTTTACTATGATGAACTAGTTCTGCACTATTCCTTAACTGGACCCAGTAACCAATGCATATTTAGTGAAAATTTTAAGTAAACACAATATTTGTAACTTATTGACTAAACTCGGCTTCATAATTGTGTTGTCGTTGCAGTACAGCCACAGATGCTGGTTGTGATCTTAAATGCCAATCAACAATAACCAGTCCCTTTGTTCTCTTGCACCCAAGCCAGAAAATAAGCAGACTGTCAGCTGAAGAATGAGGTCCCCAGAGGGTGAATTTGGTGATGCTACTCTGCACAGCAGGGTACCATTACTAAATTTACCCTCTGTGAACCTCAGTCTAAATCAAGGTCTCAGGCCTAAACAAAAAGAGGTAACCAGAGGATAAATTGAGGGATTCCAGCCCAATATTTGGGATAGCATCGGCAAATTCACCTTCTGGATTGCTTATTTCCAGGCTTGCTTGCACAAGTTGTTAACGTTCCACACACATGTAATAACAGTTGTAAGAATGGTAGACAAGGCGATGTGCTCTTACGCACATCTAGTTGAACTAGCTCTGACACCTTCAGTCCATTTCCTTTCTGTCATCACAGTATTACATTCATGGTACTAAATAAACAAGCAATTATATTTTGTTTGACAGATCTCACTGTGCTCTTTCAGACTGGATATAATATGTTAAACTCTAAAGTTGCATAGTGGGATGATTGCAGCTAAAACAACACTGCTTGACCTCAGCGTGCTGAATGCAAATGGTGAATTAACCCTAGAGCTCTTGGATATTTTGTCAGAACTATCACTATTCCACAGCTTGAAACTCCAGTGAGAGACACAAAAAAACAGTTGCTTTAATTCTTAATCCACTGAGTATTTGTAAAATAGTTTTTATCACATCTAGTCATGGCTGCTTTGGAGCAGCCATGACTAGATTTGATGAAAAATTTATCTCATCTCAAAAAATCAGTGGTGAAAAAATACATTTAATTTACAGAGGAAAACTTTGATTAAATGATCCCAAATTGCACTTATTTTAGTGGCAAGAGAAATCCTGTCCAGGGCTGGAATATCTGCCAGCAGCGTACTGGGAGTTAACTCAGTCACAATGATTTATGATTTTCTGCTGAGGTTAACCCTTAAAGCCTCAAATTAATTTTATGATAATAACTAACGTATATACACGTGCACAGCTGCAGTTGACTTAATAATGTTTCTACATCATTGTTGGCTGCCTGCATAGGTAGGCAACCATGATGTAAAAACACTGGCAAGATAAATGCAGCCTACCGGCTGAGTTCCAAGTTTTTAGGGAACTTTTCTCCTCTAATGGTAGGGTATAGTGATTGTGCCACAATGCTTGGATACTATAGCGACAACACTACAAGAAAACACTTCCAGGAGGAGTGGTGTCTAATAGATTTAGAACATCTTTACCCAACATGATTAGAAAAATAACACTTGCTCAAAAATTTATCTATTAACAAAAACTTTTCATTTTTGGCCTCAAACACATAGCTTATAACCACTCATTGGAATAAGCTCATCAGGGATACATTTTGTTGGACAAAAGCTTAGTGCAAAGCAACATTGGATAAAAGTAGTTTACGCTTTGCCTCATACCATTTTCTCTTTCTATACAACCTCAAAATTTAATTTTTTTCCCCCAAACATTTATGTTCGTTCTGAGGCATTTGTTCATAGAGTAACATTGCACTTGGATGCGGGTGGACAAAATCTATCTTCCAGAAGGAAATAAGGAGGAGAAATATTCAACATTTGATATAAGTGTAGGTTGGCGGATTCATTGTTTTGTTGGGGTGTTCTCACTTTGCCAGCAGGTATTGTTCTCATTAAAAGGTGTTAATAACTTAGACAATAGAGATTTAAAGTATAGTCTGTACTATATTTCTGGGTCATTTCAGTTCATTTCTTATAAAACATATTAACTAACACAGCTTTGAAAATATGTGTTATTGATTATTATTGTCTGTGATAATTTAAAAACAAATTACATAGATTAAATTATATACATCTTAGACAACAATAAGTGTGCTGACGTCAATATTAATTTTTACAAACATTTTCTGCGCTTATATACATTAAATACTAATTAATATATTATAAATTTATACATATTGTCCCTTGAGTGCTTAGCATTGCAGATGGCTCCTTGTTGCAATCAAGGTACGATATATATTGTTGATTTAAAAAAGAATCAATCCCCCCCCTCCCCCCCCCATAATGCAATTGGTGATTTAACTAATTAATTCCATTCTTTAATTCTGGGCGATTAGGAGGGAGAGTGGGAAAGGAATAGCTCTGAGGGGTACTGGGTTAATGTGGGCCTTCTCATTAGAGGACCACGACAAATCAACGGAAGGTTAAAGCGTTATTATCGTAATAGACAGTGCTGACCATTGGAGGACCAATGTGAATATCTGTGATACTGATACAGACTATAGTGGAGATGTGAAAATGTCTTACTCCTGCCTGCTGCCAAAGTGAGAATACACCGTTCTGTTGGGTCTGTGATATATTCAGCTGTTACCTCTGTGCCAACTCAATATTATTTGCATTTAAGTTTTTACCTGATATTTGTTGTGCTATAAAGATGTGATCTCCAAGCATAAAACATGTACTGTTGTCTAACTTTTGTCACAGGATTTGAGCAATTGTCAGTTTGTTGGGCAGTTGTAATCTAAACTGGTTCACTTCTGAATTATGTACAAAATATTGGTTAAAACTTGCATTTCTGTATAATGTCTATCCTGCCTGTGGCATCAGTTACTCAGTGTGGAGTACAAGTGATACTAAAATATATTTTTCAAAATGTTTTCAGTTTTTGCTTCCAAAACTTAGCTTATGACCCCTCATTGGAATATGCAGATCGGGCATCTTCCATTAAAATGTCATAATCTGTATGCTCAAAGATAACATTGAAAGAATAACTTGAATGGTGATTTTTTATTCAGGCGAACATGCTGTACATATTTTAACATTAGCTTTACCCTTTTACCCAACATTACAGCCATCTGACTGGCACCATTCATGAAATCCCATTCAAATTTTAATATATTATATTTTTATCAATTTTTGCCTCAAAAATATATGGCCCCTCCTTGGAATAAGCTTTACAGAGCTAAAGTATTAAATTATTTCTGAGCCTCCTTGCAATTCTAATCTGTTGTGTCATCTTCTCATCAAATGCCAAATTTTTCTTCATGTTAAAATTTATGCTTATTGGTTTTTTTCAAAAGATTTAACGCTTTAGGTAACAAATCGGCCACAACTTCCCATGTAATTTACAATTTAAGCAGTTGAAAAAAAATGTATTTTTCTAAAAATCTCAACAAAACCATATCTTGTGACTTCTCACTGGAATGATCTTGTCGAGCTTGTTCCAGTGAGGGGCATATGATATGGTTTTGTTGAAATTGTTTTTCAAAAATATAAAAAAACAAGAATTAGGCCTAAAAAAATAAAAAAATATGTTTCTCAGGCCCTCCCGCATGGTCCTTTTGGCTGCTGCTTGCTCTCTTTTTATAACCAATTTAAACTTAAAAAAAATTAAAATTAAATGGTTTATGTCTGATATTTTACCCAAGTTAAAAAAAATTGATGAATTTGTCCCTTGAGTGCAAGAAGGCTTTGCAATGCTTTAGCATTGCAAAGCCTTCTTGCACTCAAGGGATGAAATACACCACCACCCATGCTATTCTGTAGATTATGAGGCCTAAAACTTGAACCAAGTACATGAACTTTTGATGGCAAAGAAGTAATTACTGAAATAAAAAATAAAACAAAAAAACGCTCGCCCACATGCAATTTCACAAATAATGGCCCGAGAAACAGAAGATATACTTTGTGTGGCCTTACGTAAATATTGATATTGTGCGCATTTGGTAAATGGTTAACCGTTTACCTAACCTGAAAAGCAGACGACACTTGCAAAAAAAATTCTTGAATAACTAATTTTTTTCATTTTTTGGCTCAAAAACATAGGTTATGACCCCTCGTTGGAACGAGCTCGACGAGCTTGTTCCAACGAGGGGTCATAACCTATGTTTTTGAGACCAAAAATGAAAAAATAATGAAAATTAATTGGCGATTTTTGAGAATAGCGCTGGCCGGTTTTGGCCGTTACTTTGGGTAAAGGGTTAAAAGATCTTTCTGAATTTAATGCACAACTGGTTAAATGTTAACATTGAAGCACTTTTTATTCTAGGAAATTCTTTCAAATCTTAATTTTGTGGTTGAAAACATTTATCAGAGTCACAAAACCTATGTTGAAACAGTTCAGCTGCTAATTTGAATAAAAAACAAATAACTGTATCTTCAGATAATTACATCATGGCCTGTGTTGAAAAATTGAGTTTATAACTTGAATAATAAAAGTACATATTTATCATCAAAAAAATATTTCATCAGTAGGATTGGAAAATTGAACTGTTAATTTGAATAAAAAAGATTGACTTCTATAATCGAAAAATTTACAAATCCTTTTATTTCTCACAATAGCTTTGATACAGAAAGCAGTAGCTATATTCATTTTATCAGGCCTGTCGTTTTGAGATAAACAGTCACCCTTGCCATCTGTGGCCAACCTTATTTGAAAAGAAGTAGAGCAGTAAGTACTTGCCTGCAATTCAATAAACTAAAGGATTCTAAGGTTTGAAGGTAATTTTCCAGTCTTTCTACTACACCACACCTTAAGAGTCTAGCAGCTTGGCAGTGATTTCTAGTCAAGTCTTGGCTGCCTCTTGAGGCAGTCAAGACATGACTAGAAAGTACTGCTAGGAGCATGCTGGATGAGTGGTCAGGGCATTGGACTTCAAACCAAAAGGTCCATAGTTCGATCTCCACCACCAGGGGCAACTGCATTGTGTCCTTGGGCAAGGCACTTAATCCTGATTGCCCATGTGGGGGCACGGTGGCGCTGTGTACGGAGGAGTACTGCACATTGATGGTGCACTTGTCTTCAACCAATGCTAACCCTCCCTGTCTGTGCGGAGCTGGTACATTGAGGAGTCTGACATTACTTGCCACCGCCAGGTACTCCAGCTTCGTCCACCCTTAAAACTGTCCGACACAAAGTGACTCTCGCTGTCAAAAGTGTTGTTAAACCCTCAATAAATAAATCGAAATAAATAGAAACGACTGCCAACATAATTTGACTGTTGTCTACAGGACTTTTTCTGGGTTGTAAGTTCCAATAAGGCTATAATCCTCACCCTCTGATTGGATGAGAGCTCATCTTCTGTATTTACGGTTCCAGTGTCATATGTTACCATCTGACATCACCATGCTAAATATTTGAAATGAGGTTGCCAGTTTCACAATAATTTTAAGAGTGACATGGGAACTGCTTCATTTTTCCAGATTTTTCACACGCACAGCAGATGTTCCAAATGAACTGTTGTTTGAATTACAAATCAGTTTATGATTTGATCAAAGATGGAGTGACCTCGATCTAATTCTGATTTATTGATTATTTGTTCAGTCATGTTGTGGGGTACACAAGAAGTTTATTTACTAAACTTGTTATTGTTAAAAGTTGCCTTGTTCATTTCACGATGTGGGTTTGGGACTTGGGGCTGTGAGTATGGTCTTATTAGAACATATACATTTTTGTGAAAAATTTACTGTACTATTTTCTGAGGTTTGCGGCTTCAGCATATGTTCAAACTCGATGTTCCATGTCTCAGTTGAACATAAACCCCAAGTCACAAACCTCAAACGATGTTAACCCTTTACCCAACGCAGACGATATCAAAATCTATTATTTGAAATATCATTTTTTTTAAATTTTCAAAAAATGTCAACAAAACCATATCATGTGACCCCTCGTTGGAACGAGCTCGTTGAGCTCGTTCCAACGAGGGCTCACATGATATGGTTTTGTTGACATTTTTTGAAAAATAATATTTTTTCAACTGCTGAATTTGCATATTACGCGGGCGGATGCGGCCGATTCGTTGGGTAAAGGGTTAAAGTACCTCTTCTGAGACTGCAAAGTTTGTTAGAGCCAGATGAAGACCTTTGAATGTTAACAGCTCCTGGTGGATGGTAATTAACCCTTTACCCAACGTAACAGCCAAAACCGGCCAGTGTTATTCTCAAAAATCGTCAGTTAATTTTCATTATTTTTTCATTTTTTGTCTCAAAAACATAGGCTATGACCCCTCATCGGAACGAGCTCGTTCCAACGAGGGGTCATAACCTATGTTTTTGAGACAAAAAATGAAAAAAATTAGTTCAAGAAATTTTTTTGCAAGTGTCGTCTGCTTTTCATGTTAGGTAAAGGGTTAAAGAAAATCCTAAAGTACAGGATTTCTCATTTTGTGAAATAACTTTTACATTATGGGGATGTTTGGCCTCCTGAACCTAATCCCAGGAGGATGTTAGTCACTGTTTTGTGATTTTAAAAACTGCATGCCTCTTTTTAATGTTATCTCATCAATTATTTAAATCTTATATTTTGTTAAAATATTTGTTTCTATAAATCTTATGTATATTTATTATGAGAGGTTTTGTTTTACCTATCAAAATGAATTGTAACATAAAAAGAATTATAAATTGTGTATGAAGTGAATTGTAACAAACAACCAATGTAAATATAAATCTGTATAAAATCCTTTCTGCATTTGACCATTAATCATTAATAGTAGGCCTTCTACTTGTCATGATCTTTACGAAGTTTGTTTTTACTCGGGGCAATTGGCAGTTAATAATACCACAGTGTATTATATGCATTCCCGTAAAATACCATAAAATTAAATGAAAAATGTATTCATAATTAGAGGAACTATATCAAGTGTTTTTATACCCCCACTCTCGGTGATAATGAGTGGGGAGGGGGGGAGGGGTGTAGACTGGATTACATGATCTTTCTGTGTATCCATCTGTACGTCCGTCCATTCATCCATCCATGTATCTGTCCATCCACAGATATATCTTACCTGTGAGTGAATGCATTTCAGCGAAATTTAGTATGAGTGAAGCCACTCCTGCATATGTTATAAAAAAAGTTGCCCACGTTCTTTCAACAGAGTTATGGTCCTTACTTCGTTTTTAATTCATTTTTGCTTCATCGTTCCAGCACTGCAGCAGGGGTAAAATTGCCTTCAGAAATAGCTCTTGTTTGCATACATACCTATGATTATATCACAAAAGGCTTCTGTGGGTTCACTGGGAACAGGAGATGGTACTTGTTTACAATGGTCAACACATTCTGCATTTCTGGTAAAATAGGACCTGGTAACCGATGCCTGGAGTGGAAGTTCTCTAAATTGATCAGCACAGGTATAAACAATTGGCTTATCTGTAGTTTGTACTGGTGTTGTAGTTCTGATTTAGCAAGTGAAAGTGACCTTAAGCATCAGTAAATAAATAACTCTCATGATGAGCATAAGAAATATATATTTCCACAAGTGGTTTTGTATAATTTCTCAAGCTCGCAAATGAGGGATCCATACAGAAATCCTTTGTATTTATTATTCTCACATCAGAAAAAGTTAATTAATTTCAATAGAGCCATTGTGAAGTCATGCAAAATATATATCAGCAGACCATTGTCAGACCACTCCCACACTGCCATAGTAAAATAGTGTCCTGCAGTATTTTTTTCGAGTGACATTGAAAATGAGTCAGCATTGTTTTAACCCTTCCCCATGTTTGATTTCGAAACGTCCCGAGGCGTTTCTGAAGAAGCTTGTACTTTTATTGAAAATGTTGTAGGACATGTTTGCTGTCTTGACAGTGGTGAGAAAAAATATTTAATGTCGATAAAATTGACTCGACATGCTTCATATTCAATTTGGAGTTGGTTACTTGTGTTTCAGACATTGCTTCGCATTAATACATTTACATCAGAAATGCTAACGCGGTGATGAGCGATAATGCACGGGAAATATATTAGCACTTAATACATCAGAATCGCTACTGTACAAATGAGCATTAATCTCTCATCCTGGAGATCGCAGTGGTAAAATTCGACACCCGCATCGACGCCGGACGCCGCTGTGTCATTTTAATTTCTTTTCCTCGTACTGGTGATGGGCAATCGTGGGATCATCCCCCTGGCGTGTACTGTATAAGAAGTTGTTTTGTTTCAATTTATCAAACAGTGCCGGCAGGCAATCTCCAATAAATAGTATCAAAGCCAAACCTGTAAACAGAATATTTTTATCCAACTGAATGTGAAGTAAATCTGCAGGAGATGAAGTCTCTTAATCACAGTGCCTGCACTTTTCTGTGGATACCTTGTTTGGTCTTCCAGTTAACCCTCCAGGGCTTGGAGAATTTTATACATTTTTTCTGGGAGCACAGTGGCTAGAGAATTGGACAAACTAAAAGGTCCACGGTTCGATCTTGGCTAACAATAATGGCACTTAAGGCTTAAAAAAGTTAAAAATCTGTTTCTCAGGCCCTCATGCATGGTCCTTTTGGCTGCCGCATGCTCTCTTTATATAACCAATGCAAACTTAAAAAAAATAAAAATTAAATGGTTTATGTCTGGTATTTTACCCAAGTTAATAAAATTGATAAATTTGTCCCTTGAGGGCAAGAAGGCTTTCTAAAGCCTTCTTGCACTCAAGGGACGAAATACACCATGAGGCCTAAACCAATATGAGGCCTAAAACATAAAACAAACCAAGAAGATGAACTTTTGATGCAAAGAAATAATTAAAAAAATAAAATAAAAAACCACCTGCCTGCATGCAGTTTTACAACAAGTTGGCTGAGAAACAGAAAATCTACTCTGTATGGCCTAATCCTGATTACCTATGTGGGGCATGGCGGTGCTGTGTACTAAGTGATATTGCATGTCGATGGTGTACTTGGCTTCAACCAGTTCTAAACCTGCTTGTACAGAGTTTCTCAAATAATATACAGGTGAATATTTTGAAAAAGAATACTTTTTAATGCAAAGAGGATAAATGAACGTGAAAAGACGATTTTTGGTTAAATGCAGAATATCAGAATTCCGTCCATTAAACCAGCCAAGCTTTAGAATGCTTGGAATGTCAGTCACTGATCCCTGGTGCTAGAAGCCCAATGTCTATAATACTTTAGTTGTCTGGTATGCATTGCCTTTGAGATTGCTAATCAATCAACATCAATCAGTCACTGTATTCAATTCTTTGCCCTTCGGAGGCTGATTTTCAGAATACTCTGTTACCTAGTAGTGGTGTTATCCTGGTCCTTGTTGACGAAATATACCCTTGCAATTAGGGGTCGCTATCAATGATTTCTTGAATTTTGCATCAAGTCATGGCTGCATTACAGCAGCCATGGTTTTAATTTATGAGAAAAGAAACTTAGTAGGTTGAATTAATTCATTTGCACAACAAACTCTTTGTTGATTTTCTTTAGATCCCAATAATGCATCGTAGTCAAGCCTGAAAATAGGTAGACTGTCATCTGCAGATTGAGGACCCCAGAGGATGAATTTGGTGATGCTAACCTGCACAGCAGGGAAGCATCACTAAATTTTCCCTATGTGAACCTCAATCTGCTTCATTAATTAAAATTGTGTTGATGATAATTTTATTACCTGGTAAATGCATGCGTGGACATCACTGCCTACGCATGGATTACAACCAGTCTACAGCAGTTGTACTGTATAACTCGAAGCCCAAGTGAAGTAAGTTTTTAACAGGTGACATGGCATTGAAAAAATCTGATCATTTCAGCATTTTCACCAAAGTTTCATATTTTTGAGGGGAAATTTTGAGATCTGTACAATTTTTAGCTCATCTTGACAAAGTCCAGCTGAGCTAATCTCATCGCTCTCCATCCATCGTCTGTCAACACCATTTTTTGGTCTTCTCCTCCAAAGCCACTGGGCCAATTCAAGTGAAAGTTTGTGTGAGTGATGGTCCCAAAGGGGCATTGCATTTTTGTTCAACTCAACATGCCCAGCCCCATAGGGAGGGAGTGGGGGAAAAAGCTCCAAAATATTTTTAAAATCTTCTTCTCATGAACCGATGTGTACAATGACTTGATATTTGCTATGGAGCTTCCTTTTGAGATGTAGAATCAAGTTTGTTCAAATGAAGTTCGTGAAGCAATATTTGGCTTTGTAATGGGAGGTGTAAGATTTTTGGCCCTGCCCAAAATTTCTATTTTCTGAACTGATGGTCCGGTTTAAACCAAATTTGGTATGTGGTATTATTGGGTCATAAGTACTTGACCCATGCAAAAGAAAAAAACCCCGCATCCCCAGATTCCAGTTTGTTCAATTCGAGTGCCTGGGTTAATATTTGGGCTCCATATGGGAACCTGAAATTTAACTTAGTACAATATGAGGGAATTTCTTCAAAAATCTTCTTCTTCAGATCCACTAGTCAGAATGCTTTCATAGTTGGTATTCAACATCTCTATGGAGGTCAGATTCAAGTTTGTTCAAATCGGATCCATAGGTTAATATTTAGGCTTGCTATGGTAGCCCAAATTTTAACTTAGTGCAATATGAAGAAATTTCTTAAAAATTTCTCTTCTTCAGATCCAACAGTCAGAATGCGTTCATATTTGGTACACAGCATCTCTAGGGAAATCAGATTCAACTGTGTTCAAATCGAGAGCCTGGGTTAATATTTGGGCTCCCTATGGGAGCTGGAATTGGCTATTTTGCTGAAGAATTAAAAATTTTGTATTCAGTACCCTCTAGAGGTGTGTAACTAAGATTAATCTGCATAGGTTGTATCAAGGGGCTTCATAGGGGAGCTCTACATTTTACATTATGATCAACTGAAGAAAAGGCATGATGCCCGGATTATTTTTGTCACTCCTGAGGGACTCTAGGATTGAGAGTGTAGCCTATGGATATGGATTGCTTAATGTAGACTCATTCTTGAACTCTGTTTATATTGTGTTCTTTTCAAGATGAGCGCTTCAGGCCCCGTGGGGCCTCTTGTTTATTTAGCGGAAGCAGTCACGTGGGGGGGGGGGGGGGGGGGGGGGGAGGTTATAAAAGTGAGGACTGAATTTTGACACAGTAGTCCCCATTAATTTTTTTTTACAGTATTCATAGCAATGCATTTCAGACCAGGTAGACAAGTTTCATAATAAACTTCTTTTGATTGTATATCAGTACCATACATTTTCAAACAGGTATCATGATTATTTCACAGCTGATAAAAATACACTGAGATGATGAGGTGGATTGAGACTACTCAGTCTGGAATGGAGATAAAGAACACACCGTAGCAAGAACTACAACAAAAAGTCGCCTGATTGTGTTCAAAATGCAATAAATCGAGTCTGACCTTGAGATGCTAATTTTCTATTTGGATATTACCTGAGGGCATGTATATAATAAAAAGATCATTAGTACATTAGTACAGGCAAGATATTCTGGTGTGTTGTGTAGAGTACAACCACCATGAACTGGTCACTCTCCGTGGATGGAAAATATTTCCATGGACGCAATAATATTAGATTTCAAACACCAATGATAGGAATAATCATCAAAAATGTAATTAATAAGGCACTGGGTACAACCCTGTGCTTCATTAATTAAAATTTTGCTGATGATGATTTTTATTACCTGTTAAACAAATGTGTGGATTATGACCAGTCCACAATGGCTACAGTGTACTGAGGTGTACTGCACGTCAATGGTGCACTTGTCTTCAACCAATGCTAATCTTGCTTAGTAGGTTGGGGAGTTTGACAGTTGCTCACTACTGCATGTGGTTCTCTCCAGGTACTCGGGCTTCCTCCACCAATAAAACTGTCTGGTACGAGGTGTACCCTGGCTGTCAAAAGTGTTATTAAAACCCAAATAAATAACAAATGTGCAGGGTATGAGTCCTCTGAAATGGGCAAAAAGGTATAAATGATTTACATGGTGTCATACTTGTGTTCTGGTCACAATACGGCATTTGATGCTGAAAGTGATCTTGAATACAAATATACATAAAATTCTGGAAACATATCTGAAATAAATCCTCATTTGTCCGAATAATTTTTTTTATCAGCTCTGAAATTTATGTAGACATGTATTATTAAGAATTATTCAAGGCTGAATATGTTATTTGAATAATCTTGATTGTTTTTGGTGCAGGGTGACCCATTGTAGAATGAAGACAATATTTTTGTTTAGCAATATTTTTTGCAATGAAGTGCTGCTATGCGACAGATTTTAAGAAAGGACCTCTTGGGCTCTTTCCCACAGTGTGTCACCTAATAGCAAATCACTAACTTAACCCTTTGAAGCCGCGAGTACACATTTCCGGCCTAGCAACATGATATGTCATAATTTCATTAAGTGGAATGGCTGGTAAGTGAATGTGTGGGATAGACCAATTAATATTTACAGCGTGCAGCCTCAAGGCTGCACGCTGTAAATATGAATTGGTCTACCCCAATACAATGAATATGGACTCTTCCGATTTCTACCATTGAACTGATATGGGAGATACCACCAGGGTTCAAAGGGTAAAAATAAAAGAAATTCTAGGAATATTAGGCTTGATGTATTCTGGGTCTATCTCCAAAACAGTTGAGACGACAAGTGACATGGCTAAAAACAGAATGGTGTATCAAGAGATTTGTGGGACAGATACCAGTCATGTCCCGGCAATTCACAAGAAAAATTAAGAAAAACCATAAATTGAAGTCTTCCAAAGACAAGAAGGTTGGTTAAATCTGGGGTGATTGTTGACACGAACAGCCAGTTATTCTGCTAATTTTTTTCTATACAATATATTTTATTTATTGGTATATTTTGGTCTTTCAGTGTTTATCATTAAACCATTTTAAAAAAAAAAAAAAATTGTTATTTTTAGATCGCCTGACTGAAAGTCAGTGTGAGCTTTTGCCATCACTTGGCGTCCATCGTCCATCATCCATCGTACGTTAGCTTTTACAAAACAATCTTCTCCTCACAAACCAATGGCCCAAATTGAAACATATATGGGCCACATCATCTTGGGGGTATTCTGTTTTAGTTTTGTTCAAATGGGGTCTCTGCCCTTTTTGGGCTTGGGCTTATGCCCATAAAAATCATCTTCTCATGAACCACAAGTGGGAATGCTTTGATATTTGGTATGAAACTTTCTCTGGTGTTCAAGATTAAAAGTTGTTCAACGAAAGTTGATAGGTCCATATTTGGGCTCTCCAGGGGATGGTCTCACTTTTGAGCTCCCCTGAAAATTTCTATTTCAAGAACCAATGGAGCGATTTGAACCAAATTTTATATGTGGCAGTAGTTGACCCAAAGTACTTCATTCATGCCCCCCCAAATTTTTGCGCTTCCCCATGGGAACCCCTGGAGCTAAAAATAGAACAAAAATTAAAAGTCCAATACTTCCCAAACTGCACGGACTAGAGATTTTGTATTTGGTATGCAGCTTTCTTCTGAGCAGTTGAAACAATTGGACAAAAAAATTGCTGGCGAATCTGTCATATGGTTCATTCAGATTACATTTTCTCCATACCCATAACCCTTACAGTTTAGGACAACTTGGTCCAGGTGAGCATTTTAGGCTCTCTTGAGCCTCTAGTTTGTTAGCTCACCTGACTCAAAGTCAGGGTGAGCTTTTCTTATCACTTTTTGTCCGTCGTCCGTCGTGAAGGTGGTGTTTGGGCCTTTTTCTCCCAAACCACTGGCCGCATATTAATGAAATTTCATGTGAGTAGGGGTTATATAAGGGCATTTTGATTTTTTGTCAAATTAGGTTTCAGCTCATATTGAGCAGAGGGATGGGGCAAAAATGCTCCAATTCTTAAAAAATCTTCTTCTCAAGAACCAGCAATAACAGAGACTTGATATTTAGTATGCAGCTTCCTTCAGAGGTGTAGACTCAAGTTTGTTCAAGAGAAGTTTGTCGGGCATTATTTGCCTTCGTTATGGGAGGGGCAAAAATTTTGGCCACACCTAAAATTTCTATTTTCAGAACCGTCAGGTCGATTTGAACCAAATTTGATATGAGATGATAATGGGTCATAAGTAGTTGATTGATACAAAAAAAAAATTTCTCATTGCCCCGTGGGAACCTCGGAAGCTAAAAATAGGAAAAACCTTAAAACTCCCATATCCCAAAACTACACGGCACAGAGAATTCTTATTTTGTATAAAGCTTACTTTTATCCAG
Organism: Pictodentalium vernedei; assembly: GCA_031216915.1. Taxonomy (NCBI): domain Eukaryota; kingdom Metazoa; phylum Mollusca; class Scaphopoda; order Dentaliida; family Dentaliidae; genus Pictodentalium; species Pictodentalium vernedei. The sequence continues at coordinate 771,422,487 of CM062296.1, forward strand.
TAGAATAGAATAGTTAAAAAAAATCCCTATCGGTTTGATCACAAGGTACTTTTTTCAGGACTTTGAAAAAGTGCTGAGTCAGCACTTTTTAACACTGTAGGCAATGGGAAAAAGATTAAAAAATCTTCTTCTCCAGATCCAGCAGGCAGAATCTTTTGATATTTGGTATGCAACATTGTAGGGTGGATCTGATTCAAGTTTGTTCAAATTGACCCCCTGGGTTTATATTTGGGCTCAGTATAGAAGCTCGAATTCAAACTTAGTGCATTTCAGGCAAATTTCTTAAAAAATCTTCTTCTCCAGATCCAGCAGGCAGAATCTTTTGATATTTGGTATGCAACATTGTGGGGTGGATCTGATTCAAGTTTGTCCAATTCGGCCCCCTGGGTTTATATTTGGGCTCACTATAGAAGCTCGAATTTGAACTTAGTGCATTTCAGGCAAATTTCTTAAAAAATCTTCTTCTCCAGATCCAGCAGGCAGAATCTTTTGATATTTGGTATGCAACATTGTGGGGTGGATCTGATTCAAGTTTGTTCAAATTGGCCCCCTGGATTCATATTTGGGCTCACTATAGAAGCCCGAATTCGAACTTAGTGCATTTCAGGCAAATTTCTTTAAAAATCTTCTCCAGATTCAGCAGGCAGAATCTTTTGATATTTGGTATGCAACATCGTGGGGTGAATCTGATTCAAGTTTGTTCAAAGTGGCCCCCTGGATTTATATTTGGGCTCAGCATAGAAGCTCGAATTCAAACTTAGTGCATTTCAGGCAAATTTCTTAAAAAATCTTCTTCTCCAGATCCAGCAGGCAGAATCTTTTGATATTTGGTATGCAACATTGAGGGGTGGATCTGATTCAAGTTTGTTCAAATCGGCCCCCTGGATTCATATTTGGGGCTCACTATAGAAGCTCGAATTTGAACTTAGTGCATTTCAGGCAAATTTCTTAAAAAATCTTCTCCAGATTCAGCAGGCAGAATCTTTTGATATTTGGTATGCAACATTGTGGGCTGGATCTGATTCAAGTTTGTTCAAATCGGCTCTCTAGATTCATATTTGGGCTCACTATAGAAGCTCGAATTCGAACTTAGTGCATTTCAGGCAAATTTCTTTGAAAATCTTCTTATCAAGATCCAGCAGGCAGAATCTTTTGATATTGGGTATGCACCATGCTTAGGGGGGTGAGATTCAAGTTTGTTCAAGCCAAGTCCCTAGGTCCATATTTGGACTCACTGTGGGAGCTTGAATTGTAACTTAGTTCAAAATGAGGAATTTTCTTTACAAATCTTCTTCTTCAGATCCAGCAGTCGGAATGTTTTGATATTTGGTGTGCAGCATCCTTAGGGGGGGGTGAAATTTAAGTTTGTTAAAGCCAAGTCCCTGTGGGAGCCCGAATTATAACTTAGTTCAATATGAGGAATATTCTTTAAAAATCTTCTCTTTTTTTAGATCCACTGGTCAGAATCTTTGGATATTTGGTATAAGCTTTTCTTAGGAGGAGCAGATGCAACTTGTTGAAATCAATTCTCTGGGTTGATATTTAGGCTACCATGTCAGGTGAGCGCCCTCAGGCCCCTTGGGGCCTCTTGTTCTAGAAATGTGATTACCTCTCATTGAAGAAATATTTTACTCTGTTCGCTGCATGGTAAACCTGAACCCATGACACACTGAATTTGTTCATTTATTATACCACCCACTTGAAAAGTGGGAGGTATATAGTGTTCACTTGGTCCATCCGTCTGTCCGTCCGTCCAGGCTGACATATGGGGTTTAGGTGGCTATTGTTGGTAGAAATGGGGGTTAGGTGACTACCGCAATTTATGTGACTAGTCACATAGTTAAATGTCATTATTTTAGGCTGGGGTTTAGAGTTGGGTGGGGTGGGGTTAGGGTCAGTAAAGGGTTGGGTTTGCTACCACCCCAAACATTTTTCACCCAAAAAGTTGTTTTAATACAATGGACATGCATTTTAGTTAAAATAGACTAGGAATATATTGAATTTTCATTAGTCTAGGGTGGGGTTTAGAATTGGGGGTGGGGGGGGGGGGGGGTAGGGTTAGGGTCAGTAAAGGGTAGGGTAGGGTCAGGGTTTGCTACCACCCCAAAAATTTTCCCCAAAATCACTTGTTTTAATATAATGGACATGCATTTTATTGTAGTCCCATAAAAATAGCCACATATCTACCAATTGTTAGAATGTCTGTCTGTCCGTCCATCCATCTGTCTGTAACACTTTAGGGGGGGTACACATCTGCTATCCGCAACTCCTCCTAAACCAGTGAATGGATTTCATTGAAACTCTCAAGACATTCTTTTACATACATTGAAGATGTGCACATCCTATTTTCTTTGCTATCCACGACCTCTTTTAAACTTGTGAATGGAATTCAATGAAACCTTCAAACATTGGTGTCAGTGTTTGTGCTCTCTTCATTAAATACACTTTTACTGTTGTAAAATGTTTCTTGGTGGGAGTGGGTGGTATCATTTAGTGAGCAGTGCTCACAGTTTTTCTAGTTTATCAATTTTGACCAGCAGACAGAGATGAAGCTGGAATACCTGGAGAGAAACCCCGAGCTGCAGCAAGTGTCAGACTCCTCAACATACTACACACTAGCAGAGTTAGCATTGGCAGAAGACAAGTGCACTATCGACATGCAGTACACCTTAGTGCACAGTGCCATGGTGCTCAGTGGACAAAGATGGTAATTGCTTCAAAGCCAAAGTTGATATAGATGACCTAGAATACAGTTGCTAAAATTACCCCGCCCCCCCAACACACACTCATAGGATGGGTGGCACATAGTGACTGAAGTGTGGGGGTGTGTCCGAGTCAGTATTTATTTATTGGTGTTTAAGGTCACATACTTCTGCCCGATGACCAATCGTGACCACAATATGGAGATAATGTCAAGGTCAGTCAACTTTATGACCATGTTGCCTATTTTAGAGTACTTGCACCCCAAGCATTAGTGACTGGGTCCTATTTTACCAGTAAAACGGTGCTTTATACCACAGTAAACAAGCACTGCCTCTCTTCCCAGGGTTTCCACAGGGGTTCTGAGCCAATGAGAAATTGTAGAGGCCACAGTGATCAAGACTTTAGATGTCATAAAGGGCAATGGGAGGAGTAACACACCACAGGTGTACTTTTGTATCTTCAAGGGCAAGGTCACATTTCAAGGTCATACTTTATGTCGGTGTCTCAGCTATAACTCCAAAATGAATCATACTACAATTATCAAATTCATACAAGTGTTAAGGACAATCAGAAGGTAAGCTGTGTATAATAGTTGCTCCTGCATCTTCAATGTCAAGGTCATATACTTCATATGTTCAAGGTCACAAAATCATGTCTCTGGCATAACTCAGAAACTGTTGGTCTACACCCATTAGATCACGCAGTTAATAAAGGACAATGGGAGGATGTGTCACACACCAAAGCTGTGTTCAAAACTCCAAGGTCAAGGTCATGCTAAAAATCTCAATTTTCCTGCTCAATATTTGTGTCTCACTCACAAACCAATCAAAATACAATTATCAAACCTGTACCAAATTTTGAGGACATGAGGTGTTCATGATTAATAGTTGCTTGCAATCTCCAAGATCAAGGTCATATTGACTGACTTCTTTGATGTTCAAGGTCATCAACTGTGTCAAACACACAACTGAGAAACTATTGGGGAATATGATCATTAAACTTCACAGTTACAATGGACAGTGTGAGGATGTGTCACACAATACAGCTGGTCCACAACTCTAAGGTCGAGGTCACATGTCAAGATCACTCTTGAACTCTTCATTGTATCCCATCATTAAGATCAGTTCCATTTAATGGTTTTTAGGAGTGGGCATGTATTACTCCAGTGACATTTCTTGTTTACTTTGTTTGAAAAGAAGAGAAGTAAAATGCCATATCCCTTGAGAAAAATATCTTCACTATAATATCTATAAAATTTGAGCATGAATGTTAACTACTTTTACCTCATCCCTTGTTTCATGAGAATTCATTGAAAAATGAAGATGGAGTTGAGTGGACAAAAATACACATATGCCCACTCCTGCAATACCAGTAGAATATGCTCATCACTGGACTGGTGGTATTCCTCAAGATGACATAAATGTTTGCCATTTTGAATAAGTTACAATGTGAAAGGTTAATTTTTAAGTCCTACAATTTTTTTTTTTTTTTTTGGGGGGGGGGGGGGGGAGGGGTGGGGGGGATCAAGTACATGTTCCAAGGCACTACTACATACTACACTTGGTCTGAATTGGTCCACCAGTTAAAAAAAACCCCAGAAATTTGGGGCGTGGGCCCAAAATATTCCCTCCATGAGCACCAGCCCAAATATTACCTGAGAAAGTTTCTTTAAACAAACTTGAATCTGGAGCATATAAGGAAGCTACACACGAAATTTAAAATCATTGTGATTGGTGGTTTGAAAAGAAGATTTTTGCAGAATTTGAGGTTGACTCAATGTTTATTTATTCAATGGTGTTTTAAGGTAACTTCAGCATCTACGGCTATATCATGACCTCAATATTGGCATGAAGTCAAGTTTAGCAAATCGTTTATACCTATGTTGCCCACTTTGTTTCTGGGTCCTATTTTACCAGTAAAGCAGAACTTGTTTACCACAGTAAACAAGCATTGCTCCACTTTCCCATGAGGAAGTGACATAATAAAGATTCCAGAAATATCCGAGTAACCATGTTAACTTTATTCTATTTTTGATACAAACTTTACAATTAACAGTTTAGTCTTATAAAATACTGTATACAGTAAGGTGTTAAAAAATAATAGACAAAAAGATCTTCAGCTGGGTGATAGAATAAAATACACAAGATGTCAAAACATACAAATATTAATTGAAAAGTAATAACAATGAAGAACAGTCAGAACTCAGCCTCGCAACAAAAATCAACTTTCAGTAACACTTGCATTGAACTTTTACCCAACAAAATAGTAAAATCTGCTTTTAACCCTTTACCTAATGAGCGGCCTGCATCGACCTGTTCAATTTACAAATTGAGCAGTGAAAAGAAATTATTTTCCACAAAATTTCAACAAAACCATATCATGTGACCCCTTATTGGAACAAGCTCATTCTAATGAGGGGTGACATGATATGGTTTTATTGAAATTTTTTGAAAAATCTGAAGAAAAATTAAATAAATTTTGAAATTGTGTGCTTTGGGTAAAGGGTTAACTGCTCAACGATTATTTTTTCCCAAATCAAGTCTGAACTGTAATAAGGTACTGTATTTTGGTCCATTCTGCTCAACACTGACACAAAGACATCAATGACAGGAAACTTGTCATAATTTTTTCTTTTTCATTTCATCAATACAGCCCCTCAATAGAATTGATTTTAAATTTGTTCCAATCAATTGAATAGCAAGTAACAAGCCATGTATTGAAAATGAAAATTAAAATGGCTTTTAACCCTTTACCTAACTAACGGCCAAAACCGGCCAGCACTATTTACAAAAATCGCCAATTAATTTTCATTATTTTTTTCATTTTTTGTCTCAAAAACATAGGTTATGACCCTCTTTGGAACGAGCTTGTCGAGCTCGTTCCAATGAGGGGTTATAACCTATGTTTTTGAGACAAAAAATGAAAAATATTAATTATTCAAGAATTTTGTTTGCAAGTGTCATCTGCATTTCATGTTAGGCAAAGGGTTAATAAAAAGTTCAATTTATGAGGTCAACAATAAGATATAGAGAAAATGTTGAAGTTGCAAAAATGTGATTTCTCAAGTAGAAGATAAAGGTGATCAGTTACAGAACAGAGATTGCATCTTCGAGATATGTAATAAAGTTATGCAGCCACCTATGATATCTACAAAAAAACTTTGGAACTTCAATAAAAAAAATGTTGTTCTCTGCTGTTTTTCCTCACATCAAATTCTCACTTAAAATAACTTTGAATCCTTCATGAATGTTGTGCAAAATATACTGGGTAGTATTTTTCGCTTCAGTGGTTCAATAAATGCAGTATATGGAGTGTTATGGTGCAACAATAATGAGCTGATTAACCATGTTCCCAATGCGGACGATATCAAAATTCATTATTTTAAATTTTTTCAAAAAATTTCAACAAAACCATATCATGTGACTACTTTTTGGAATGAGCTTATTCCAATGGGGGATGGGGTGCATGATATATAAAAAAAACTTTTCCTACTGCTGAATTAGTATATTATATGGGTGGGTGGATGTGACCAATTCGTTGGGGGAAAGGGTTAAGGATTTTGAATGATTCTCCAGGGGCTCCATAAATGTTGTACTCTTTTAATGTGTACAAAATAAAAAGAGAATCTAATGTTTCTGCGTGTCCGTGATTATCTCATTTGTGTTCATGAGAAATTGTGTATTTTCATGAGTGGCTTTACCACTTGTGGGGGGTGCAGTGGCATTGTGGTAACCAGTTCTCGTCAGATCACTGAAGTTAAGCAACGTCGAGCCCGGTTAGTCCTCGGATGGGTGACCATCTGAGCGATCGATTCGGACTCCCACGTTGTGTCCTTGGGCAAGGCACTTAACCCCAATTGTCCACATGGGGGCACAATGACACCGTGTACTAAGGCATACTGCACGTCGACGGTGCGCATGTCATCAACCAATCTAACCCTGCCTGTGCTGCAGTGCAGAGTTACGATGTTGGTGAGCTGCAGCTGCTTGTCAATTCTCTCCGGGTGCTCCGGCTTCCTCCACCCGTAAAACTGTCATGGTCATGATTAGCCATTGTGCATAAGTATATGACCTTAAATAGCAATAAATAAATACCACTTGTGAAACTACATAGTTTCTCATGAGCATGCAAAATTACAAGATAACCCCAATATTTGATCATTTTGTTGGGTAAAGGTTTAAATGCTACTTTTAGATTACGTAACTGGTTAAGTGCTAGAAGTCACTATTATGGCTCTAGGGAAAAGTGCTGAAAGCCACTTGAAGGGCTTTACACTTTTTGCAAAGGCTTGTTTTCTTCACTGTGTGTGGAAAATAAATGTTTTTATAAAATTGTTCTGTTACAACTGGCACTCTCCAATAAATTGTAACAAAACAATTGTTCATGAGCAAAATCTTGTAAAACTAAGGCTTCCCTGGTTATTTATTTATTGGTGTTTTAGGTCACATATTTCTGCACAATGGCTAATCATGATGACAGTTTTACGGGTGGAGGAAGCCGGTGTACCGAAGGGAAACGACGAGCAACTGTCAGCTCCCCAACATACTAACTCCACACAAGCAGGGTTAGCATTGGTTGAAGACAAGTGCACCATCAACATGCAAAACGCCTTAGTACACAACGTCACTGTGCCCGCACGTGGACAATGGGGGAGGGGGGAGGGGGGGAGTGTCTTGCCCAAGGACACAACGCGGTTGCTACAGTTGGGATTCAAACTGGGGACCTCTCGGCTTGAAGCCTGCACTTCTACCTGCTACACAACCCCCCACCCACCCCTTGCTGGTTATCCCCCCCCCCCCCCCACTGCCCCTTGCTGGTTATACAGTATCTTTTTCAAAAAAATATGTTTAAATCATCTTTGAAAAATAATTTAGCGCTCAACCAGTTAACAAGAGGAATGAGATCGTCAATTAGTGGAATTTTCTCACAGGAAAATTAACCCTTAAAGGCCTTGAGACTTTTTATACATTTTTGCTTCATTTTGACAGTGTACATCTTGCATATCAGCTTTATATAAGATTTGCCAACAAGCAACAGCTGAGGTTTTTGGAATATAACTTGCACATTCATTAAGAGACTGTGCATGTTGGGGCACCTGTTCTGTTGCAAGAAAAAGTCATCAAAATCTTGGGCCTTTCAGGGTTCAAGCATAACAAAAGAAAAACAATTATAAATATCAAAAGGAACAAAATCTTTCACAACTTATTTCTAATATATACAACCGAACAACAATCTCGAGAGTCATGGTCAAAGAGTATCACATCTGCGTACATGCCACTTCCCTTTCAACTTGACTGGCAAAGACCAATGAAGATACTTGATAACAAATACTGTGGCATCATTATGCTGCTACAAAATATAAATTCAATCATTTTTCAAGGCAAAAAATACCTCCCACATTTCAAATGCATCTCAACTTACTACAAGAGCAAAACAAATGGGATCTGTTGGTCATTTTGATTTTCAATTCTCTGCACAGAAAAAACCCAAGATGGCTGCTATGTGGCCAAATTGAAAATTCCAGAATACTGATCATCAACACAAACATTCCTATGGTCAACAGTTATGCACAAGAAAGAAAATGGGATCAATTCAACATTTCATTTTTCCAGTTATTGTGCGGCAAAGCAAATTTATTTATAAGGGTGAAAATACACTTTCGACAGACAGGGCTACCTCGTGTCAGACAGTTTTATGGTGGAGGAACCTGGAGTATCCGAAGGGAACCAGTGAGCAACTGTCATACTCCTCAACATACTAAAGCCACACAAGTAGGGTTAACACTGGTTGAAGACAAGTGCACCATTGACATGCAGTATGCCTTTGTACACAACTCCATTGTGCCCCTCCTCCCCCCCCCCCTCACACATGGGTAATCGGAATTAAGTGCCTTGCCCAAGGACACACTGCAGTTACCCCTGTGGACCACAGAGCGATCATGCTCCCATGTGGCAAAGCAAAATCATAAAAAAAAACTACGAGAAGGCTGTGAATATACCAGAATACTGATTATAGTCAACAGTAATGCACAAGGAAAAAATAGGCCGATGAAATCGTCAGATGTGTACCAATACGCGCAACTAGTAGAAAGCTGTATGACGGAGGGCCACCACGGATGCCGACATTATGTACACCATACAAGGTATGGGTACATATAGAAATGGATTGGAGGAGTGTCTAATTTGATGGATAAAGGGTTAATATCTCCCGATCAAATTATCAGATTTATATAAAAAACTATACAGCACAGCACATCAGTAACCTGAATAAATATATAAAGTAACATGACAATCGGATTGATATTTTTTGAGTTATCTCCTGCCAAAGGGATTGGAGGAATTTTCAATTTGAAGGATAAAGGGTTAATATCTCCGGATCAAATTATCAGATTAACCCTTTACCTAACGTAACGGCCAAAACCGGCCAGCGCTATTCTCAAAAATCGCCAATTAATTTTCATTATTTTTTTTATTTTGTGTCTCAAAAACATAGGTTATGACCCCTCATTGGAACGAGCTCGTTGAGCTCGTTCCGACAAGGGGTCATAACCTATGTTTTTGAGACAAAAAATGAAAAAAAATAATTATTCAAGAATTATTTTTGCAAGTGTCGTCTGCTTTTCAGGTTAGGTAAAGGGTTAACACCAAAAACTATACAGCTCAGCACATCAGTAACCTGAACACAATTATAAAGTAACTTGACAATCCAAGTAATATTTTTTAAGTTATCAAATGCCAAAGGGATTGGAGGAATTTTCAATTGGAAGGATAAAGGGTTAATATCTCAAGATTAAAATAACAGATTTACACCAAAAACTATACAGCTCAGTACATCAGTAACCTGAACACAAATATAAAGTAACTTCACAATCTAAGCAATATGTTTCAAGTTATCGAATGCCAAAGGGATTGGAGAAATTTTCAATTTGAAGGATAAAGGGTTAATATCTCAAGATTAAATTATCAGATTTACACCAAAAACTGTACAGCTCGGCACATCAGTAACCTGAACACAAATATAAAGTCACTTGACAATACAAGCAATATTTTTCAAGTTATCGAATGCCAAAGGGATTGGAGGAATTTTCAATTTGAAGGATAAAGGGTTAATATCTCAGGATCAAAATAACAGATTTACACCAAAAACTATACAGCTCGGCACATCAGTAACCTAAACACAAATATAAAGTAACTTGACAATCCAAGTAATATTTTTCAAGTTATCGAATGCCAAAGGGATTGGAGGAATTTTCAATTTGAAGGATAAAGGGTTAATATCTCGGGATCAAATCATCAGATTTACACCAAAAACTATACAGCTCGGCACATCAGTAACCTGAACACAAATATAAAGTAACTAGACAATCCAAGCAATATTTTTCAAGTTATCAAATGCCAAAGGGATTGGAGGAATTTTCAATTTGAAGGATAAAGGGTTAATATCTCAGGATCAAAATAACAGATTTACACCAAAAACTATACAGCTCGGCACATCAGTAACCTGAACACAAATATAAAGTAACTTGACAATCCAAAAAATATTTTTCAAGTTATCAAATGCCAAAGGGATTGGAGGAACTTTCAATTTGAAGGATAAAGGGTTAATATTTCAGGATTAAATTATCAGATTTACACCAAAAACTATACAGCTCAGCACATCAGTAACCTGAACACAAATATAAAGTAACTTGACAATCCAAGAAATATTTTTCAAGTTATCGAATGCCAAAGGGATTGGGGAAATTTTCAATTTGAAGGATAAAGGGTTAATATCTCAGGATCAAAATAACAGATTTACACCAAAAACTATTCAGCTCGGCACATCAGTAACCTGAACACAAATATAAAGTAACTAGACAATCCAAGCAATATTTTTCAAGTTATCGAATGCCAAAGGGATTGGAGAAATTTTCAATTTGAAGGATAAAGGGTTAATATCTCGGGATCAAAATAACAGATTTACACCAAAAACTATACAGCTCGGCACATCAGTAACCTGAACACAAATATAAAGTAACTTGACAATCCAAGCAATATTTTTCAAGTTATCGAATGCCAAAGAAAATGGATACGGACGGACAGATGGATGGACGGACGGACGGACGGACAAAGAATGGACGAACGACGGATGATCACCCCGGATGCCGGCATTATGTGTACCATACATAGTATGGGTACACATAAAAATGGGATTCATTGGTCATTTGTTTGTAATGTTACTACCAGGGCATGCAAAACCCACAAAAAAATAAAAGAAGGCTTCCTGGAGTCAACAGTAATACACCACAAAAAATGGATCCATTGATATTTGTTTTTCAAGATTTTGCTTGGATAAGCAAAAATCACAAAAAAACTCAAGAAGGCTGCCATGGTTGCCATTTTGGATGTACCAGAACGCTGGTTACTGAAAGGAATCTTCTTTTAATCACGTCTGATCCCTCATAAAAAAATTCAAGGTACTGAACAAATAGTTTTTAAGT